>JAGFNQ010007795.1:41549-111971 GCA_024364735.1 Boesenbergia rotunda | reverse complement strand
CCACTATTGGTCAATAGGGTGATCATGGTGATGTCTCAAGGGCCTAGAGGTTGTGGGTTCATTTACTCCTTCTTCCTCATCCTCTAGGGTACTTCTTACTCCCCCTTGATCATTGCCCTCCAAATGTAGGTCTTGGATTCTTTGGGCAAGGGGTTGGACCTCTTCTATATCCTTATCAATTGAAGTCTTTCTAGGTAGGTACTAGTTGTTTCATCAAATTTGACATTTGAGGACTCCTCATTATTTTTGTCCTCTTGTTGTAGACTCTATACCTCTACTAGTTAAGGAGTACCTTACTAGAATTCCTTCATTGATTTTTGACTCAAATTTCCTTAGGTCATCTTTGGTGTTTAAGATGTAGACTTTACATCCAAAGACCCTAAAATAGTGGACTTGAGGTACCCTTCCATTCCACAATTCAAAGGGTGTTTTCCCTAGAAACCTATGTACCAACACTCAGTTTTGAATATAGCAAGCGGTGTTAACCGCTTCTGCCCAAAAGTAGCTAGGAAGGGAATATGCATTAAGCATAGTCCTAGCAGCTTCTTGTAGGGCTCGGTTTCTTTTCTCAACTACCCCATTTTGTTGAGGAGTCCTTGGGCATGAAAATTCATGCTTGTACCCATTTTCAACACAAAATTATGTGAAATTAGTGTTTTGGAACTCTCCACCATGGTCACTCCTAATTCGGTTTATTTTGATTTGTTTTTCGTTTTCTACCCTTTTACTAAATCCTATAAAAATCTCTAGGGTATCATCCTTATGTTTCAAGAAGTAAACCCAAGTAAACCTAGAAAAGTCATCTACTATCACTAGGCAATATTTACTCCCCATAAGTGAGGGAGTACTATGACAATCAAATAAATCTATGTGCAAAAGTTCTAAAGGCAAAGAGGTAGTGGTTAGAGTTTTACCTTTGTGTGATGCTTTCGATTGCTTACCCTCTTGGCATGCATCACACAACTTGTTCTTCTCATACTTGATCATTGGTAGCCCCTTCACCAACTCTACTTGGCCACTCTTGCAATGCTCCTCATGTTGACGTGTCCAAGTCTCCGGTGCCACAACCACCCTTCTTCTTCTTTAGACATGAGACACTTAACAACATGGTTAGTAGCATAGGTAAGATCAAGATAATATAGATTCGCTTCTCTAAGCTTTTCTAATATGATAGCACTTGATTCATTATGTCTAATGATGCATTTTCTAGCATGAAATTCAACTTTAAACCCGACATCACATAATTGACTTACACTTAATAAATTGAACTTTATGTCTTTGATCAAAAGTACCTTATGTATGGAAATGGTGGGAGATACCTCAATTGTGCCCCTACCAATGATTCTCAACTTTCCACTATTCCCAAAGGAGACCGTCCCTTCTCTTAGGTAGCTAATAGTGGTGAACTTGCTCACATCCCCAGTCATGTGTCTTGAGCATCCACTATCTACTATCCACATTGTTGGGGCCTCCTTCACCTTTACCTAAACAACACGGAAAATATACTCTTTTGGTACCCATATCTTTGATCCATAAGCATCATTTAGAAATCTCTTAGGTACCCATGCCTTCTTTGTGGTTCCCCTAGCTCCTAGTCTCCTAGATGCACTAATCCTACCGGTAAGTGAGACAAAGGCTACCTCCTTTGTCTTAGGCCTATAACCCAACCCAGCTTTGTTGTACACAACCCTTTGACTGTTGATGATCATATCTAGGTTACTTGATCCTACTTGGAATTTCCTAAGGGCCTTTGTGAGGTCATCTACCTGTTTCCTTAATTCCCTATTTTCATTTTCAAGGTGTGAAGCATGTGAAGAGGTAGAACTAACATGCAAATCTTTAAGTTTAGTAGCTTCTACTCTAAGCATGACAATTTGTTCTTTTAGATCCTTAACTTTACTTCTAGCCTTGGCTAAGTCCATGTTCATGCTAGAAATTATTTTCACTAAAGTAGAGGAGGGTAAGTGGTATACCTCACTTACCGAAGCTTCTGATTCTGATGATGAAGTGGAGGAGCTCTCATCTTCACTACTTGAGCTTCGTTCATCATCCGATGAGCCTGAGTGATCTTGTGCCATAAGAGCAAAGTGGGAGGCTTGCTCTTCTTCTTCCTCTGAGGATGAGGGATCATTCAAAGTTGCCTTGAGGTTGGTGGCACCCTTCTCCTTTCCCTTTGATTTCTTCTTGTCACTCTTCTTCTTCTCTTCCTTCTTGTCATCCCTTTTCTTCAATTGAGGGCACTCATTCTTCATGTGTCCCTCTTGATGGCAGTTGTAGCAGATTATGTCCTTGGCCTTATCCTTACCTTTGGCCTCTTTCCTAGCATAGGATTTGTTAGATAAACTTTTAAACGCTCTACGAAATTTTCTTACCATGAACGCCTCTTGATCGCTATCCAAGGAGGTGCTAGATTCTTCTGAGTCTGACAAGGATGAGTAAACCACCTTCTTCTTCTCCTTCCTCTTCTTCTTCTCCTTTTCTGCAACAAAAGCAATACCTTTCTCTTTTGCCGAGACATTAGTTTGCTCGTGTAGCTCAAATTCACAGAAAAGATCGTCTAATTTAACAATTGACAAATCCCTTGATACCTTGTATGCATCAACCATGGATACCCACAAGGTGGTTCTCGGGAAGGCTTGTAAAACATACCTGACGATGTCCCGGTTTTCGATCTTCTCTCCAATCACATGGAGCTCATTTATCACTTCCTTTACCCTTCCATGTAGCTGGCTGACGGTCTCGTTGCTCTTCATGGAAAGGGATTGTAGTTGGGCCACTAGCAAGTCCTTCTTGGCTCTTCTGGACTCATTCGACCCCTCGTTCAATTCGACCAACTTGTCCCATAGTTCCTTGGCGCTCTTGAACGGACCCACCTTGTTTAGTTGCTCCTTCGAGAGCCCGCATTGCTGTGTGGTAGTGGCCTTGGCATTAGATTGCGCCCTCTTCATCACCTCCTTTGACCATGATCTCATCGGTGTTGGGTCTCCTCTTTCATCGACGGGTGCCTCGAAGCCATCTGAAACACTTATCCAATTTTCAATATCATTCATTAGGTAGTATTGCATCCTACCTTTCCAATAGGCGAAGTCCCGTCGAAGAAGGGTGGTCGTGCAGTGGAGTATCCCTCTTAAAACGCCATTACAATTGCTCCGGTTGACTGTTAGATCTTCCGAAATGCACCGGTTCTGATACCAACTGAAGGATCGTTTAAGGCGTGCAGAGGGGGGGGTGAATGCACTTTTTCGGATCTCGGATCTCTACAAAATTGTTAGCACAGCGAAAATAATATGCAAAAGAAATTCAAAACAATGCCAACACTTATCGTTTACTTGGTATCCACCCAGATGGGTGACTAGTCCAAGGATCCACGCCGCGAGCACCACTTTTCACTATCGAAAAGTCTCATTGAGGTGGAGAAACCTTTACAGCAAGATCTTCCTCTTTACAGATGCAGAAATACGAGAGAGGAAGCAAGAATCACTCTACACACGAGCAGCACTTCGACACTGTACGGAACCGTACCGTGCACTCACAGAAAGTGCTCCTTTTATAGGTGAACAGGACAGATTCGCAATCTGTCCAGCCCGCACCAGTCGACTGCCCCTGGGGCAGTCGACTGGCATAGCATTAATTGCTAGCCAACGGCTAGTTTCGGGGTATACCAGTCGACTGCCCAAATGCCAGTCGACTGGTCCGAGGCCGCAAACTTTCTGTGGGTTTTGGCAGTCGACTGCCTCTGGGCCAGTCGACTGCCCTGCCTCCCAGCTCAGCTCCAGCCACTCCGGACCTTCTCCTTCACGTGTGCATTCAGGTCTGCTCCCTTGACTCGCCCCTTGAAGTCCTCTTCCTTTGGCTATCGTCCCTCAGATGTGCACGCAAGCCTTCCCTTGGCTTGCCTCCATGCCACCCTTCACGTGTGCCCTTGAAGTCCACTTCCTGGCTTGCCCTTGGAGCTCTCCTCCCTCGGCTCTCGTCCCTCGGATATGTCCACCATGTGTGATTCTCCAAGTCCCGTAAACTCAATCACACATATCAAATACAACATAACACTCTAACCTTAAACATATTCAACCACACACATCAAAACCATGATCTTCCAATCATTTAAGGGTCGATTGCCTCAACAATTCCTACAATTCATGTTAGACTTAAATCGAATGGACCCGGGTTTAGAGAGTACCTCCTTTTTCTTACCTAGAGGGCACTTATCCTTGTAGTGCCCCTTTTCCTGGCAACCAAAGCATGTGATATGTTCTTTTGATTTGACTTTGGTGGTGGTTGAGGCTAGGTTGACTTCCTCTTCAACCTTGGATGAAGAAGATGTTTCCTCTTGTTCTTGTGTAGATGAGGGTCTCTCCTCCCCCTAAATCCTTGAGGTGGTGACCTCCTCCTCTTCTCTAGATAAGGTGGATGACCTCTCACTTTCTTCTTCCACTCCTTGAATCAATGGATTGATTTCTTTGGGCTCTTGAATTTGTGTAGGATTTTCATGATATTCTTTGACTTTATTCCATAATTCATGTGCATCTTTATATTCACCTACACAACTCAAAATGTTATTAGGTAAAATATTAATCAATACATCAATTACCTTCTTATTCGCCTTGGATTGATCTTGTTGCTCTTGATTCCAATATCTAGGCCTAAGCCTCTTCCCATGCTTATCCTTTGGAATCTCATATGACTCTTCAAGAGCGATTCGAAGGTCCCACTCCATCCCGAACCATGTCTCTATCCTTGTCTTCCAATATACGATATCTTCATGGTCGTAGGGCGGTGGAGCGTAGATATCATCTCCAAATTTGTCTTCCATGATTCTTTTCCTCTAGCGTGTGCTCCCTCGGCGGTTAGTCCGATCAAGAGCGGTCCTCACTCTGATACCAATTGATAGGATCGCTTGTGTTTGCTAGAGAGGGGGTGAATAGCAAATTTCGAATCCCTTTCTTCCTACACGGTTAGTTGCACAACGGAATATACAATAAAAACAATAAGACAAAAACTAACCAATGCTAATACGGAAGATTTACTTGGTATCCACCCCGGACGGGTGACTAATCCAAGAATCCGTCGGTGGATCACTCCCCGGATAACCTCCGGCTAACTCTGTCGCTCCTTGTGGGTGGAGAAACCTCGCCACAGCACCTTGACATGACCTGAGCACAAAGACTACTATCTTGCCTTTAACCAAGACAAAATTCGTCAAAGATCTTAGTCACCACGAAGTCCTCTTTAAATAGGACTCGGGCTGAAACCCTCGCCACCAGTCGACTGCTCCCAGGACAGTCGACTGTTGCTGGGAGCAGTCGATTGGTGCCACTGAAATTCGACCGTTGCAACCCTAACGTTCGAATTCTCAGCCAACTCACTAGCCACCTACCAGTCGACTGTTCCCAGAGCAGTCGATTGGTCCCTAGCTAAAACCCTTCCCGAGTACATTCACACAGCACTCGTACCCTCACGACTCGACTGACTCCTCATCTGCAGCCTCGACTATTACCTTCGCGCCCTCTTCATCTTCGGCTCAAGTCCCTCGGATGCACGCAAGCCTCCAACTTGCCTCCATGTCATCGTTCACACATGCCTCGAAGTCCGCGCCCATCGGCTCATCGTCCCTGCTCCCCAAGGTCCCTCGAGTGAACACACAAGCCTCCAGCTTGTCTCCTTGCCACCCTTCACGGTACCGAGGCCGTCCAGCCAAGTCCATATATGTAACCTGTACAACCTGCACACTCAACATACACATATAAGAACACAAGGGTAAACCTAACTTAAATTCTTTGCCCAAACATCAAAACACTTGGTCACTCCGGATCACAGATTGCCTCGACAGTCCCCTGGACCTCGGGCTGCTCTGTTGTCTCCTCCGAGTCTTCAACAGTGTCGACCACCGGGGCAGTGGGAGTTGGAGGAGGGGCCAGGGCCTGTTCGTTGACCTGTTGCCATTTAAGGAGTCGGTTCATCACCCGGGATAACATGACGTCCTCTGCAATGCACAAGCAACAAAACATCAGTTAAAATTAACGGGCATCTATAAAAAAATAAGCTTACTAAGGCTGGGACTTATGTTGGTGACTTTAGGGATGAGTCTCGCCCGGTACATGAGTTCATCACTCTGCACCAGACCAGGGCCGCTAAACTCCATGTCGGCCAAGATTCTCCTAGCCCGCTGATAACCCTGATCCTTCTGGAAGTCTCCTAGCTTCCGGGGGGGGTGGTAGGCTTTCCCTCCAGCGAATGGGACTGAAGGGGCGCTGAGGAAGTTGAATAAAGAAAAAACGTTCCTTCCATCCCTTATGGGAGGAAGGAAGACTCCCTATGAACCTAGGGCTAGGGTGAGTCGTGAAACTAAAGGCCCCCCTAGACGCTTGGGTTGGGAGGAAAAAGAAATGGAAAAAGTGTGGGATCAAGGGAATATTGAAAAGTTTGAAAAGAATGAACGCCAAGCCCATCTGGCGAAGGCATTAGGAGCCATCTGATGAAGGGGGATCTCAAAATATGAGGAGATCCTCATGAAGAAAGGTGGAAGGGGAAAACGAAACCCTAATTCTACCTGCCCCAAGAAGAAGGTGAAAACCCCTAAGAGAGGTTCTACAGGGAACTGGTCCACCTTAGGGACTTTTACCTCCAGTTCCGCTGGAATATCGTACGCTTCGCAGGAGGCCCGAAGGGTCTTTGACTTAACCCTAGAGGAGGTGATTTCGTACCACTCCAGTTGGTTAGTCTCACCCCTTTCCGACTTCTCCTTCCTACTATGGTCTTTCTTCCCTTCCTTGCCCATGACTTCCAATGAGATAAGGAAAGGAGGTTGGAAAAAAAGGGAACTTACGTGTGAAAATAGAAGAAGTCTTAACAAGGCGGGATTCTAGCGAACGTGAATGAAGGGCACAAACACTGCTAATCAATGATGCAAGAAGGTGGACGAACGTTTTCGCCTCCCCTTTTTATAGAGAAGCTGCCCTAGTGCGTATAATGGGGGCACGACACGTGGATGGTGATGACCGCCCCTCTCGAGGCGTTGTCTCTCTATAAGGTCATCGTTTAGTATGGCCCTGTGGCGCGTATCAGCAGGAGATCGCGAAGAAAAAATCTGAACACATGGCAAGGTTACATTCGCTGAGATGTTTTGTCACTATTAAGAGACCCCATGCGCTTTTAATGGGTGATAGATAGGCATCATTGCCGCGCCTCAGAATTCACAAAGCCTTTTGGACTAATTCGAAAGGTTGCCTCGGGCCAAGGGACGAATGTTTCGATTTCTCGGATCCGACAAGCCGCCAACGGAGAAGTAATGGATATATGGACCCACAGATACGTAGCTTCCCTTCGCCGCGCCACTAGTCTAATTAGTGATCAGCCACACTTTCTTCAATTAGACTTGAAGGGAGGGACTTGTGATGAGATTGAGCATCCCAAGTTTGACACGTGGCATGGGGAAACTACGTGTCAGGGTCCATAGAAAACGACCATTGAGGTCAAAGATCTAGAGATTTGTGGATACAAAAGGTTTTTGGTGAAGTTGATTAAACATGTCTTTTAAGAATACACATTTGGGTTGTATTTGATAGATATTTGTGATATATTTATTCAATTTTGGTGGTTAAAAATATTATGTTGTAGTAAAATATTATGATATACACTTTTGTCAATTAAAACTGTATTGTAGTAAAATATGGTTAATTATTTTGACATTATAAATAAATGATGAAGTAATACAATATAAAAGATTTCGACAAATTTAAATAGCGGCGTAGTTAAAAAAATTATTTACTTCACCATTAATCAAATTTGTGAAGTCATTCATAAAAATTATTTCGCTATATTGAATTATTATTGTAGTAAAATATGCTCTATTACGTCCATACTATGATTGAGTAATACAATAAAATATACTTCGATCGAGCCAAATTATGTAGAAGTAAAATTAAACCTTTATTACATTAGAATACAAAAATTGTGAATTCATATACATGTTTTACTTCATCAATTAATGTAACCCATGAAGTCATATTCAATCAACTACTTCAGTACTATTATAAAACCAATGAAGTAATAGAGCTTTTTTACTTTGAAAATAGTTCATTTTTGAATCGGTGAAAGACTTCGGTACTTTGTGGCGAAGTAATAAATTGATTTTTTACTTCATATGTGTCTACCTTAGTAATTATCTACCTATTATTTCGAATAATATTCAAAATCTATTGATCATTTTCACATAGTGGATCTGACCCAATCTACATCACTATAGGCAATCAACTTTTGTGAGGACTGACAATATAAAAGAAGATCATGTAGAATAGTGCCTTTGAGATATCGAAGAATTCTCTTAACTCCTTCCCAATGATGTTCAATAATAGAATACATAAATTGACGGGCACGATTGATAGCGAAAACAATATCGGGTCGTGTAATGATGACATATTGTAGGACACTAACAATGCTTTGATAGATCTGGGGATCAGTCATTGAAGAGGAGGATGAAGGTATAGTGAAACCACCTTCAATGATTGGTGTGGAGATAGGACGTGCACCATCTATTTTAGCTCATTATGGAAATCCAGTAATATATTTGCTCTGAGAGAAAAGATAACTTTCAAAATGTGAGAGAAACTCCATGCCAAGGAAAAAATGAGCGTTGCCAAGATCTCGAATAAAAAACTCTTGATAAGAAGATGAAATAAAGTTGCAATGCCATTTTGATCACTACTAATTATCATCCACATAATCAAAACAAATATTGAAAATGTCTGATTGCTTTTGTAGAATAGGGAAGAGTCAGTTTTTGAGCCAGAGAATCTCTGAGAATGAAGCCAGGTAGATATACGATGAAACTATGCACGAGGTGCTTGCCGAAGACTATATATAGATTTTTGAAGTTGATTCACATGTGTTGGAAGTTGCAGGTGGATGAATACAGGTGGTTGCTCCATAAAAATAGTTTCTTCAAGGTGTCCATGAAAAAAACATTGGAAACATTTAATTGTTGTATCGGCCAATTAGAACTAACAGCTATAGATAATAACAATTTGATAATTGTAATTTTGACGACTGGACTGAAAGTATCATTGAAGTCAATACCTGGTTGTGGATTAAAGCCTTTAGCAACAAGGCAAGCTTTGTAATGAACTCATTTAGAGCCCACAATATTCATAGACGGAGAACAAGAAACTAAGCTCCAGGTTGCATTGCGAAGAAGAGTATCAAATTCTATAGTCAGCGCAGCACGCTAATTTGAATCTATGACTATCTATGTAAAAATAGAAGATTTAATAAAATTTAAAGAAGCAATAAGAGCATGTGAAAGAAAATAACAAGTGAAAATTGATTGACATTGTGCAAAAATATTGCTTAGAGGAAGCATTCAACGAGGAGTATCATCAGGGACGGAGCCAAAGGGGGGGATGGATAGATGTAAAGGTATAAAAATAAAGGATGAATAAAGGGTAAATGAGAGGCAATGACACGGTCACCCCCCCCCCCCTCTTCAACGTAAACATATATTTTTCGCCCCTCCAATATGAAATTCCTGGCTCCGTCCCTGAGTATCATCATCAGAGCTATTCAGAGATGAGTAATCGGACTGATGGGAATCAAAACTAGAGAGTGGATCACCACTAGCCGCTGAGTCTATAGGAATTTGTAGAGATGGAATAAGACCCAAGATATCATTCCCCCTTGTCTTTTTAATGTCTTGATGGAGCAGGACCCAAGATATTATCCTTTCTTATAATTTCAATGTCCTGATGGAGCAACTAGTGGGGATTCTAGTATACTACTCGGTGATATTAGAAAGGTGTCTCGATTATCAGAAGAAGGATCTGAGATAATAACTGTAAATGGAAAAAGAGACTCATCAAAAATAACATGTAGAGAAATATATATCCGCTCGGTCAAAAACATGGAGGCGACGATACCCATGATGCAAATTATTATAATCAAGGAAACACATTGTTGAGAGCGAGGATTTAACTTGTGTTTAGAGTAAGCGTGTAACCAAGGATAGTATGTGCAACCAAAGACATGGAAGAATGAGTAATCTAGAGTGTGAGACACTTGTTTTGAAGTAGTGGAGTGGGTAAACGATTGATAAGGTAGACTGTGATTTGGACGACGTCATCTCAAAATTGAAGTGGAACTGTGGCATGATTGAGAAGAGCTAAGACAGTTTCAATTACATGATGATATTTTCTCTCGGTGAATTCATTTTGTTTAGGAGTGTGGGGACAAGAGACTCGTTGAAGGATGCTAGTAAGATGACGATGAAGCAAATACTCTCCTCCCAAATCAGAATGAAGTGAGAGTATTTTATGATCAAAATAACGCTCTACATGCTTTTGAAAACGACAAAAAATATCGAAGAGATCATATTTTCTTTTTATAGGAAAATTCTAAGTGAACTTGCTAAAGTTGTTAATAAAAATAATATAATAAAGAAAACCCTAATTGGAGAGAATGGGAGCAGGACCCCATACATTAGAATGAATAATTTCCAAAGGAAAACTAGAGGTACGAGTAGAAGACACAAAAGGTAATTTATGAGATTTTGTTTTCATGCAAACTTCACATAAATGAGATGAGGAGGCTAAAGAGATTAGTAAATCATACTGATTAATGATATTCTGAACAAGACATAGAGACGAATGACCAAGACTTGCATGCCAAGAAAATTTATCAGTGTGTTCCCCAACATATTTAGTCTACCAATGATTTTGCACAAAATTGGATGAAGGATCAAACAACCTCGAATTGATATGAAACTAGCTCCTATATGTTCGTCTAATTCTCTCGATTATATTTATGTCCTTAAATATCATCTTGACTCAATATATTGAGAGCAATAATTTTTTGAACATAAATTAGATTTTTCGAACACGAATTAGATTTTTCGAACACATTCAAGTTCAAAAAAAATCACTGCTCTTAATATATTAGGTCAAATTGACTTGAGAGCATAGATATAATCAAGAGAGGTAGACAAATACATAAGAACTAACTTCATGTCAATCTGAGGATGTTTGATCCATCAGTCGATTTTACCCAAGTTCGGTTGATGGGCAAAATGACATCGGATTGACATAAAACTAACTCCTATGTGTTAGTCTATTTCTCTTGATTATATCCAGGCCCTCCAACATTAATTTGAGTCAATATATTAAGAGTAATAATTTTTTGAATATAAATTAAAATTTTCGAATATATTCACGTTCACAAATTCACTACTCTTAATATAATAGATCAAATTGATGTTTGAGGACGTAGATATAATCAAGAGAACTAGCCGAACACATATGAACTAGTTTCATATCAATCCAAGATTGTTTGGTCTATCAATCAATTTTGTCTAAAATCGACTTGGATTAAAAAAAATAACTTAGTTGACTGAATTGTTCGAAATTTCGAATAGAAAGAAATCAATTCGATTGGTAAAAAAATCAGTCGGCTGATTTTCGAACTGTCGACTGATTTTTTTACCAATTGACTGATTATGGATAAAATAGGAAGTGTGTATGTGATTTGGTCATTTTAAAACTTACCTAGGTGATTTGGTAATTTTTGAAACCTTTCTACGTGGTTCGGTAAAAAACTACTATTCGATTTAAGGGTTCAGAATCGGATTGAAAATTGAAAACAATTTAAAATTATTATCATTATCATTTAAATTTTTTTTTTAAAATTATAAATTTATAAAAACTAGCGGAACCAACTAACCTTGTTATGAGTCTATATCGAATATATATAGAAAATTTTTACTTTGCACACCCTCCGTGGGTGTCCGTCATAGGCATTGATAATCATCATTTTGTCATGATATTTTGACTCCTATATTCATACTTTTGATATTTTTGTGTGTTCCATTCGCGATTATATTGAATTTCATGAGTTATATGCATTTTTGAACTTAATTGCAAATTCTTTTATATTTACGATATTTGATGCTAATATTTGGATATATTCTTTGTAGGTATCAATGAGTCGGGAACTCGAGTTTGAGTAGACCACATTTGGGCTCAGATCTGAGTTTAAACGAGGAGATCAAGCTTTGGAGTAATTTTGACCGTTCATCCAAGATCTGAACGATCTGATCCATTCGTCAAAGATTTGGTCCATCCAAGCCAAGAGGAAATAGATCGTCACTATTGATCAAGATTTGATGTTTTTGATGCAGATCTAAGTTGATCCGACCATTGATCAAGATCTAGAAGAATCTCAGCCGTCCACCCAAATCTAAGATCAGATTTAAATTCCATGAAAAGCTACCGTGTGAGGATCATGATTTTTGTCGAGTGAAGGAATAGAAGCATTGGGCGAGAGGGAGGAGCTTCACCCCATCCTCCATCGGCCACTGGTTTCCATCTTCATCATCACCACCATCGGCCTTCCACGTCGTAAGCTGTTGGGATCGTGCGGTTAGCAAGAGGGGAGTGAATTGTCCTTGAAAAATAAAAATGATCTTTTGTCTACTTAAACAAAGATAGCAGTTAGTAACACGTATAACATAAATAGATTAATAAAGCAATAGAAAGAAAAGAGGCACAGAATGGTTTACTTGGTTACAACCAGGAAGGTTGCTAATCGAAGACAATGGAAAGTTAAAACTCCAGACCTACTGCTTGTGAGTGGAGAAACCTCTTATATAGTTGAGAACTCGGAGAAAGAATGAAGAATAGCTTATAAAAGTCGTGTACAATTCGAATGATGAAATGAACTGAGTTTAAGGATTTATTTATAGTCCCTGTGAAACTTTATTGAAATGATGATGTGACACTTCTTGGGCGCTCGAGTGCACACGGGCGCCTGACACGTGGTCGGTGCTTATCCACATCGCAACGGTCGTAAAACGGCTATTTTTCGAATAGATTATGGACTCTCGAGCGCCCGAGTCAATACTGGTGCCCGGGAACAATCGGGCACCCGCATGCTCAGGCGCTCGAGTTGACCTGGTCAACAACTTGTTGACCAGTCTTCCGGTAGGTCTTCTGGGAGATTTCGGACCTTCCAGAGTTGGGCTCACCCGAACCCTTCTCCGGCTTTCTCCTTGAGCGCTCTTCCTCCCAGCTTCTCGTCCCTCGGACGTCGCGCATATCCTTCTCACTCTACCAGCGCATTCTTTCGCAGACCTCCGCATCCCTTAGATGCACCGAGCCCGTTGCCTCCATTCCCGTGTCATCTTTCTTGACCACTATGTCTTCCGCTCGACGTCCTGTGCTCCTAAGCTCCTACACACTAGGACACAAGGATCAAATACCAACAGGATCTAACTTTAACTCAGTTGACCACATCAAAACTTACCCGGGGTACTTATAATCTTCCCCTTTTTGATGTGCATCAACCTAAGTTAAGTTAAGGTTAACTACAAACAGAAATATGAATAAAAAAACAAGTGATGAAATAATTTGCAATTTGCAGTGAAAAAATTTACAATTTAAACCTTGTCTTAACTTAAATCCTATCTCTCCCCCTTTGATTACATTAAACAAAATATGTTAAGGAAAAAACATGACTTAAAGAGAAGAAAAATCTTTTGAAAATCGTATATACAAAAAAAATTATAAAAAAAATCTAATCAGTTAAAATTTTTGAAAATTTATTAGAATATTCCAAAGTGGACGGTTAGTTACTAAAAACAATTCGGTTGATTAAAAATCGGTCAAAATTGTTTAAAAAAAATTAAAAGTCTGATTATCGATTAAAAATTTATAAACATTTATCTCTTAGCCTATAAATACTTAAATTTTTTATCTAAGTTAGAAATTTAATAGATTCAACTCTGTAAAAATTGATAAAGTAAAATAAATTTTTTAACTATAAGAAGATAATTTTGAATTAAGAATTCACAATTTTTTAAAATATAATTTTTAAAATTGAATTTCGACCCAGATTTGAATTTTTTTTCAATGTTCAAAAGATAGTCTATAGATCTTGAAAAACTAGATTTAACAAAAATTAATTTTTAAGTATTTTCAAAATTTAAAAATTAATTTTTGAATGAAAATTCATAAAAATTTATTTAACAGTCAAAACATTTTGAAAAAAATTGTTATGGATAGATTATAGTGAACTCTATAAAAAAAATATAAAACTAAATTTTATTCAACAATCCAATCGGGTGCTCGCATGCTCGAGCGCCTGGGTTGATCTGGTCAACAACTTGTTGACTAGTCTTCCGGCAGGTCTTTCGGGTGATTTCGGGCCTTCCAGAGTTGGGCTCACTCAAACCCTTCTCCAACCTTCTCCTTGAGCATGCTTCCTTCCGACTTCTCGTTCCTCGGACGTTGTGTGCGTCCTTCTTGCTCTACCAGCGTACTCTTTCGCAGACCTCTGCGTCCCTCGGATGCACCGAGCCCGTCAACTCCCTTCCCATGCTATCTTTATCGAATATTACATCTTTCGCTCGACTTTCTGTGCTCCTAAGCTCTTGCACATTTGGACACAGGGATCAAATACTAACAGAACCTAATTTTAACTTGGTTGACCACATCAAAACTTACCCGGGGGTACTTACACAAGTCACCATCGGCCACCAATTGGCGATTTCCAAAGGTTCTCACACTATCATCTTCACCACCTGATCAACGTGTCGAGTAGAAGATCTTCTTCCACCCTCCATCGTCGATCACTAGAGATTTATACTCTACCGGGATTAAGGAGTTTACCTTCCTTTTCCACTCCATTCAAGCTCTGGTGATCCATCTCCATTCTCCTCTGCAGCCACCATCATTAGATGCCACCATCCGATCGCCGCCAAGCTTCTTCACTATTGATCAGATCTAGCACAAGCTTAGGATGCCCTAGCTCGAGTTGTAAGCACGATTTGGATCTATAGATTCCTCCATGTTTGATCTTCATGTTTTGGATGAATTGTAATAGGTCAAATTTCCCATGTTCTAGATTTGGTTCAGATTTTAATGTTTAGCTTTGATTCATGTCTTGCCTTACTCAATCGAGGAATTAGGGTTACAACAACTGTTGTTATTTTTTATTTCTATTAATGCAGTAGTTAAGGTTGGCTTAGAAGTTTTATTCTCCAGTTTCATGAATTGTTTTGAGTTCGTAATTTAGTTTCCTTAACATCATATTTGACGCAGTAGGTTAGATTAAATTCGATTGCTATGCTTGCATTTCAATTAATGTCCATGTTGTAGTTTAGTGACTTTCTATTTTCACAATTGGCATTAGTTTTTCTTATTGTCCTTTGATTTAGCAGCTTACTCTCATTTCCATATCAGAAAATCCAAAAGCAATAATATTTAATCTTAGGATTAAAATTCACTGCCTACATTCTTTATAAGAGACGATCCGGGTCGTTCCCTATGCTATGTTAGTATTGGGGGAGGGGGGGGGGGGAGGATGTTGGAGCAATCTAGGTGTCCTAGATTTTGATATTTAGCAAAGGTTTAAGTTAGATTTATCGTTGTATTTGATATGCATTATGAGTGTGTACGATACAAACACAACAAGGAAAGTCCAAGTGGGATCTTGGTAAATGAGGAAAGTCAAGGACTGAGACCGAAGGAAGCTTCAGAAGACAAGACGTGAAGGATGGAGAGATATCCGAGGGACACATGGCAAAAGGAGGAGACTAGAAGGTAAAGTCTTGGCAAAGGAAGACCCGACAATAAAGAACGAGGTTGAAGAAAACTCTAGAAAGTAAGTCGTGAAGGATGGAGAGGCATCCGAGGGATGTGAGGTTGATGGAGGAGGCTAGAAGACTAGGTCTAGGTTCGTCGGGCGAGGATGGGTGCTAAGTAAATGTACTCAGGGTTGAAACCCTAGGTTTAGAATTTGGACAGTCGACTGTTGTTAGGAGCAGTCGACTGGTAGAGGTCACAGAAAGATCAGTCGACTGATCTTTCTGCGCAGTTGACTGGTGTCGGCTGAATTTGAACGTTGGGATGTAACGTTCAAATTCGCCAGCTGGCAGTCGACTGGTATTGGCACCAGTCGACTGGTAACGGATGGATCAGGAACAACCTCTATTTAAGAGAGCTCGGTTTGACTGAGCAAAGGTTGACGAAATAAGCTTTATTAAAGTTTATTAGTAGTCTACAAGCTCCCAAGTGTGCTTGCAAGTTTGTGGCAAGGTTTCTCCACCCACAAGGAGCTATACGAGCTAGCCGGAGGCTTTTCGAGGAGTCATCCACCGACGGATCAGGATTATCCACCTTATGGACAACCGTGGAGTAGGAGCTTTATTTTCGAACCACGTAAATTGGTTTGTGTTCTTCCTTGTTAGTTTTAGATTATAGTGTATTTCGTTGCACACTAACAATTGTAGAAAGAATGAGTGAACAAGTGGGTAATCGGCTATTCACCGACCTCTAGCCGTACGATCAAGTCCTAAGTGTTGGTGCAGTTTGCACTAACGGTCAAACTCAAATTTTGATGAATGACAAATAGGTCAAAGTTAGACGTGTTGTGTGTGTTTAACCTCTTTACCAAGTGTGCAGGATTGAAAGACTTAGGACCAGACACCAGGCTGAAGTCCAGGATGGTTGAGTCCTGGCGGGAAGTCCAGTTGGGTCCGCAGGACCTGACAACTGGCTGAAGACCAAGTTGGTTGAGACTTGGCAGGAAGACCAAGGTGGTTGAGCCTTGGCAGGAAGTCCTGGTAGGGTCAAGAAGTCAAGTAGAGCTGCACAATGGGTAAGTAAGGTAAGTCACTGGAGGAGCGACCCAGTGAGGACGAGTCCAATCTTGGACCTTAGGCGCGGTCCAACTTAGACCCATTTAGGTGATCTAAGTTGAGTCCTGGTTAGATCCTGGTCTGGGAGACAGGATCTAATTAACTTAGAATTATATCTTATTTTAGTCCATATAAAATTGTGCTATCCTTGTTTTGGACTAACCCTGGATGCAGGATCGAAGGACTGTGTTTCTGCAGCTCAGAGAGCCTCAAAGGAGTGAGGCCGTAGCTGAGCAGGGCGCCCCGGATGTGTCGGGCGCCCCAGAGTCAACCCAAAGTCAGCGGAGAGGTAAACGCCCCGACAGCAGCGCAATTGGGGGCGCCTCGCATGTCTCGGGCGCCCACTGTGCCACGCCACTGAAGGCGGCTGCAGCTCACCCTCGCGAAGCCAGAAGATGGGATTTTGACCGGTCAATCGGGCGCCCCGCGCGCGTCGGGCGCCCCAGTCAAAAGCAATCCCGAAGTAGACGAGATTAGCTCTGACCGGAGCATCGCCAGATCTACAGCCACGTGGGGGGCGCCCCGAGCATGTCGGGCGCCCCCTGCCCTATATAAAGAGGGCCTCGACCCTCTTCAAAGGACAACACTTTTTTCAACGCTCCAAGTTCTTCTACGCTCGCGCCCTGCTCTGGAAACGCTACACTTCGAGCCGACGACGTCCCGCTGCCCCGAAAGAGTCGACCTACTCCGGACGTCGGTAAAAAAGAAGAATTTCTTTTAATACTTTATTGCACTTAATTACTTGAAAGTGTGGGGTTGTCACACTTTCATTTCATTTGTACTCGCCCACTCTATCGGGGTTGACCGATAGAGAGTTTTAGTAGATTGCCCAACGGAAAGGTCCGAGGGACCTGGGCCTTCGAGTAGGAGTCGCCGAAGGCTCCGAACGAAGTAAAAATCGTTCGTGTTTGCGTGTTTGTTTTTTGTCTCTTTCATTTCCGCTGTACACGCTCTTTAAAGCACTCTGATTTAATTTTTTAAAAGTCACGTGATTCACCCCCCTCTCACGTGCATCGATCTTACAAGTGGTATCAGAGCAAGGTTCGCTCTCTATCGGTGCAACCACCGTAAGAGCCGGGGGAAATCCAGTTTTTATCGTTGTCTGTGATTTTTTTTTGCTCACAGTCTAAATCTGATATTATTATCAATATTTATATATTAGTTTTTTTTTATCGATCGATTTTACACGAATTTGGTGCAACACCATTCGAGTTGGTCATTTTATTTTTTTTATATTTATATCTGCCGGCACTACTAATCCAAGACCTAGTCTTGGGACTTTGTTTGGTCTATTTTTTGTGTGCAAGATTTCTAAATGGCGCAAAATAAGATGCAAGGGCGAAATGTCAACGAGCCCCCACACTACTATCCAGAAGATTTCGACTATTGGAGGCGATCAATGGAGATCTTCTTGGGCAGTCAAGACTTCGACTACGTGTTAGCCCTGAGATACCAATCTCAAAATGATGAACTGAACAAGCAGGTAAATAAATTAATTTGTGCAGTTTTGCCTAACAAAATTTCCTGCAGACTGGAAAAGTATAACAACGCATATGACCTATGGACTCGGCTGAATGAATTGCACGAGAATTTGAAGGAGCTGGATGAGCCTAAGCTTAAAGCTGAAGATGAGTCTACTAAATCAATCGCAGAACCAAATTTAAAGATGGAAGATCAAGTCCAATTTGCAACTAAGGTCGAGCCTGAACCAACGGTAAAGCCTACTAAATTAGGGGATGCGATTGAGGTAAATTACAAGAATACCCCTAATATTATTAATACAAATGTCTTGCATGATTCTGAGCAAATCTCTGAAATATCTGACTGTGTAGAAGGTTCTTGTAATAAATTAGATATCTCTATAAATCCTCCCGAAATGCACATTTTGTTAAAAACTTCCTGCAATATTTTAGACTTTTCAGACCAGAACAAACTCAACTCTGACTTGGTTAAACAAAACATTGACCAAGTTAATTCAGATTGTGAAAATCTAACCCTCGATAAAATCAATGTTTATCTCAATAAAGTTTTTAACTCAGTTAATAGTTCAATTGTAATCGAAAATTCAAAAACCATTAAACTTGAAAATAAACCCAAGTTAATTAACAATTCTTCAAAACTGAAAATTACAAACTTGGGTAATTCGAAATTAAAACCAACAATAATTTAAGCATTACAAAAATTCCTAATAAAGACAAATTAAAAAATTTAACTAATTCAAAATTCAAAGAAAATTTAAGAGTCCACTTTAACAACCCAAAGCACTCAGCCTATAATCCAAGGGGAGGCACCAAACTAGTTGGCACCTCGAAATCAGCCTTTGCCCAGGTGGGCACTTAGGACTAGTCTTAAAAAGTTAATCTGACTCTTGACCTACTTAGTGTTAGGGTGGGTCGAGATAACAGTACGCTAGACAGACTCTCGGGGAGAACTAGCCGAAACTATCTCGACACATCCTAGACTAGTTAGACCAGGGTGTCTCAACAAGTAGGATTAAAGTACAACTTCCTTAAGCAGCTTTGTCTAGAAAGAGGTTGTTGCTCCAATAAGGTTTCGGCCAAAGAAGGCCCCTGTGCCTCGCCTCCCACCTGGAAGCTAATTATCGAAGTATACGTTTAAACTACTTTTTGTCAAACCCGAATCTAACAAAAGGTCAGATTAACTTCTATTATGAATCAAACTCAAACTCATCTCACACAAATCATAGGATCCCTTTGTTTGATAACTTAGATCAAGTGAGATGAATAAGGATAATAAGTTCAAATCATTGATTGATAATTTAAAACTCAAACTTGAATTTAAAATCTTACCTTTTAAATCCAAAATTCAAATTAACGAATTCAAAATTCAAAATTCAAATTAACTAAATTAAATTTCAAAATTCAAATTAACTAAATTAAATCCAAAATTCAAATTAACGAATTCAAAATTCAAAATTTAAATTAACTAAATTAAATTTCAAAATTCAAATTAATTCAAAAAAAAATAAATTAAAATTAAAAATCAAATTCAAGCTCATCTCACACAAACGATAGGATCCCTTTGATTGACAATATTAGACTGAGTGAGATGATTAGAGACAATAAAATTTGAAACTTGGGTATTTTAACCTAACCGTTACTTAATTAAATTTTAACCGATAAAATTTTACTTTCTTTTCACCAAATTAAATATTAATTAAAATTTTAATCGTATCTATAAATTTGAATCTTATTTAAATGTTAAAATTAAACTTTAAAATTCTTAATTAAATCATATTTTAATTTAATCTAAATCTTAATTTTTCACCTAATTAAATCCTTAATTAAAAATTCATCTAATTAAATTTCAACATAAATTAAAAATTAACATTAATTAAATTCTACTTTAACTTTAACTAAAATTTGCATAATCAAACTTTACTTAAATTAACTTTAATTAAATTAAAATTTAACGTTAATTAAATTTTATATAATTAAAAATCTAACTCTTTACATAATTAAATTTTAATTCTTAATTAATTAAACTTGAATCCTTAATAAACTTTAATCCTTAATTAACTTTAATCCTTAATTTATTTAAAATTCGACCAAATTAAATTTTAACCCCTAAAATTTTACCTAATTGAACCTCAACCCTTTATTAAAACTTCATTTAAATACCTCTAACTTTAATCCCCAAATAACTAAAGCTTGTAATTAAAATTTTACCTTAGTCTTAATTGAAATTCTTAATAATTTTAACCTTAATCTTAATTAAAATTCTTAATTAATTAAATCTTAACCTTAAGTTTAATTAAAAATCTTAATTATTTAAACTTTAATCTTAATCTTAATTAAAATCAAACTTTAACTCTTAATTAAATCTTAATTTAATTTTACCAAAATTGAATCCTAATTAAAATTAAACTTTAATTCTTAATCCTAATTAAAATTATACTTTAATTCTTAATCGTAATTAAAATTAAACTTTAAATATTACTTCAATTAAAATCATAATTAAATTTTAAAACTTTAACTTAATTTTTAATGTTTAATTAAAATTTATCAACCCAACCAACCTTAACCAACTTAACTAAAAACTTAAATATAATTAACCTAATTAAACTTTAATTAAACCAAACTTAAATCTAATGAATCCAAACCTAATTAAACCAAGCCTAAAAGCAAACCCACACTAAAGGCTTAATTAAGCCTACACCTAATCCTTAATTAAACCAACTTAACAAAAAAAAAAAAAAAACTCTTTTGTTTCCTTTTCTCTTTCTGCTTGTTCTTTTACGAACTTACCCCTAAGGACTTATGGAGAATATCGAGTTGAGGGGGAGGGAAAATATTTCTATACATCTTTTTGGCAAATTCCTTATAACATATTTGAAAATAACTGTTTTAAAAATACCTTTTGCTTTAAAGTCTTTTTTATTCTTTCAATTTTCAATTTTTTTGTGCTTTCAAAGATATTCTTATTATCATTTAAAAATAATAATAATAACTTTATTACTATATCAAATTTTGTTTCAAAATGTTAAACAATCCTCTTGAAAATCTCTCTTCAAATACATTTAAACTATTTTATTAAAATATGTGATTAAAAATAAAAATGCCCTATATCTAAACCTATTTTAAGAGATGCCATACATGTCTTATTTTTACTGTTTTGTTTGAAAAATATTAGGATTATGCTTATAAATAGTTCCTTGCAATTCCTATTTAGCATTGAAAAATCCGTATTTTTGGGTCTTACAAATCTCCTTTTTCAAATTTTACTAATTTTCTTTGATAAACTATTTTCAAATTAACTTTAAAATAAAAACACTTATGTTTTTTGAAAATCCACTATTAGCTTGTTCATATACTAGAAAGTATCAAAATATTTTGATTGATTTACTTCCAAAAATGATTCTTTTGAAATATTTTTATTTATAGTTTGGATATCCCTAGGACATAATAGAATGTTTACCTTGAAATTGACAAGGAATTCTAAGGGCTTGTCAAGTTAAGGGGGAGCTCAAACTAACTTGGAAAATTAATTTTAAGAATAGTTTGATTAAGTCTATGATATTACTTTTAAAGTATTAACTATTTTCAAAAGAATCTAAGGCATATTCTTGAAAAATTAGTTTTAAAAATTGAATAATGGTCTTGAAACTTTTAAAGCTCATTCTTAGAATATCTTCCTTCTTCTAAGTTAAAGCTCAGTAGCAAAGTTTCTTTTGGCTTTGAAAAATATGTATTATTTGGGAAATTTTTATATATTTTCTTTTAAAAAGATTGTCAAGCTTAACTTTGAAAATATTTCTAATTCATTTGAAAAATAATGTTGTTGAAAACTATTTGTTAGCTTTGAAAGCTAAGTTAATTGATTTAGGGGGAGTTCCTTTTTTCACTTAGGCTATTTATCTTACTTAATCTATTTTGCCTAAGTCTAGTTTTCCCTATCACTTAGCTTTGGATCCTACTCTTCGTAACTTAATATACGTATGTTTTTTTGATGAATGACAAAGGGGGAGAGTAGGGTTAAAGCTTAGAAAATTCTATTTGCTACTTAATTTTGCACCCTGTACTTTCATGCTTATTTTTTTATTTACTTGCATGTATCTGCTAATTTTTTCTCTAACTTTAACCTAGGTTGTCATTGCATCAAAAAGGGGGAGATTGTTGGTGCAGTTTGCACTAACGGTCAAACTCAAGTTTTGATGAATGACAAATAGGTCAAAGTTAGACGTGTTGTGTGTGTTTAACCTCTTTACCAAGTGTGCAGGATTGAAAGACTTAGGACCAGACACCAGGCTGAAGTCCAGGATGGTTGAGTCCTGGCGGGAAGTCCAGTTGGGTCCGCAGGACCTGACAACTGGCTGAAGACCAAGTTGGTTGAGACTTGGCAGGAAGACCAAGGTGGTTGAGCCTTGGCAGGAAGTCCTGGTAGGGTCAAGAAGTCAAGTAGAGCTGCACAATGGGTAAGTAAGGTAAGTCACTGGAGGAGCGACCCAGTGAGGACGAGTCCAATCTTGGACCTTAGGCGCGGTCCAACTTAGACCCATTTAGGTGATCTAAGTTGAGTCCTGGTTAGATCCTGGTCTGGGAGACAGGATCTAATTAACTTAGAATTATATCTTATTTTAGTCCATATAAAATTGTGCTATCCTTGTTTTGGACTAACCCTGGATGCAGGATCGAAGGACTGTGTTTCTGCAGCTCAGAGAGCCTCAAAGGAGTGAGGCCGTAGCTGAGCAGGACGCCCCGGATGTGTCGGGCGCCCCAGAGTCAACCCAAAGTCAGCGGAGAGGTAAACGCCCCGACAGCAGCGCAATTGGGGGCGCCCCGCATGTCTCGGGCGCCCACTGTGCCACGCCACTGAAGGCGGCTGCAGCTCACCCTCGCGAAGCCAGAAGATGGGATTTTGACCGGTCAATCGGGCGCCCCGCGCGCGTCGGGCGCCCCAGTCAAAAGCAATCCCGAAGTAGACGAGATTAGCTCTGACCGGAGCATCGCCAGATCTACAGCCACGTGGGGGGCGCCCCGAGCATGTCGGGCGCCCCCTGCCCTATATAAAGAGGGCCTCGACCCTCTTCAAAGGACAACACTTTTTTCAACGCTCCAAGTTCTTCTACGCTCGCGCCCTGCTCTGGAAACGCTACACTTCGAGCCGACGACGTCCCGCTGCCCCGAAAGAGTCGACCTACTCCGGACGTCGGTAAAAAAGAAGAATTTCTTTTAATACTTTATTGCACTTAATTACTTGAAAGTGTGGGGTTGTCACACTTTCATTTCATTTGTACTCGCCCACTCTATCGGGGTTGACCGATAGAGAGTTTTAGTAGATTGCCCAACGGAAAGGTCCGAGGGACCTGGGCCTTCGAGTAGGAGTCGCCGAAGGCTCCGAACGAAGTAAAAATCGTTCGTGTTTGCGTGTTTGTTTTTTGTCTCTTTCATTTCCGCTGTACACGCTCTTTAAAGCACTCTGATTTAATTTTTTAAAAGTCACGTGATTCACCCCCCTCTCACGTGCATCGATCTTACACTAAGGGGGGGGGGGGAGGATTTGATACCTTATCATTTGATACCCATTACACGATAAAATTGGACCAAAGATCAAAAGGAGGAAGCAAAGTCGGATAAGGAGGTAACAAGAATTGTTTTAAATTTATTATCTTCTTATATTGTATCACGAGTAGGTGAATACAAGAATGCTCATGAGCTATGGAGAAAGGTGATAACTCTCTATGAGAATTCTACACGAGGACAAGAAGTGGAGGAACCAAAGGATAAAGGCTCATGGTCCAAGAAAAGGAGAAGGATCAATCGGAAGTTGAGTCGAGTTCAACATCCAAAGAGGAGGAGAAAGTGGAATCGTCCACATCCTCAAGTGAGGATGAAGAAGAGCAATCCAAGGTGGAGGAAATCTTAGAAGCTCAACCCTCAACCTCAACTACCGAGAAGAGTGAGAAATCACACATCAAGTGCTTTGAGTGTCGGGAGATGGGACATTATAAGAGTAGGTGTCCTTCACTCACGAAGGTAAAGGAGGTAAACCCTAAACCCGATAAAGTTCATTTGAAAACTAGTGTGGGTTGTAGGGATGGAGCTAAGGATAAGAAGCATATAATTTACTTCACATGTGATGAGCATGACCATTACCACACAAAATGCCCGAGAAAAGGAGAGCTTAAGAAACTAGGGCATTTGAAGAAATTAAAGAAGAATAGGAGCTCAAGCCAAGGGGGAGCTTCAATGGTATAAGAAAAAGTAATCCCTAATTTAAAGTTTAATCCAATTTCTAATTCATATATGTTTGTTAGAAATAATATAGATTATTTACCCAAGCATAACCATGGATTTAGGTATAATGATAGGAATAGGATTAACAAGGTAGATAACCCTAGGAAATCATTACCCAAGGCTAGACCTAATAAGACCCAAACTACCATACCTAAGGGAATGAAGGTAGTTTGATCAAGGTATTAATCCCAAAAAAAAAGCAGACATATGCCTAGGAAGGTGGGCAGGTCTAGGAATGTCCAAGATGGACATGTTGACTCTAGGGTTAGAATCCTAGAATTGAAAAATCAAGTCTTGAAAGAAAGACTTGAGGAAATGGAGAGAGTCCTAGAAAAGTTCATTATTGGACTTATGGGACTCGACATGTGTTTGGGTGGTCAAAAATCCAAAAATGTCAAATTAGGTACATCCAAGGAAATGGAAAGAAATATGCTAAGGTAGCATAAAACTATGGCAAAGATGGAAAATCTAAAAATGACAAAAATAAGTCATTTAATGTTAAAGGAAAGAAAAATTTAACCAAGAACAAGGTGTCCAAGGTTAATGAAGTTAGGTTTTTAGGCCAAGAATCATCGGAGGTACGCCGGTGTGGTCTTGTATTTGTTGAGTCACCTAGGGAGGTGGTTAAGATTAAGAGCTCAAGGGGGAGCTTTAAGAGTTTATTTGGGACCCATGGTCAATGGATCTCGGGAGGATATCTCCCGGATGTCTAGATGGATCGTGTCAATGGATCTCAGGAGGATATCTCCGGGAAGTCTAGATGGACCATGGAGTGTGCCAAAGGATTTGGAGACAAACTTGAGTCTCAATCCTTGGGTTTGGGCATATTGGGTTTGATTTCATGCAAAAAATATGACATTAGGGGCATATTGCATGAAAAATTAGTTTTGATGTATAGATGTCATATAAACAAATGCTAGGGATGCATTGTGGGTTGGTATGGGCAGATATATCAAGAGGAAGTTAAAACTAAGACTTTAGATCAAGGTTCAATTGAACCATTTAGATAGTTTTGGATTTTGTGTCAATCTTGGGATCTGAGATATTTACATTTTTAAATGTATTTTTTTCTAGTAGACATGGGTACCATAAATCTCTTCACAAAATTTGAGAATTTTTAGAGATTTTTGAAATTTCTGGTGTATTTTTAAAATTGGGTCAGAAATGCAGAAATATGCTGATATCAGGGTATCAATCAACTGGTGTAGATGTCAGTTGACTAATAATTCTGTAAGTTGCCTTTCGATAGGGGTCAGTTGTTTGGTAACTATCTCAGTCGACTGATATAGGCTAAAATTATTTTCAGCAAAGTCGAAAAGTGTCCAAATAAGTGTAAACTTGTGTATAAACTTATTGGAGGTTAATACACAATGTTTATAGTCATTAGAGGTTAAAGATTCAATAATTGGGATATTATTGGAGCTCTTTTCGATGTATGATAAAGGAGGAGAAATGTTAGGTTTAAGTGGAAAATCAACACACCTTTGCAAGAAATCAAAGCTCAAAGGGGAGCTTAGATGAAGGGGGAGCAATGATTGCTTATTTGTTAGCAAAGGGGGAGAAGTACCTTTGCAAGGAAATCTGAGCCCAAGGGGAGCTTAAGTGAAGGGGGAGCCTAAGGATTAGGTTTCATGATTCTTGTTTTATTATTGTTTCCCTAACTTAAATGGGTTGCCAAACATCAAAAAGGGGGAAATTGTTGGAGCAATCTAAGTGTCCTAGGTTTTGATGTTTGAGTAAATATTTAAGTTAAGTTTATTGTTGTATTTGATATGCATTATGAGTGTGCAAAATACAGACACGACAAGGAAAGTCCAAGTGGGATCTTGGCATGAGGCTGAAGGTAAGATGTGAAGGATAGAGAGGCATCTGAGGGGCACGTGACTAAAGGAGGAGACTAGAAGGCTAAGTCTTGGCAAAGGAAGACCCGACAACAAGGACCGTGGCCGAAGGAAGCTCCAGAAGGCAAGTCGTGAAGGATAGAGAGACATCCGAGGGGCGTGAGGTTGATAGAGGAGGCTAGAAGGCTAGGTCTAAGTTGGTCGAGAGAGGACGAGTGTTGAGTGAATGTACTCGGGGGTTAAAATCCTATCTTTAGGGTTTGGGCAGTCGACTGCTGCTAGGAGCAGTCGACTGGTAGAGGTCACAGAAATATCAGTCGACTGATCTTTCTTCGCAGTCGACTGGTGTCGGCTGAATTTGAACGTTGAAATGTAGCGATCGAATTCACCAGCTGGTAGTTTACTGGTGTTGGCACCAGTCGACTGGTAATGGATGGATCAGGAATGACCTCTATTTAAGAGGGCTCGGTTTGGCTGAGCAAAGGTTGACGAAATAAACTTGGTTAAAACTTATTAGTAGTCTACAAGTGCGCAGGTGTGCTTGCGAGTTTGTGGTGAGGTTTCTCCACCCACAAGGAGTTATACGAGCTAGCCAGAGGCTTTCCGGGGAGTCATCCACCGATGGATTGGGATCGTCCATCTTACGGATTGTCGTGGAGTAGGAGTTTTATCTCCGAATCATGTAAATTGGTTTGTGTTCTTCCTTGTTAATTTTAGTTTATAGTGTATTTCGTTGCGACCTAAAAATTATAGGAAGAATGATGAACCAGTGGATAATCGGCTATTCACCCCCCCTCTAGCTGTACGATCAAGTCCTAAGGAGGGGGGATTTGATATATTATCACTTGATACCCATTTCACGACAAAATTAGATCTATCAAGCATCGCTAACAGGCAGGGTGCTCAAAGTTTTTTTTATTTTCTGACTCATCAAGGATAAGCATGAGCTAAACTTTTCAAAATAACACAACAGAAGTAGACTCTTTTCCTTCTCTTGTAAGATATAGAACCTGAGAGTGTGAGTAAGAGTGTGTTGTGTACTAAGAGTGTGCAAGGTTTTAAGCTTCATTCCTTGTAAGTTTTTAATTTCCTAGTTTGTATTTTTCAAGTTTATTTCATGAGTCTTATACATCTGTTCTTATGTACAATTATGTTTGAGATAATATTTATGTGTGATATGACTATAACTAAGTAACTTTCTTTTTCTTTTTCTGGATGAAGAAAGAAAGGCTCTAACTTACTCTTTCCTCCTGAGCAGCTCAATTTTATCGAAGTAATCTTAATTGGACTAGTAAGACCTGTGCTGCCAAGTAAGGAAGCAGGCGACAAAAAGCCGCTGTAAGACCTGAAGACGTCAGGGCTTAGTACCAAAACTCATTCATGATAGGTAAGGTTCCCTGGAGGAAAAAGAATAGGATATAGTTATTCTTTCTCTTCTCTTCACCTAGATCTCTTTGGCAAACACTAGCCGATATTTCCCTCTAGCTAGGTTTAGAATTTCTCAAACTTAATATATATATATATATATATATATATATATATATATATATATATAGTAGAGCCATAAGATCTTGGACTAACATGTTCATCTATGACTACCCGACTTGATTACTTAAATCTAGGTGGCAAAAGGTGATTCGCTTGCCCTCAACGTCTCCGCCAACCCGTCTTAAGGTCAACACGGAGGAGATAAATCATGGGGGCTACTAGCCCGGATGCTGTGGCTAGTGCGTGGGGAGGATGGGCATATTGATTACTTAGATCTAGCCCTTTATCTAAGGGGACAATAATAACCGAAGACAAGGTAAAACAGTACTTGAGGATAAAAACTCACAAGCACTATTTACACTCAGAAATATATATATATACACAAGCACTATTTACACTCAGAAATATATATATATATATATATATATATATATATATATATATATATATATGATTTGTTATGCTAAGAATCTTATCACGTAAGCTCTATGCAAACCTTAACTATTTTTTTGATTTGATTTTTTTTATTCTTAACACTATAACTCAACTACTAAACCCTAAAGACAAAATATGGGCCAAGTATATTTATTTCTTTTATATTTTGTTTTATTTTTTTATCTTATGATTACGCCATTTAAATTTTTTTCCTTTACGGTTTAGTGGTTAGGTTTGTTGGGATCGATGGACCGATTAGAGAGGGGGTGAATAGCCTGTTGCCCCAAATGCGTCGCTTTTCTTCCTACTCATTGTTAGTGCGTAAGCGGAATAACAAATAATTAAACTAACAACTAAGATGACACAAACCGATTTAACGTGGTTTGGAGATAAAACTCCTACTCCATGACAATCCGTGAGGTGGACGATCCCGATCCATCGGTGGATGACTCCCCGGAAAGCCTTCGGCTAACTCGTGTAGTAGTGCCTTGTGGGTGGAGAAACCTCGCCACAACCCGCAACACATACCTGAGCATTTAGACTACTAATTGGCCTTTAACCAAAGCCAATTTCGTCAACCCTAGCCAGCCAAATCGAGCACCTTAAATAGAGCTCATGGCTGAACTAGCCGTTACCAGTCGACTGGTGCCAACACCAGTCGACTGGTTCCAACATCAGTCGACTGGTTCCAACCGAATCTGAATGTTATAACCTAACGTTCGAATTCCTAGCTGACACTAGTCGACTGCACAGAAGATCAGTCGACTGATCTTTCTGTGCCAACTACTAATCGACTGATGCAATCATCAGTCGACTGCCCAAACCTAAACATAGGGTTTCCCTTCCCGATTACAATTCTCTCAGCACTCGGACCCTCACGACTCAGCTAACTCTTCACCTAGCAGTCTCGACCTATCGCCTTCAAGCTTTCTTCGACTTTGGCTCTCGTCCCTCGGATGCATATGAGTCTGCGGCTAGTCCTCATGTCATCCTTCATGTATAACTCGAAGTGTGCTTCCCTCGACTCATCGTTCCTGCTTTGTCCATGGTCCCTCGGATGCATACAAGCTCACAACATGTCTCTTCATGCCATCCTTCACTAGACCCAAAGTCGTTCAGCTAAGCCTATGTGTATCCTGCAAACCTGCACACTCACATACACATATCAAATACAAAGGTGAACTTAATTTAAATCCTTTGCCCAAACATCAAAACACATGGTCACTCCGGACCATAGATTGCTCCAACAATCTTCTCCTTTTTTTTATGTTTGGCAATACGTTTAAGTTAGGGAAAATAACTAGCAAATACAATCCTAATAAACATTTTGGATTTACGTTGCCAAGGCTTCACCTTCGACTTATTCCGCCAATGCATATATCAATGCAATGCAAACATGCATGGATTCTATCACAAGTCATCCCCCACACCTAAACTCCCCAATGAGTTAAGATTTTTATCAACAAGGGCTTTTTAAGAACCTCTCTAAGGCTCCCCCCACATTGGACATACAAAATTTTTTTAAGAACCTCTCTAAGGTTCCCCCTTTGCCAATAAATAAGCAACAATGCTCCCCCTTTACCTAAGCTCCCTCTTGGCCTAGGATTTTTTTACAAACGTGTGTTTGATTTCCCACTTAAACCTAACACTTCTCCCTCTTTGCCACACATCAAAATGACTCCAATAATGTCTAAATTATTGGATCCTTTAACCTCTAATGACTATAAACGTTGTGTATTAACCCTCATAAGATTATACACAAATTTAATATCATTAGGACACTTTTCGACTTAGCTGAAAACAATTTCAGCCTGTATCAGTCGACTGAGACAGTTACTAGTCGACTGGTCCCTATTGAAAAGGAATCTCACAGTAACATCAGTCGACTAATTCCTTCATCAGTCGACTAATCTAGTCGAAAAACCTATACAGTAGGTAGTCTCTCTCTAGACAGCACTGTTACCAGTCGACTGGGATAGTTATCAGTCAATTGGTACCCTGATTTCGGCCTTTTCAGCATTCAGAACCAAATTTCAGAAATGCGCTGATAATTTCATAATTCTCCAAAATTTCTAAATTTTGTGGAGAGGTTTGTAGTACCCATGTCTACTTAGGAAAAATACATTCAAAAATGTATCTTTTATCAATTTTAAGATTGACACAAAACTCAAAACTAGCTAAATGGTTCAATTGAACCTAGATCTAAAATCCTAGTTTTGGCTTCCTCTTGATGTATCTGCTCATGTCAAATCACAATACATCCCTAGCATTGGTTTATATGACATCTATACATCAAAAACTAATTTTCATGCAATATAACTCCAATGTCATATTTTTATGCATGACACTTAATTCCAATGTGCCAAATCCCTAGAATTGAGACTCAAATTTGTCTTCAAATCTTTTGGCATACTCCATAGTCTATCTAGACTTCCAGGAGAAATCTTCCCGTGATCCATTGACCATAAGTCTCAACTTATCTCCTAGAGCTCCCCCTTGAGCTCTTAGCCTTAGTCACCTCTCTAGGTGACTTATCTATAATCACACACTAGTAGAATTTCCGGCATATACTTCGTATATTCACCGAAGTCATAGATAGATAATTACCGAAGTAGACGCACGTGAAGTAAAAAAGGGGTTATTTTACTTCGCCATATAACCGAAGTCATATCCATGAAATTAGCGAAGTCTTTTACCGGTTCAAAGAGGCAATCCGGTTCAAATTTAGACCGATTCTGAAGTAAAAACTTGTCTTTTACTTTGTTGGTTTTGTAAAGTGCCGAAGTAATCGATGATATATAACTTTACAGTTTAAATTAATTGTCGAAGTAAAAACATATTTGTTGCTTTAGTAGTTTTTGTAATGCGACGAAGTAATAGATGATATATAACTTCACAGTTTATATTAATTATCGAAGCAAATATATTTTATAACTTCGCCAGTATTTATATTTATCGAAGTATATAGTATTATATTACTTCATCATATACGTTTATTGGCACAGTAATCGATTGTAAAGACTTCGTTATTTTGTATGATACAGAGTCAATAGATTTGTAACGACTTCACAATTATTAAATTATGATGAAGTAAATATATTTTTTAACTTCATCACAATTCAAATGGATGAAGTATTTTATTTTTGATTACTTCACCATTAAATTTTATTATCGAAGTAAATAATCATATTTTATTACAATATAATTTTAGTTTAATGAAGTAAATGTCAATTACCACCACACTAATTTAATAAAAGAGTGAAGTAAAAATTATTTTTACTTCATTAAAATTAAACAATTATCCATTCAAAATGATAAATATACATCAACGAATCCATCAATGCACAAGTACATATCCACAAATCCACAAGTATATATAACCAAAATATATATCCATAAGTATATCCAAAATCCATAATGAAAGATCAAAATATGTATCCTAAGTACACCACCAATTTAGACACCTACATATGAGTAGACAAATTCACTCCATTCACTTCTAACATCATCATATTCGGATTGTTGGTAATATTGATCCTTGATTATTCCTGCAAACTTTTAAGCAAAAATACAAAATACATTAGATTCATCCAATTGTAATAGTTTATCTCAATTATAAACCAAAGCATATAATACAAAAAAATATTACCATCCTCTCCAACTGTGGATTTTCACATTCTACTATCTCTTTCATGTACCTCATCACACAATATCCACATTCAATTGAACCACTTTATTTTAGATTACCCTATAATGAAATATAAAAGGTAATGTAATGGTCACAATCAAGTTATTATAAGAATCACACATTCATATCTTCATACATAAGCACAATACATACCGTTAATTGTTTAAAACCTGGTCTTTTAGAGATACCCTTTAAAGCATTATACATCTTGACCCCACTACATTTTAAAAAGTAAAAAAGTTATTTTTTCCATATTTATAAGTGAATGCATTAGAAATCAACATAATCTACTACTTACTTGGTCACTATAGTTTTCCATGCATCATCGCGATTTTTGTTTGACATAGAGTCCAATAAATATATCATATCTTTATCTTCATTGACGATAGTCAAAATCCAATGGTACCTGGAAAAATGAAAATATAGCATTGACTAGTATGTAGTAAAAAATCAATAAATAGCTAAAATATTACCCAGTGTTATATGGGATGAGGCAAATGCTATCTCTACACATTGCTTTTAAGTGATCAGCAATATTTTGTGATAAGTTACGACCATCTTTGCCAAGTGGACATGTAGGTATGTAGTCGGGATCCATAAATGAAAAGACATCAGCTCTGTCTTCGTCCCTCAAATATTTGTAGAGATAACTGCACTCAAATATTATATAACTCAGTTAGAAATGTTTCAAATTTTGAACTATCCTGAAAATTTAGAACATGCAAAAATTTTATAGAAAACCATAATATTCTAAAAAGAAAAAACGGCAATATGACTATGAAATTATATTGACTAACAGAAGGAAAGATGATTAAAAATAGTACATATTTTATCTGCCTTGTGGAGTACATAAAAATTCTTGTATGTATAAAGGCACAAACTCTAAAAGTATTATATTATGATCAAACTCTCAAAAATATTATTTATAGCATGGCGTCATTCCTAGCCAACCTTGGTTTCTTAATGTTCCAACGCCTTCTATAAGTCTTAAACAATTCATGAAATGTTATATTCAAGTGTCAATGCACCAAAGTAGCATGTAATGACTCACAATTACAACAAGGGCTTGATAAAATTTCATATTACCATAAAGTTTAAGATGATGGGAAAAAAAAAAGATGTAGAGATGGTTTTTATACACTCAGCATATAGAACACAAGCATAACAATTTTGTGATCCACAAAGTCATCAATGTATGTCTTGGCAGAGGAGAATCTTCACAAGGAGAGCACATCTATTGCAAATGAATCGTTCAATTTGATTATCAGGTTTCATGTAATGATCAAGAAGATCTCAGAAAACTGCATTGATATAGAAGAAATGCTAATGAATACAAAAATAACAGAATACAAGTCATGACCGTTCATTTACCTTGTCTGTCCCATAAAACTGAATTAGATTTGTGTGTGTAAAACGACTCAAGAGTGCAATCTCCTGAAGGCAAGAATTGATGTCAGAGGATTAGAGTTGTAGAGATATATTAGACGCCACTTAGTATAAACAACTCAAGTCCTAAGTAGAGAAAACCAGTAAAAATTCTCAAAGTAGAAACTGCATAATTAACCCCAGATAAATCACAAATGGGTAATGTCAATATGTGGTATATATCACCTGCTCCAGCTGAGATACGCATTGTTGGGCATCCCTTCCTTGGTCAAGCAAGGAGACTTCCTTAACAGCAAGGAAAAATCCATCACTGAACAGATGAAGTTAACAGGAAAAGATATTAGTCTAGACGTTGTATTAACGCAACCATTTTGTCAACAAAAGAATCAAAGTGGAATTACAAAGAGGAATTTCTCCTTGTTTTCTCTCTGCTTACAAGCTTACAAATGGGAAATGATGAGAAGACAAAAAGCAATAACTTGTCATCTACTCCCTATGCATCTCAAGGAAATGCTTGTCTGTAAGCTTGAAAATTATGTAGTTTGAATGAGCAGTTCATTAAATACACAAGAAAACCATATTAAGTAGAACAAATCAAAATACAAATTACAAAATTGAGCCGCTAAAAATTCCATCAGATGTATTTTGATCAATGAATATAATCCTGCCAGTTGAAGAAAGATGACCCAGATTATGTGTGAAGATGTATCAAAGGTACACGATCATGCCCAACCTTAAGCAAATGCAACAAAATTAATAGCAAACTATCATGTAATGGAATAAACCAATCACAAGAGTACGGACTTAGAAGCAATAGCTTGTTGGAGCAATAGCAAGAAAATGTACTTACTCACTGATAGCCTCAAACACAGTCCCAAACGACCCACTTCCAAGGTGTTCCCCTCTCGTCCAAGTGACCATAGTCCTCTTCAACATTGCATTTGCCGATATTGCTATGGCACCTGACGCTGAAGGACCATCAGGACTCTCAGCTGAAGGGTCGTGAGAGCTCTCCGGGGTTGATTCTGTGAGTTCATTGTCCGTTTCACCCAATCTTACGCTCAAATTTTCCCCGTCATCGCTCGACTCTACATCAGAATTTCCCCTCCTTATATCCTTCCCATCCTCATTAACCCCGTCGTCGGTCAGTTGATCCTCTTCGGAATCGCCGGAAGCAACCTAGGTCGCCGAAGCAGAGCAGAGCAGAGAAGAGCAGGGCAGAGAAACTTAGGTCGCCGATCGCTTAGAGATAGAGAACCTTATGTCGCCGATCGCTTGGAGATGGAGAACCTTAGGTCGCCGATCGCTTGGAGATGGAGAGATGGAGAACCTTAGGTCGCCGATCGCTTGGAGATGGAGAACCTTAGGATCGGCGATCGCTTGGAGATGGAGAAACCTAGGTCGCCGATCGCTTGGAGATGGAGTGACGCGCGCGGCAGAAAATTAGGTCGAAGCGGCAGAAGCAAATGCGAAGCGATCGATCGGCGCGGCTGATAGAATTTAGGTTAAGTACTGCGCGCGGTGGGAAGAAAATATTACGGCCGGGATTAATTAGCCATGCGGAGCGGGAGAAATTTAGCGCCAAGCAAAATAGGGGATTAGCTTGGGAGCGGAAAAAAATTAGGAATATTAATTGCGAGCGAGAGAAAAATCGGTTCAGATTTTATTTTATTTACTCGGTTCAATTTTATTACTTCGCCAATTAAAATTATAAATTTTATTGTAAACTGTATTACTTCATTAAATACAAATTGCGAAGTAATAATTATTAAAAATTTTAGAAGAAGTCTATTTTTTTTATTCTATGAAGTCTAAAACTATATTTACTACGTCAATTTTATTATCGAAGTTTATTAAAATATATTACTTCATCATTAAATATTGCCGAAGTAATTATCGCCGAAGTAAATGCCGGAAATTCTACTAGTGACAAGGCCACACCGGTGTACCTCCGGTGATTCTTGGCCTACAAACCTAACCTTCTTAACCTTAGACACCTTATCTTTAGTTAAGATTTTCTTCCCTTTAACCTTGGGCATCTTATCCTTGGTCAAGGTCTTTTTTCCCTTAAATGACATTCCCTTGCCATTCTTGGACTTCCCCTTACCATAGTCATATGACACCCTTGCATATGACTTCTCTATAGCATATGACTTCTCTATAGCATTGGAGAACTTAGATCGGTATCCTAGACCTAATCTATCATTGTTGGATTTTTGACCACCCAACGCTATACCTAAACCCTTAGATCCAATAGTGAATCTATCTAGGGTTTTCTCTAATTTATCAAGCTTTTTCCTCAAAGCTTGATTTTCACTTTCTAGGTTCTTAAACCTAGAATCGACATATCCACTTTGGACATTCCTAAACCTACCCACCTTCCTAGGCATGTGTCTCCTCTTCTTGAGATTAATGCATTGATTCTTATGTCTAATGGTTTTGGTTTTATCATGATATGATTTCCTAGGATTTTGATATACATGATTAACCCTATTTTTATCATGATATCTAAAACCATAATTATGCATGGGAAAATAATTATCATTATTTTTAACATGCATGAAGGAGTTTAAATTTGAATTAAAGTTCAAATTAAAGTTAGGGATTACCTCCCTTACCCTTGTAACTCTCCCTTGATGTGAGCTCCTCCTTTTCTCCTTCTTCTCTCATTTCCTCAAATGCTCCAACTTCTTGAATTCTCCTTTCCTTGAGCATTTGGTGTGGTAATGTCCTAGCTCACCACATGTGAAGCACCTAATGTGCTTCTTCTCCATCTTAGCTCCAACACTACAACACATGTTAGTTTTCAAATTAATTGAATTGAGTTTAGGGTTTACCTCATTTTCTTACTCTTTGGACATTTGTCCCTATAGTGCCCCTTTTCATTACACCCAAGGCAAATAATGTGGTCTTTTGACTTTGCTTTGGTGGAGGTGGAAGCTTCTTCTTGCTCCGATATTGAGGATGGTCTCTTCTTCCCCTCAATCCTTAGTGGAGACTTCTTCTATTTCTTCCTCACTTGAGGATGTGCATGGCTTATCCTCAATTCCCAATTCACTTGAGGAGGTGGATGATTCTTCTTGCTCCGACATTGAAGATGGTCTCTCATCTTCTTGTGTCTCTTCACTTGAGGAGGTGAATTGTTCTTTATCTTCTTTCTTCTCCTCCTTGGATGTTGAGATGCTTTCTTCATCCAATTTGTTCTTTTCTTCTTCTTGAACTATTAAGTTCATTTTCATCGGCTCTTCTACTTCTTGTGCTTGTGTAGGGTTTTGATAAAGAGCTATTATCTTACTCCATAGCTCATGAGTATTTTTGTATTTACCTATACCACTAATTATATCATTAGGCAAAATATTAATTAATATTGAGATTACCTTCTTATTTACCTTCGATTGTGTTTGTTGTCTTGGTTCAATATCTTTGTCGGAGCTTCTTCCTGTACTTATCTTTCGGGACTTCAAATGGTTCTTCATTGACGATCATTAGATCCCAATCCATGTTGAATCACGTCTTTGTTTGCAACCTCCAATAATCGAAACTCTCGTAATTGTAGGGAGGTGGAATGTTGATGTCGTCTCCTAAGCGTTCTTTAAGCGTCATTTTCTCTAGCCTTTTGCTCACCTGGTGGTTAATCCATAGACGAGTGACCCCGACTCTGATACCATTTGTTGGGGATTGATAGACCAGCTAGAGGGGGTGAGTAGCCCGTTGCCCCCAATGCGTCGATTTTCTTCCTACACGTTGTTAGTGCGTAAGCGGAATAACAAATAACTAAACTAACAACTAAGAAGACACAAACCGATTTAACATGGTTTGGTGATAAAACTCCTATTCCATGACAGTCCATGAGGTGGACGATCCCAATCCGTTAGTGGATGACTCCCCGGAAAGCCTCCGGCTAGCTCGTGTAGCTTCTTGTGGGTGAAGAAACCTCGCCACAACTAGCAACACACACTTGAGCACTTAGACTACTATTGGCCTTTAACCAAAGCCAAGTTCATCAACTCTAGCTAGCCAATCCGATTTCCCTTAAATAGAGCTCGTGGCTGAACTAGCCATTACCAGTCGACTAGTTTCAACCGAATCTGAACGTTACAACCCAATGTTCGAATTCTCAGCCGACACCAGTCAACTACACAAAAGATCTTAACTGATTTTTCTATGCCAACTACCAGTCGACTGATCCAATCATCAATCGACTGCCCAAACCTTAAACCTAGTGTTTCCCTTCTCGAGTATAATTCTCTCAACACTCGGACCCTCACGACTCAGCTGACTCTTCACCTAGTAGCATTGACTTGTTGCCTTCAAGCCTTCTTCGACTTTGGCTCTCGTCCCTCGGATGCATACGAGCCCACGGTTCATCCTCATGTCATCCTTCACGTATGCCTCGAAGTGCGCTTCCCTCGGCTCATCGTTCCTGCTTTGTCCACGGTCTCTCGAATACATACAAGCCCACGACTTGTCTCCTCATGCCATCCTTCACCAGACCCGAAGTCGTCTAGCTAAGTCTATATGTGTCTTGTAAACATGCACACTCACATACACATATCAAATACAAGGGTAAACCTAACTTAAACTCTTTGCTCAAACATCAAAACATATGATCACTCCGGACTATAGATTGCTTTAAGAAGATTATAGTATTAAGTATTATATATATATGTTAAGGATTTTATTGTACATCTGTATAAATATTAACTTTTTTTTGTTGATTGAGTTTTTTTTATATTTAATATTGTAACTCAACTCTTAAACTTTTAAGGATAAAATCTTAAATGACGTAATCATAAGTTAAAAAAATAAAAAACAAATTATGTTTGTCATAGGCGGATGCGGACTCATCCGTAGCCTAAAATGTTTATATATATATAATTATATCTTTTAATTAATTTTATATATTAAATGATAATGTGTACTATATATATATATATATATATATATATAATTTTATTGTTAAACAAATTAATTATATATTTCTTTCATACAAGTTAAATGATTTTTATTATGCAAGTTATTAATAGTTTTTATAAATTTAATATTAAATGAATAAAATAAGACAATTAAGTAATTAAGATAATTAAATAAGATTAATAAATTCATGACTCAATTAATTAAGACAAATATGTTAAAAATTTATTTTAAAAAAATAAAAAATAAAAAAAATCTCACATTAAATAATTCAAGATAAATATATTAAAAAATTAATTTAAATAGAAATATGGAATAAGCTAACTAATATTGAATCACACATTAATATTATTAAAATTTTATAAATATATTTAATACAAAATCTATATAAAAATCTAAAAAATAAAATATTAATGAATAGTCAGTTTATCGTCTTAACCATCAAATTCACTGGTTAATCGACGGCTCATAACCGACCCATCTCTAGATGGGTCAGTTACGTACGGATTATGTTCGTTAAACTGGGTCAATGGGTGATTGGTCCGTTGACATGGTTACGTGTTCGAGTCAAACCTGATTAACCATTATGTTCGTCTTGAGGTTGAGGCGGCTTCCCATACTTTTAGACTAAATCTCAATCTATTTAGAGTCGTCAAATGAGTCAACCTGTGTGGGACAGGTCGGCGCATAGTAGGTCGGCGCGTTATCTTAGCGGGTTAGGAAATCCCCAACCCAACTGAATCTAAGATGAATTACGGGTTAGGCGGGCTAACCCATGAGCCTATTAATTTTTTTTAAAAAAAGTTACATATTCAATATTTTATTTTGGAATGATTTTATCGATCAAATATATTTTAAACGCTCCTATAAGATGAAAAATATTATTTTTATTTTAAAATTATAACAAAAAAATAATAATTTAATTAAAAAAATTTAATTTACATATATTTCTAATCCGTAGGCCAATCCAAGTTCGTCATGAGTCGATCCATGTGGGTTGCGAGCCTAAGCGGATGAGCCCGTTGCGAGCTTGAGTGGATAAAATTTTAATTCAATTTATTTAAATTATTTGACAGGATGAACCAACGGGTAAACCCAAATTGACTATTCTAAATCTACTCATTCCATCTTAGCTAATGAGAACTGTCTAATTCTTTTATCTTCTTAAAATCAGATATGGATTTAACATTGCCACCGGTAATATCCGTCCCTAACGGAGCAAAGTATGACATGAACTCTACATTCAGATGATGGAATGAAAATAAGTTCCAACCATATTTGAATTCGTCCATTTATTTTTTATCATGATATCGCCCCCGGTGATGGTACACTAATTATGCATTTCAAATGATTAATTACGTATTTAAAAGTTCAATCTTAACTGTAACAATCCTAAAAATACTCACTGCTTGGATAGGTCTACGAGTAATTCTCGATTTATCATCACCGATAAAATTTTGTTTACTGAATCCATTATTTTCAGATTAATCAATTAAAAATTTAAATATCTGAATTAAAAAAATTACCATGAACTAGTGTAGAGTTGACGCAATCATCAATCATTACATTTCAGAAGTAGATGTTATCATTTTAAAACATAAGAATAAAAATTTAATAAAATTAATGTATTCATCCTTGCTATACGTTAGCTATAATATCCGGATTAATTGACCTTATAATTTATCTCCTTCATATTAATTCTGAAATTGATTGACGGAAATACTGTAGAACGAATCGTCTTTGTCACCCTCTCCTTTGGACTTTTAGTTATTTATTTTATATATTTATATATTTATATTAGAAAAAGAATGATGAGACCATTGCCCGTGACACTTCATGCTGAGTCTGGCTCATCACGTTGTTGAAATAGACTGACCGAGCTTGGGTTATGCCCCTTCAATCCCACCTATAGTGGCTATTTTTGAATTTTTCAAAATGGTTCAAAAATAGTTCTAAATATTTTTTAAAAAAAAATTATGGTTTTTTATGTTAAATATAATCTAAATTTGAATTATACTCCAAATATTTATTAGAAAAATGATATACTCAGTGATTTTCGTCTTTTGCCATCAGGAAAATGATATGCTCAGTAAAAAATCTCAAAGAAAAGATCAGTGAATGACGTGACATTTTACATACAGCGATCTCCGACGAATTCACCGTGCCCCCCAGGATATAGTTTGATTCGGGACGGTAGTCGGAGGTCCCCGATGGTACCCGAGCGATAATCAAACGTATGTATGTAAAATGTCACGTCATTTATTAAGTGTTTTATTGAGTTTTTTTACTGAGTCAATCATGACTCTATTTATTAAACCTGAATCAATAACATTTGAATAAGTGAAAAATACTCAATTGAGAAGCAGATTAATTTTTGACTTTTTAATTGAGTTTTCTTTCCAATAATGTAGAAAGCATGAATCGAATATAATTGTGTTTTTTTTGGTAAATTGTAGAAAACTCCTCAATCCCCATTTGATCTTTGCATGCACTCTCCATGTGAGATTTTCTTTACATTCACTCCCTAATGGATTGAGTATAAAAGAGTGAAAATTGGGTATACATCAGTAAAAATTGAGTATACAAAAGTGAAACTTAAGTATAAAAGAGTGAAAATTGAGTACACCGTTTCTTGATGTGGTAAATGCAACCTTACATACTCAAATTTCTAACTTTTATACTAACTTTCTTTAAATAATACTCACCAAACTGTCTTGTCAATCCCATCAGGGACTGCATGTAAAGAAAAATTTGAGTGGGGACTATATGCAAAGATGAATTTGAGAATGGGGAATTTATGAAAATTTCCCCTTTTTTTCTAAGAAGTGAAAAAAAACCATAAATATGTAAAAGGTAAAATATTAATAGTAAACCTAAAGGGATTATGTTAAAAAATTAGCAGGTGGTAAAACCTAATTACTTATCGAGATGATTCACGCTGCTCACGCCTCACGGCCGCGATCACTCATCCTCCTAGCGCGCGCGCCTCGTCCGAGGGTAGAACACTACTCTTGTGGTAAGCTTCGAATCCTCTGGTCGTCTTCTCCTTCAGACGATCTTCCTTTCTCCTTCGATTTTTCAATCGGGCGAGATCTGGGCCGATTCAAAGTGGTCTCCAGTTTCACGGAATAACTCTGATTTTTAGATATGCACTGAATCAAAGTGGGTTCTCATTTTTTTTCCCCCCACTTTTTTAATGGAAATTTCATGGGCTTATCCTGGTCGGCTGATTTTTCCATGATCGTGAGGATTATCCGCGCGATTCTGTAGGAGGAAAACGCCGAGCTGGAAGTAGAGGAGGAGATAGAGGAAATCGACGCCGATGTCTGAGAGGGGTGGGAACCAGGGCTGAGGATCTTCCGCATAGCGCAGTGAGGATACTGAAGTTCTCTTACGACAGGCAGCGGAGAGTCCCACAGCATCGGAGGGAGAATGGGATGTGCTAACAGAGGGTAGCGGAGTTGCCAGGTCCAGGGGTTCGATTTGAGGATATAGACAACGGAGGTTCATTGGACCGCCGTCTCGTGGAGTTCGATGCCGATGGCTGCAGAAGGGGAGGAGGGTGATGGGATTGATATGTCATGTTCAATATATTTTAGAGGAAAATTCATTGAATACTATACTCATGTCTTGCCTATTTTAGAGGAAAATTCATTGAATTCATAACCCCTGTGAAACATTTCTTAGAGGCATCTTTCTCAAGTTCTAGATGGTCAGTGGAGTCCTCATATCCGATTCCTTTTTTTCCCTTAAATTTGATTATTAGATAAATGCATTAGTTCGTTCCTTGTGTTTTTAACCTCTATCAGAATGTTTCTTCTCAGCAAAGATCATCAAATTTGACATGAACTTATAAATTGCTTGACAGGGAAAACATGGAGAAGAATGCGTGTTTTACTGTCCATGCAGATGCTTCATTTTCTCTTCGGGGTATGTTTTTAATAAGCTGACATGAGATAAAATTTTGTGCCAGTATAGGTGGCTTATACTTTTATTAAATTTGATTAGTCATTCTTATTCTTTTGAATTCTTGGTTACATAATTCGAGTTTAAGTCCATTGGGTGTATTGAGAAACTTACAAGACACTATTTTTGCATCATTCACCATGAATTCCATTTTCTAGATGCATTCCATAAGCAGGAACCTCTGTTCAAAAAACAAAAATGTTTCAAGTGACAAGATGTGCGTAAGTCATCTAGTTGAATGTAGCCAAAGGGAAATTTGCCTATTTGGCTAAAATGCATTTCAGATTTCATTGTAGGTGCAATTTAACTATTGTGTTCTTAAGGAAAAATAAATACAAATAACATGGCTTGTAAGTTCACTCTTCAAGAACAATGAGAATCCATAGTACATTCCTATTCTGAATTTTCATACTACATAACACACCGTAACCATGTTTATTTCTAAATAAAGGTGGATTAAGATAATAAAAAAGATCACATTCTTAATAATGATATATGATCGTTGGATTATATGTAACTATATCAATTAAGGAAAAAAAAACTTTGAAAATGAATTTGAGTTATGAACTTTTAGCTAAAAAAGCTTCTAATCTATAAGACAAAGGAAAGATTAGATTATCAGTATGCCTAATAATATTGGATCAACAAGTAGACTAATATTATATTATATATATGTGTGTGTACTATTTGATTATTACATAAACTATTACTAATAAGATCATTAAACTATCATCACAAGTAATAGTTATCAAATAACACTAATAATAATGATTAATATGTAAACAATTATTATCAAATAGTATAATTAATATATAACTTCTAATTACTTTGATATTTTCATCAGAAAATGATATTACATACCACTGTTCTTATCAAATATCAATAAATTATTTTAATGTATTTGACATTATGTTTATCAAATTCTGGAATCCTCAACATCGTTTTTTGCCACAACAAATAAAATAACTAACATATAAAACAGCTGTCACCCACAACAATTTAATTCTTCTACTATAGTATTATCGTACAGAAACAGTGCCATTAAAAAACCTCTCCAAGAATTATTATTACTACTAGTTATTACTGTAATTATTTTTTACTGTTTTTATTGGAGGTGCCAAAGACAAGTTTCGTATTTCCAATAAGATTGACCACAAGACAAAGACAGCAGCACGACTTCTCCTCATGAAACAAACCATGGCGTACTTTGACAGTCCACTGCTTCTTCAACCTCAAGCTCTTCATTACTATGCGGGCAGTGACGTGCCACTGCAATCAATTTCTTTCAATTTTCTCATGGATTCCTCGAGTTCTATGGAGATCTCATCAACTTCTGGTGATTAGTTCACCATTCTGGAAACTTTAGGATTCATGTACGAGATATTGGCTAAGATCTAATAGGCTCCTGCCAATACTGATCCAACTTGGTTGATCCATATCAGGATCAGCCAAGTTTGACAACCATCTGATTATTTGACAACAGGAATTTACTAAGTTTGTGGCTATCAAATTGCATAGTTGCTTATTCGTGTAGTTAGTAAGAGATTTTACTTTTATTGGAAAAATAGCCTTTCTATTAGATGATGCCCCATGGTTAGTTTTTCGAAATATATGTCATTCATTATGTGATCAACACATCAACTTCTAGAATGTGCTTATTGAGGTAGGGTCTTGTTAACCAGATAATGAGAATGCTGTATCATTCTAGAAGGTGTTTATGTTGTATCATTTTCATGGGTTTCTGAAAATCATAGAATTTAAATTAGCTATTATATGCAATAGCTGACACTCTGCAGTTTTATTGTCAGTTTTTGAAGTTGTTTAAGAAAAACAAACAGTGAATCCATTAATTGATTATTGAGCACTGTAAAGAAGGGTAAATTTCCTCTTCCTTTCTCTCTCCTCCACTTCCACCTACTTTTGCACGGGTGAGGTCCATGTTCTTTTTCAATAGAGGAGAGGTAAATGCGGAGTAGAAGCTATCTTCACTCCACCTCTTCTTCTGTCCTGCTAGACAAATGGCCCTTAGTGTTGTTCTAGAGTTATTGTATGTTGATGGACTGACGAAAGTTGAGTTAAACTTAACGATTCTCAAATTAGTCTTTTGCTACTACAACTTTTATATGGATCCTGACTTTGTGGTTCCTTCCCATTATTATTAATTTTTTACTTGGTAATGAGATTGTTTATGTTAAAACTTATTTTTATATTGATACAAATTATTTTGATTTTTAATCTTTTGACTACTTTTCTCATTTTTTACTATTGAACAACCAGAGATGACTAAAACTGCTATTTGAAATTATAGTTCTAAAACCAATTGTGGTTATGGAACTATGACATATTATGGATCAAGTTACTCTTCATCTATTTCTTCCTTGGTTTATGATAGGCTATGGGTCTTAAAATTTTCTTCTAGAAATTTAGGAAAAGAATTTGGAATTTCAGTATTTTTTAAGGCAGATGTGCTTGTGAATTGATACTGGAATGATTTTCTTATGATTGTATATTTTGTTGCTATATTCACTTCAAATATTAAAAATTTTATATTATGTCAGTGATGTATCTCATATATTATTATCTGACATATATGATGAAAGGATAGTTAATGTTTTAGTTTAAACTTCTCGCTTTCTGTTATGGCTAAATTAATCACTCTTTTGGAGTAGCAGACTACATTACTTTGTGTTGGTGCAATTGTCCTTGGGTCAAGGTTGACCAAGTTGACCAAACTCTTGGTCTGAGCTTGAGTTTCGATGTTTGACAATGTGTGAGAGAAGTCAAGTAGGCCATGGGAGGACTAGATACTTGACTCGAAAGCCCTAAATAGAGTTTAGGCAACAGAAAGCTTTAACTGGAGATTAGGCAAGGGAAAGTCGAAAGTTAACAAGGGAAAAAGTTGAAGTGGGTCAAGAAGGACCGGACACTTGGTGATTGGAAGTCCAACTAGTAGATTGACAATGTGAGAAGTCTAACGGGAAGTTGGCTAGGGAAAAAGTTAGTGGGTCAAAGGTTGATGGTGAGAAAGTTCAAGTGGCTTAAAGGTTAACTGATCACTTGGTGAGAAAGTCTAAGTGGGTCAAAAGTTGACTAGACACTTGGTGAGAAAATCCAAGTGGATCAATGATTGACCGAACACTTGGTGATAAAGCCCTGGTAGGTCATGGATGACTGGATGCTGGGCAACGGGAAACTCTCAACAGGTTACGAATGACTAGATGTTGAGTGGGGAAAGTCTTGGTAGGTTGAGTTCAACCGAATATCGGCAAGACACGAATTCAATCTTGAAAAGGCTGAATTTAGGGTTACCAATTGATTAGTGAGAGATGTCAATCGATTGGTAAACCCTAAACTTAGATTTTGAGTGTAGGGTTGAGGAATCGATTGGTGTAATCGGTTAGCACAAACCAATCGATTGAAAGCGTATTTTGCGAATCACAGTAGGGTCTAGAATCGATTAGCCTAATCGATTCAACATTGTCTATTGATTGGGCTAATCGATTGACAGTGTGTTTTCGCGATCACAGAAAGATATTGAATCAATTGGCCTAATTGATTCAGCCCTGTCAATCGATTGGGCTAGTCGATTGGTAGTGAGTTTTCATGAGAATAGAAAGCTTCTGAATCATTGCTTAATCGATTAGAAGTCGATTATGGCTCACCAATCGATTGGTACTGCGAAAAAGAGTCGTTTTGTAGGTTTGAACGATAAGATTTGATGTGACAATTGATTGGGGATAAGGCTAATCAATTAAGAGGTGTTTTCCAGAATGAAAGTAATCCTAGAAAAAGGTGTTTCGCGAAGAGTTGAAGCCGCCAGTTCTTGAGGGCTTGGGAAGAAAAGTGTTGCTACATTTCCAACCACCAAGAGGCATTTCCTAGCAACAAGAGAACAAGCCAGCAAGATTATTCATTGTAAAACTGTTTTCGATTGTATTTGCTAGTGTATTTTGTATTTCTTGTTGTATTCTCATGCTCGAGCTTGTACGAGATTTCTTTGTATCCAAAAAGTTTCCGAGAAGGAGATTTTTATAGTGAATGCTATTAGTGAGGAGTGGACCCTAGGATTAGTCAAGGAGGTGGAACCAAGTAAAATCGAAGGAGTTAGTGCCGAGCTTGTTTTGCTTCAAGTTTCCGCTGCCATTCAAAGTCAAAAAAGCGAAGTGAGCTATTCTCCTCCCCTCTAACTCATACCGGTCCTAACATTTGGTTAAGCACATTTACCATTGTAATTTGTGCTCGAGTAAACCACTTTCAATAATAATATGATGATTTCACTTGCAACTGTACGGAAATCAAGCATGAATTAATGATATGATAAGACTAAAGAATAAATTTTCAGAATATCATGAGCACATTCCCTATGATTATCTGGCAGTTTTGGCACCTGATTAATACTTTTTTTGAACCAGACTTGTTTTACATTTTAGTAGCCTATTAGTTTCTCTCTACGCTTGCTATCTTTTAATATGCATTTGGGCCCTAACTTTTTTACGACAATTTACATGATTTGCATCATCAGGGCACTGTGATGGTGTTGGCTTTCAGTGTCGATATCTCTTTAAGCATGGATTGTTTTTCTTCGGTGTGGTTGTGATCAGGTTTTTCAAACATATGCAGGCTTTCTCAGTGGAACTTCAGGATACCCAAAGATGGCAGGGGTTCACCAGAAGCTACCTAATGGCTGCGAAAATTTATCAAAGCTCCTCCATGGCTCTACTTATGGATGTCGAGCCATCCATGTGACCCGCACCTTATCGGAAGCCACAAGAGGGATCGTCTCAAACCGTCCCTTGTCACCTCATCTGCCAGTCAAGAAGCCACAGCTGAGGGCAACATTTTCTATATCCCATAGGATATTTGGAGCTTCTCTGACATCGGCTATTTTGTTGATCCCGATCGCGTGGAAGTTCAGTCTACTGCTTGATATATAAAGCAAAAGGTGTGGTAACTTATGCTGTTGGTGCAAGTTCAGACCAATGCTCTCTCGGGGGCGCTGTTGCTACCCGGGAATGGTAGAACATGAATAAGTCATGTTTTGTTTGAATAACTGCCCAAATAAAGCGCACAGTCTCTCCTTGTCGAAACAGCTGAGGTTTTCAGACTAATTCTTTTACTTAGAAACTCTGAACAGATGATTGCACTTCTCTTTTTACTTGCTCTTAAGATGGTTTTTGATGAATGAAGCTAGGAGGCATCTCAAGTGTGATACTTGGTTCGTTTGTACGGGTAATATATCGAGTCTTATTAATCAGGTTGTTATGTAATTAATGTTCATTACTATGTTTTAACGAGTTGTATGTATCTTTGATAACATAGACTGCGTTGGTGAAGGATAATCCATCTGTAATGTAATCAAAGATTGGCTGCGACGACCGACGAACACCATGGTGACGACGACGGCGGGGTGACGGCGTTGCATCGGCCCATCGACGCTGTGACAATTTAAACTTAATTAATCATATATCGGATAATCAATACAAACAAATTTTTAATCAATACATAAAAAAAAAAAAAAAAAAAAAAAATTGAAAAAAATACACTTAAAATACAGTTATGTAATTCATGCCATAGTTATTTTAATAAATTAACATATATCGAAACACACAATTTGTCACATGTTCTATTTTGATTTTAAAAATATTTTCCAATTAATATATGTAAATTTTATAAATTTTAAATAATTTATCATTCAGAAGAACCTTTAATATAAATATGAAATGAAAGCTACAGTTATAAATTATTTGTTTTTACTATAATTGAATGTTAAAATCTGATTGTTGGATATCAATGATTATTAGTAAATTATCTTCACTATGAACTTATATATATTTAGTCGAGCATCCAGTTGATTGATGCCCCACATTGAGTAGTAAGGGCATTTATATTTATAAACCTTTTATGGACATCATTGCCACGTCAAAAGATGGCAAGGGTTCTTGCTGTTTTGGCAAAATGTTCATATGTAAGGGAGGAAATTATTGCCAAGTTAGTAACTCCAGATTTTTAATCCCATCCTCAATTGATTTGGCTAAACGGCTCCTAAATTCATGTCTCTCTTCGCCTTTTCTTTTTCAAGTAATTTTTTTCAGCCAAAAATATCCTTCTAAATTTCAATCATTCCGACTTTGCTGAGTGACTGAACGAACTGATATGATACAATAATCTCCAACTCTGATAAAATGAGATTACCAGAAAAATCTTGAGGTGTAAAAAATGAAACTTTCGCTTCTCCAATCTATTTGCTTATTTATTTTTGGAGGCAGAGAAAGAGAGAGTTGTATTGCCTCGAGAAATTTTAGGAGGCGCAGGAGAGGTTAAGAAGCGGTTGAGGTGGTGGAGGTGTTGGGAGTTTGCAGTCGATCGTTCTTCCTCCCTCGGCCTCGTTCTACGAAGGAGGGGGGTAGAAGGGTGGGCTTCGAACGTTGACATTCATCGTACCACCTCTACCACTTCCAGCTTCGAATCCCTCCCTCCTTCCTTTTCCTTTTTGAGTCTCAAAATCGTCTTTTGGAAAGAATCTACAGTTCGTCATTGTTGTTCGTCATTCGGCGTCTGCTTCGACTCGTCTGGAGCAGGAAGAACCAAAGGTGGCATCTTTTCCATGTAATCGGGGCTCCGAAGGATCTCGAGGACGGTCAGGAAGGACGAGGGATGGAGGGGTGGCTGTACGTCATCCGACCCAATCGCCTGGGCTTGCAGAAGTCCCGGAAAAGGTACTTCGTTCTCCAAGATAACGCCCTCAATTGCTACAAGAACGCCCCAGTGTCCAACAGAGAGGTAGGCCGGATCCCTCTTTTCCATTATGTGTTTGCTTTCTGGAAGAATGTTGTTTTCGGGCTTTTGATACTTGCTAGAGAGATGATCATAGATTTATTTATTTATTTGTTTTTGAGTTTTGGCATTTGTTTGCTAGGAGGGTTAATGAAATTCGACAAGTTGAAAGAAAGAAACACTTTTAAATGAAATTTTTGTTCTAGTGGTAGTGAGATGTCGGACCTTTCTGTTGCTTTATGGAATGCTGTTCTAATTGTAATTGTTTCAAATCTGTTGTTGTCTGATGGAAATGCATGATATATAGAGGTCCCACTGTTGTCGTTTGAGGCATTGAACTATGAAACTTAACAAGAAATTTGAGAAACAATGTCAATGATGTATTCACTGAATGATAATGGTACACTGCAAGACAATTTTTTTTTTGACATTTTAATCTGTAAAACATGTGTTCCTCCTAGTTCGACCAGGATTCTAGGTTAGGTTAGAACATTTTTAATTCAGCAATATGTAGGAAGTAGTAGTCCGCTCATGGTCTTCTTGTCAGTAACTTAAGTCACTTTTTCTCTGCTATCTTTAACAATTTAAATCTCCTTTGCGGATTTGATTAATTCTCACCTATGAATCTCTTTTGAAGGATTTGACGAATAATGTTCTATAATCAGTAATTTCATTTGCATTGCTCATAGGTTCTTTTTATTAAACTGGTTTTAGTCATGTTTTATCTAACAATTAAGTTTCTATCTCACTAAAAAGAATTGGTCATATGACTCTAACATGTTGCTTTTATTGTGCATTTGTTGTCTTATCAGAATCCTAAAAGGACTGAACTCATCGGTTCTTGGACACGTCTAACAGACAATGGTAGAGAAAGCATAAAGAAAAATGTAATCTCAATCCCTGATTACTTTTAAAAACTTTCCTTTATTTACTGATATGTTATTATAGTTGTTCAAGTTTGTTATTCGGCTGTAAATGTTAGCGGATGTTGTCAGGTATTCTATTTATTTAGCCTCACTAGCATTTCCAATCCCAGCAATCAACTAAAGGTATGCACCAGTCGTACTCAAAAAAATACAAATAGTTGTTTTTTGACTTTTTTTTCTTCCATTTGGTCGTTGGTGGTTTTCTATGATTGACTTATATTTATCCAGTTGGGTGCAAGAAGCTCTGAAGAAGCAGCTAGGTGGATCAAATCCTTAATGGAAGTTGCATTTGTGGGTTATGCTTCCTCCAATCTCACTGATTGTTAGAGATAAACATATCATAAAGACCTGTTTTGCAGGAAAACCCGCACAGAGAGGAGAATGTTGTCACATGCTCCAAGAAACGATGGCAAACTATTAGGTCAACTTCATTTTGTAGTTTAGAAAACCAGTTTCGTACATTACTAAGTTTTCTTTTCTTATGGTTAATCTGGATCAGACAATATCATTCAGAAGAAAACATGTGAATCTTATTAGTTCGCTTTAGTCACAAAAACTTGTTGTCAAATGAACAACATATGCTGTACCTATTTTGTTTCTTCACATGGACCAAATACGAATAAGAATAAATAAGGGAAAGATCCGTTGTTCTAGGTAAATAATAAGTACATGGTCATGGTTAGCACATATGGCTTTAGACTTTAGGCTTGACCAGCCGGTGCACTTTTCCCTATCCATTCAATATCATCTGTAGCTTTAAAAGTACTGACCCACGATTCTTTAAAAAAAACATGTTGTCTCCAAATAAATAACCAAATAAAAAGGCATGGAAATTTGGTAAAAGGTTAACTGCATAGTTGCTTGTTGTTTCATTGTCTAATATCTGCACATTGTATATAGCTTGAAAGAATTAATTTTTGCTGGTGAGTTTAGCGAATAGCAGGGTATGGGAACAAGTAAAAAAAAAAAGAATCCATGATCAATATCACCATAGTGCCATTAAATTTAATGAATTAAATAAATCTGATTTGCTATTCCAATTGCTTGGAGCTATTGTTGGCTGCTCCACTTGCTCCACTTTGTCTCTAATAGTTTCTCATGCCTTTCTAACCTTCGATAATACAGTTTACTTTGATAACCTTTAAGCAATATGCTCTGTATAGTTCTCATTGCTTAGTATCATGATGATATCCAGGAAGAACCGCAGGAATGCAAAAGTTCACATGCATTCTATAGGTAAGTCTATTTATTCATGAACTACCCTTGCATTACATAATTGTATAGTTTCCCTTTTCAGGATACAACAACGCAAACTTAGTTGAAATTTTTTTCTGATTTTGTAAATATATGCTTGCACTTTTGACTTAGCAGTTACATTTTGTTATCTTTTTTGAACCTGTAGACTGGACAGTTTTCTCTTCTATGAATGCTGATCCAATGACATTGGATGTCATTGCACCTTCCATGTGGACAATAATCGGATGTAAAAATGGTAAGAACTTGGCAATCTCATCTCTTTCTTTCATCATTTTTAGTGTGTTTGTGTGCATGCACAAGATCCTGAATACCTGGAGTTTTTTTTTTACCGTATAGGCTTAAGGCTGTTCAAAGAAGCAAAAGATGCTGATTTTCCCACTAAGGTATCTATCCAAATCCACCAAGAAAGATGCATGAACATGAGTTTTGCGTGATCTTAACGACTCTACTTTCATCAGCATTGGGATGATTATCCAGCTATAATGGCTGTTGGAGTGGTTGGTGCAGCTTCTGAGGCCATTTTTCAGACAGTTATGTCGCTCGGGCAGTCAAGATCAGAGTAAGTTTGTGGCTCTTGCCTCTTATATCTGTAATACCATGTTGCTTTTGACTGTGCCGCATTGAATTATTATCCTACTGGTGGAGAGAATTGGCTTGAGTAATTAACAAAATCAAAGCTCTGTCTATTATATATTTTTAACTGATTTTAGTCCATGATACACAGATAGCTAAGTGCATACAATCGCGTATTATCAGAAAACGGAAATTTTATAGCTTGTTTCGCATGCACAACTAAACATGATTGGTCTTCTATCCATTCTGGTACTGAAGCGTTGAAATCCGTTGTAGATGGGACTTTTGCCTACTGGAAGGTAATGTGGTTGAGCAGTTGGATGGCCATACAGATATTATACACAAAAAAATGCGTGGCGATTGGCTACCTTGGTTAGATATTCAATCTACAATCCTAAATATAATAGACTTGTCTATTTTTCGGAAAAGACCTCATACTAGATATGTCTGAAATATCTTTCAGGGGATCAAAAAAGAGAGACTTATTGTTAAGGCGTTACTGGAGAAGGGAAGATGATGGAACATATGGTAATGATATCAATCTTGAAATATTATTTCTATAAATATGTTCAAAACTAATTAAGATATTTTTTTTTCAATTTTTGAACAGTTATCTTATACCACTCGATCATCCATTACAAATGCCCACCTGTAAAAGGATATATTCGTGCCTGCCTTAAAAGTAATCATTTTGGAAGCTGTAAAACTGTCAAATGGTTTCTACCTTAAGGTAATTTATTTTCATATGTTTTTCTTTGTCATTTTCAGGTGGAGGCTATGAAATATCGCCTGTAAATCAAGGAAATCAATCGATTGTAAAACATATGCTTGCGATTGATTGGAAGTTTTGGAAACCGTACACGCTTACCTCATCTGCAGTTGGTATTACAATGAAGATGTTAGGGAGAGTTGCAGGTATTTGCTTTTATCACAAGGAATTTGGTATCTTCCACTAATAAGTATCTCTATATTATGACAGTTGAGTTCTTATTGAAGACTCACAACTATGTAGTGTCTACTTGGCAGCTCTGCGAGAATTCTTCCGAGCAAGCTCAGATTTCTCAGCCGATGGTTTGACAAGAGAGATAGTATTGCCACAGGTCGAGGAACAAATTAAATTAGACATGCAATCCATGGAGGAGAATAGTAAGATGAAAATTTTCACAGAAGAGTCACACAGGTTTCCTAGCATTGGGTCGTTAAATCAAATGAATGATGAAGATGATGAGTTCTTTGATGTTCTCACTGATTCTGAATATGATCAAACAGAGAAGTTCTGGCATTTTGACCAAAGTTTGCAATCTCCTGTGAGTTTCTTCGGGGACTTGATTCTTTTCCTATGGTATTAAGATACACTCATATTTAGAGTTTGGACTTTCAAAACCCAAAACTGAAAAACAGGATGAACCAAATTGATAGCATATGGGTTTATCAGTTTAAGTTTGAAAAGTAACAACTAACAAGATTCAGTTTTAATGGTAAACCTTCAAATCAATAAGGATATACAGGTATATATTTACATATATGTATACATATACGAATATTTGAAAAGAGGATAAAATAAGATATGTTTGGCTGTAATTTCTAACCGTTCTTGGTGGATTCCATCCGCACCATAGCTATGTTTGGTAGTACTTTTCAAAATCTTGGAAAACTGTTTCTACTGAAAGAGTTAACATATGTACACTGCCACATTTTTATCAGTTTGTTCAAGACCAATGCGATGACAAACTATCCAGAACAACAGTTTTCATGAAGTTGCATGACATCACAGGTAATTTATTCTGATATTTTACATTAAGTGTGGTTGTTTGTTGTCGTTATTACTATTGTATTTGATTTACTTGACGTGCTGCTTATCTCTTGAAGTTCAAAAAGGAGATTATACTGAGTTAAAAGAGGCATCTATTGAGAAAGATAGCCTGCCTGCATTGCCACACAAGAAAGATAGCTTGTCTGCACTGCCACTTAAGAAAGATCCTTTGGGCATTGTTAGCTATGGAACCACTCTTACAAAAGATCCAACCTATACAGCCGCTTGCAGTTGGGCGACAGCAGATCCTTCCACATTTTTAATTCGCGGTGAATCTTACTTACAAAACCATCAAAAGGTATAAATCTTGGTTGTGAAATGTTGCTTTAAGCACCACTACTTCACATAAAGTTTCTTATTAGTTGGTAAAACTAGGTGCATCCGTGGAAGCTAAAAGTATATCTTCTCTAGGTACTTTTAACAATTTATGGTTATTCATAACTTTGTTTTAAATTTATCTTGGATGTTTTTTTGACGAATGGATGGGAAATGCACCAAATAATCATTTGTTGTACTAGACTACTAGCTGGTATTCCTCTTGGAGGGCTTTCCTTAGGTGCCCTTTATTTGAGAGGAGGGATAGAGGAAGGAAAGAAAAGGAGGAAAGAGAAGGGGGAGGGAGAGGAGGGAAGAAAGTTGCTTACTAGGTAAGGGGAAGAGGAATATGCAAAGAGGGCGGCGAGGAGAGAATTGAGAAAAATTATCCTCATCTCTATCATCCCATCCCTTGACTGCAATCTCCTCTTCTTCGTAACTCTTCTCTTGGTAAGTTGTTGCAAACTTGTAGACAGGCTTGATAATAATGAGGCCACCGCGAGTTCCTCACTAGACTTGGTTGTTGCTAGGCTGCCGTGAGCTTGCAACGGCCTCATAGAGAGCTCGTGATCAGGTATGGCCTTTCAGAGGCCACTGTGAGCTCACGGCGACCTCGCGGTGAGCTCATGGTCAGGCTTGGCCTCCGCGAGGCTGCAACTGGCGGCCTTGCCTGCAGTCGTGAGTTGGCTGGTCACTAAGTCTATTGGGTCTGGGCACAAAGGGAAGAAATTGGGGTTGTCGGAATTGGTAGGAGAAGAAGCTGAGTTCATCGGAATTGAGTTTAATGAGAGAAAAATTGATCACCGATGGATATGAAATCTATCCTTTCTTTAGTTTACGTCAAGTAAACAAGGGAAAATATCTCGACTCTAGTGCAATTCATCCTCTCCATCTGTCTTTAGGAGTAAACAAGGCACTAACAATATGAAGAAGATGAGAAAGCACAAAGTTTTAGCTAAAATAACAAGAATATATGACAGTGCTTTGGTCTATAAAATTGATAACTGATTTTATCCCATTGCATCCCACCTAATTCATAGTGCATCATGGCTTGATGCTATCTGTTCTTTCACTAGATTGCTAAATTATTGGGTAACCCAGATAGTCAATTTCTACTCCATGTAATTAAAAGCTGTGGATAGAGAGTTGGTACCTTGTGTGATGACTTAGTGTTTAAATTAATGTACTACTAACTATTTTGCCTGTATATTGTACTACTACATTTTGTCTGAAGAATTATTTTAATCATTTGTATATTGTGTACTATTTTTAGATTAACTTTTGCAGGAGTATTATGAATATCACTCTTCTGCAGGTAAAAGCCAATGGCACCTTGATGCAGTTGGTTGCTGCTGATTGGCTGAAATCAGATAAGCGTGAGGATAATCTTGGTGCGCGACCAGGAATTGTTCAGGTGTCCCTAGGAACGCTAACAAATTCTTTGTTTTATTGTTCTTTAATAAATATCCAATAGTGAAGCTAACTATATAAAGTGTTACAGGAGTATGCGGCACAGGGAGGCAGTCAGTTTTTCTTTATTGTGCATATACAGGTGCCGCTATGATGTTTTGTAATTTGTTATTGTGAGGCTGAAAAATTTGCGTTGCCAGTTGCCTTACAATTTATACGCGTGATAGGTCCCGGGTTCGACCCCGTACAGCTTAGCTCTATATTACATGACGGATGGTCCTTTGGAGAATGTTCCTTTGCTACAAAACTTTGTTAGAGGAGATGATGCATACAGAAATTCCAGGTTTAAGCTCATCCCGTATATATCGAAGGTATGCACATGAACTATCATCTCCTGATATTTTATTTTTCTGAATAAACAAGCATCTTTATGATGTCCTCAGGGTTCTTGGATAGTGAAACAAAGTGTTGGTCAAAAAGCGTGTCTTGTAGGGCAAGCTCTTGATATCAATTATTTTCGTGGGAGCAACTATATCGAGGTAAACTTACCTATGCTGCTGGATAGATTTAAAGTCAGTACAGAGATCTACGATATCTTTCAGTAATTTCTAGATGTTTTCAATTGCCATGTTGGTAGACCAACACCGTCAAACAATATAAGTTTGTTATTGAAGGTTCCATTTAGCCCAAGATAGTAAGGAACTTGGAAGTTGTTACCAAGGCCCTGGGTAGTTATTGTTCGATCGTTTTGAATGATTATTTACCTTGGTCTTATACTTTGCGCAACGAAAATCTCCAGCTTGCAGTCGATGTTGGGTCATCAACAGTTGCTAGGGGTGTTATGAATCTTGTCGTTGGTTACTTGAACAGCCTGGTGATAGAAATGGCCTTCCTAATTCAGGTATGCATTTGTGTGTAAACTATGGTCGTCTTTTCTGTTTTAGTTCCTCTTTTCGATATTAAGCGCTCGTATCTTTCAGTCAGTTACATTATCATACAATTTGCCAAAAAGTTTCCAATATTCTCGGTACATCGTGATATCAATTACAATCATCTTTCTACAAGGCATGCTAAGAGAAACCTCATTCAAGTTTCAACATTCATCATGAAATCTCACCATGCAGGGTAACACACAAGAAGAGCTTCCAGAGTCTCTTCTCGGAACTTGCCGTTTGAATCAACTCGATGTTTCTAAATCTGTTCCAGTGAATCCATGGAGATCTTAAGGTAAACATCATCAAAAGAAAGTTTGCTTTTGTTGTCAAATCCATCACCTAAAGTAATGGTGAATCTTTGATGTAGGAATTTACGACAGGGACAAGGATCCGAAGACCCAGTGTGTATATGTAAACATAAAGGACTCCATTTTGCGAATATGAGGCTATGTTGTATAGATATTATGAACTCATCTTGAGCATTCATAAAATTTGAGGTTTTTGTTCCGACTCATCGTCGTCGATGGTCAAGAATGAGCAAAATGCTAAAAGCTATCGAAAAGTATATATAAACTAAATAAATTTCCACAGTTTTGTGGAAACTATTGCAATTAAAATGGGCATGAAGCATTGAAAATCGGTTGGTCGATGCGGTTAGTCAAATAGAGAAGGATATGGCTAGGTATTGTTTAGCATTGACATGGTGGGTTGATTGTGTTTGGTTTGTGTGAAGAGAAACAATAGTAGACTTGATTGTAAAAAAGAGAATGTCTTAGATTTCGTTCTATCCGAGGTTTAAAATCTCGTTAGCACCATGCATTGAGGTGGTGTTGACGGTAACTGGTAAGGAGGACGAATCGAAGGGGAAGAAGAGAGCATTTCGATATCCATTAGGGAGGTTCATAGTAAATGAGTCACCATAAGAGTTATCATTATGATGGCGTAGTTTATGCGCTTGTCTCTTGTTAGACGACACAATTCTTGGGAGTTGGCGCACAAGGGCCATGTAGTCATTGGGAGGTCCATGATTCATTCACATTGAAGTTCGAGGAATCGAAGAAGAGGAAGAGATGTTAACCGCAAGTCATTGAAGGGACTAGCTTGTGATGGCATGGCACATATCAATCAATATCAACCACAAGAAGTGATTCTGGATTCGAATCTCACACACCCATGTGGCGCCCGAGAGAAGATTAGAGGAAAAGAGATCAAGAGAAATTCAATAGAATGTAGGTGATAATGAGCATCCAATCAAAAATAGCTCATTCATCCCTAAGAACTCAATCAATCTCAATCTCGCTGCCGGGATTATGGTATAGCGGTAGGGCGACTAATCATTATCCCAAGCATCCACGGTTCGATCGTTAGCTATAGTGTATTTTACAGAAATTTTTCTTCCAAATGGGGCACGAGTCCTGGGACGTTGGGCTTTTAGACCGCTCACAGCGAACACTTCCCGATTTACCCTAGTGGCGTATATATATATACTAATGCTTGCATAGCATTCATCCTTCGATTTCCCAAGCTTTATCTCTGATGTGCCATCGGGCAATAGCGCAATGCGACTAAGATCACCTTCTTTTACCCTAACTTAATGGATGGAAAATCTATCTCAGTTTCTCTCTCTCTTGTGCGCACTCTTTTCGTAGTAATCCCCAAGCTCATTTATTGATAAGAATTTTATTAATGAATATGATTCACGAACAATAATGTTGCTCACGAATATTATTCACGAACATTATTCATGAATATTAATGAGCTGAATACATATGTGTTCAAGCTTATTCGTTTAGTTTAACAAGTTATTCAAATTTTTTTATTTAATTGTTCTTGTGTGTATTGAATGAACATATATAAGTTTTTACTAAGTTAAACATCAAACTTATTCATGAACATTCGAATCGACGGTATTGAGACATCAACCAAGCATTTGACAAATACTGAAAAATCATCCATTGCCACTTGTATATTGTGTTTTACATGAGATAGAAGCATGATTAAAAGGAACAAGGAATCAATGGTTTTTATTAACAAGGAATCAATGTAATGCCGACTATTTCGCAAGGATGGGTCAGCTATCTAAATGATGTTTTCCCCTTAATAGGTGCACCTAGGAATACATATTTATCAAAAAGCATTTTACAGTTTGTTTTTTTACCAAAGAGCATACAAAAAATTATCTTATTCCTCTTATAATCCTCCTGCCAACTACCCCTTTCGCAGTTATATTTCCGAGGCATCTGAACCACTTTTTTATAGTTTTGATTTTAAAAATAATAGATTGTGGTTCGGATGCAGCATGCAGGTATTCACATATTCTCTCACCCTATATATTTCTTTCTGCCTTGTATAACTCGACTTATCACGAAGCTTTTATTATATTTTGCTGCAATTGCAAAAGAGGAAGTTGAAAGTAGGAGTGTGTTCTAGAGGTGACTTCAAAGAGGCGACTTCAAAGAATTGTTGAGGAAGATTAGTATTGAAGGAGATATTTCAAGCAATAGTGTGTTTGGTAGAAGAAGAAAGAATTTTTTTTTAGTAATGTACGTATCAATTGACTACCTAAATTTTGTGTATACGGTGAAAAGAAATAGTATAAGGGTTCTTATAGGGTTTATTTTAGCTAGACCATGTTTTGCTCAGATATGGTATGTATCAAACCTAGTTTTGTACATGATCAACTATTCCTACTAATTTTTAGTTTGCAGAAAAACTCTGACAGTGCCATGAATTACATAAATAGGATTCTCAAAATTTGTTTAACATTACGATAAATTCATGCTTGAATACGACCTCGGATCTCATATCATACCATATCAAACCCACCTCAGGCCTGATATCATAGCATTTCAAGCCTACCTTGGGCCTGAAATAGATGATATCAGGCCCACGGTAGGCCTAATATGGATGATATCAGGCCTACGGTGGGCTTGATATCATCTTATATCAGATCCACCGTGAGCCTGATATAAGATAATATTAGGTCCTCGTTTGGTTTGATTTGGATCTGTATCGATCGTTGTTTATTTTTTGAATTACAGAAACACTTGATTATGAAATTGAAACATTGACAAATTAAATTGTAATTTATTTTTCATAAATGATAATGTTGCTGATTAAATTCTCTCAGAGATATGGAATACGCTTAATGATAATGTTGTCATGCGGAATGGAGCAAAAATATCCAGTACTAATATTCTATTGTCTTCCGAGTATAGTGGTAATAGAATTATAAGGTATTTAACATTTGATCTAAACAAAGAAACAAGTAATCTAGAAGATGAGTGTCTGAATTCTTCTACAAGACTTGTTAAATATTTTGAGCTAACCTGGAGTGAAGAGGAAGATCATGAAATCCGAATTGTAGATGAATTACAACCCAATATAGATGTACAAGAATTCTAAGCTGATGATATACAAATTGAGCAATATAAATTTCCTACAGATCAGTACAGTAACTTAGAGGAGGAGTTCCCAATAGCTAATAATCCTTATATTTTGAATTCTTGATTGCTAGCTGGGCCAATTAGAGAGGCAGAGACAAAAGATGAGCATGAATTTCTTATGGGATAGATTTTTCCATCTAGACAAGAATTCAAGAATACACTTGTGAAAGATGTCATGGTTAAACATATGAGATATAACCCAGTTGACACCTAGAAAAATAAAGTTAAAGTAGTATGCTTCAACCAACCATGTACATGGAAAGTAGTTGTCTAGGGGGAAGTAGAGTTCACTGTTACAAAATATGTATAGCAGCACCAATGTGAAACAGTTAAGGAAAGTGCTAATCATCAAGTATGCTCTTTGTCATTTGTAACGTCTTTTGTTGAAGAGCAATTTCTTTATAATGAACAATACAAACCAAGTATGATTATATCATATATAAAAGCTATGTTTGGAGTGATTATATCATACATAGCTAGGGAGAAAGCATTGAAAAAGTTCGTTGGAGACTATGATGAGGCATATAGAGATATTCCACAATATTTGCGTGAGTTAAGAGATAGAGATCTCGAAACTTATGTGGCACTACACAGGAATGGTAACAATGAGTTCCAGCGTTGTTTTTGAGCTTTTGGCACTTGTTGAAGAGTGTTCAGGTCTTATTTGCTTAAACTTATCAGAATTGATACCACATATCTAACCGGGTGTATTGTTGATCGCTACAGCGATAGATGGTAATGACAATGTTCTCCCAGTTGCCTTTGGAATCGTTGAAGTTGAATATGGGTCTGCATGGGAGTGGGTTTTGGATCATACAAAGAGGTCTTTTGTTGTCGATGCACAGTCAATGACCATAGTATCAGATAGACATCGTGGTATTATATCACTAGTTAGGAAAGTCTATTCAACCACCCATCATCCTTTCTATTGCCACCACATGTCTTGTAATATTGTAACGAATACTAGAAGTAGAGCAGCTTTAGGCTTATTTTGGGCAGCAGCACGAGCAAACACAAAACTCCAATATGAAATTATAATGTAGTCAATGCTTGAAAAACATCCAGATGTCCATAAGTGGCTTTAGAACATTGCTGAGAAGGAGTGTCTCTTATCATCAAAGGATATATTAATTGCTGAGAAAAATTCCCAGCTTTAAGATAAAGATGTTCAAATAAGAGAACTTCTTGAGGCATAAAAGGATTCGAGTGGTAATGTTGGGATCGAACAAAGACTATTATCTGCAAAAGACAAAATCATAGCTACTATCGAGAATAAAATCCAAATGCTCCTAAAACAATTGGAAAGCAAAGGCTTAAATGAGTCACTATCTACAAATTTTGGACAAAGGACTAAAAGAAAGAAAACTGAGAGAAAACAAGTATACAAAGGCGAAGGCAAAGGCAAAGAGATTGTTGAGGATGAGGATGTAGATGAAGAAGCTCCTATCCCATCAATCATTGAAACCACAACTAGAACCACAATATCCAATCAACAAGCAGATAAAAGTAAAGAAATTTAAATGGTCAAAAATAAAATTTTGAAGAATGCAGGGCATTTTTTAAGAAGAATAAAGATACTGAGATAGCAGAAACACTAGTAAAGCTCAGTAAATTAAAGTGAGTTAGTTGGTATCGTGATTGCATAATAATGTAAAACAATGATAATTCTTGCAATTCAATAATAATATTTAATAAATCCCTTGATATTACGTTTTTTAGTTTGTTTATATAGGTTTATAGTGCATCCAGTATGGTCCAACGATACCTTCTCATTAGATATGCAATCTTTTTTTTTTTGACTATATTTGATTGGAATGCTTACACTAATGGGGATTGCATAAATGCATACTGGCTAATTTTAGTTAACGAGGCCAAAACCTTTAACTCACCATACCACCCCTCCATATTCTATGGGGTGGGGTTTGATGTAAGTAATTGAGCACCTTATTTTGTTGCTTTTTTTCTAGGATTTAGTTCCCAATAATTTTCTCTGAAAACATAGGACATGTTTGATGTGATATACATAGCAGCATTGGAACAAACTGTGGTAACTGATACAGATAAGTGCATTAGATATATTATCTGTCTTCTAAATAATGCAGATGATCATTAACATCTATTGGTGATAGACTTGGAGGAAGGTAATATAATTCATTATAATTCTCTTGGCGTCACAAAAAGTTACACTGCTAAATTTGAGAAAATTGTAAGTTTTATATTCTATATATAAACCCTTACAAATAGCTTTGAATATGTATTTTTTACTAATGTTATTTGTGTATAGGTGGTGTTTTTAAGAAGATGAACTAGTTGTATTTCCTCAGATGGCATAAAGGATTGTCATCTATCTCCAGGAAAAACTTTAATAAAATTGAAGTACAAGGCCCCACACAATATAGATCGTAAGTATTTTTTATGGTTCATAAAAAATAGTGTTTTATGGTTCATAAAAACATATTTTTTATATGCTAACCACAATTTAAATATTGGTTTTTTAAGGTTTGATTGTGTTTTTTTATGATGCGCTATGCAGAAAGTTTACTGTTTCAGAAATCAACTGAATTTACACAAAGAGAAATGAAACCTTATAGATTTAAGATTGGATATAAAATTATGACTGACAAAAACTGGAAGGGTGATGTGTAATTGTTGTGTATACAATGCATTTGTAATTGTTGTGTAGACATTGTATATTTGTAGTTAGAATGTATTTGACATTTTGTGATCCTGGAAATGAATGTAACCTTACTTTCGATCCCAAAGGGCCCAACCTTGATTTAGATCTCTTTTTATTATTTATTTATAGAATAATTTTCCATTTAGGATAATAATTAAATAGTATTTTTGAAATGATATACGAGCCATTATTAGGCTTACATTTAATTAAACGCGCTGAAACTTATCGTATCATTTTACGATAATCGAATGATGGACCTTTCTTATTTTGGATTTATCCAAATTTCTATTAATTTATATTTATATCTTTATTTTCTTTATCTCTTTATATATTTCTTTTATCTTTATCTCTATTTTATATATTTCATATATTTATTTAAAATTATTTTGAAAAAAAATCAATTTTGGATATCAAGACCTGATATTTTCGAATTTCAAGCCCACGTTGGGCCTGAAATCCAAATATATCAGGCCCAATGCGAGCCTGATATACTAGGATTTCAGACCCAATGTGACCTAAATTTTTTTATTTTAAAAATATATTTTTAAAATATATAATCATTATTTATTAATAATTTATTTATATGATAATCTTTTAATTATTTTTTAATTTTTTCAAAAAAAATATAAAATAGTCAGGTATGATCATATCCGGCTTAGATTTATTTAAATACACAATGGATAGCACAATTCGAGCCCTTGCAATACCATAAACTCATAATATTTGAAATTATTGTAATCAGACTTTTTGAGGTCCATCAGTAGGTTTTCACCAAAATCCACTGATAGACCTAGAATATTTGAATTTCTCAATACTCGATATCACTAGGTAGGGTTGAGCTAGGGGAAGGTATTTATGATGTCAAAACTTAATTCTAACGACTAGCAATGAAGTTCGCATACCGTGTCAATTGGCACAGAATAGTGCATCATGTAGCAATTGTAGCAAATTTAGACTGTCTTATTTTATCTCTTTATGCTTCTTATCTTTATATTTTATTATCTATCTTAATTATTATTTACATTTATATTTTATTTTAATTTCTATTATATTTATTTCTTATATTTTAAATCTATAAACTCTATTTATTTATTTATATTTTATATTTCTTTATTTATTTTTATTTTTATGTATTTCTATATTTTATATTTATATCATTATTTTCTTTAACTATTTATATATTGTCTTTATCTTTATCTCTATTTTATATTTATTACTTTATTATTTATTATTTATTTTCTTATATTATTTATTTTACTTTATTCTTTATTCCTATTTTTATCTTTATTTATATCTCTATTTTCTTATATTTTACTTTTTTTAATTTTTATTCTTTATATATTTCTATATTTTATATTTATATCTTTATTTTCTTTATCTCTTTATATATTTTATTTATCTTTATCTCTATTTTATAGTTATTACTTTATTATTTATTCATATTATTTGTTTTTTTCCTTATATTATTTATTTTACTTTAATCTTTATTCTTATTAGATTTTTATTTATATCTCTATTTCTTATATTTTACTTTCTTTGTTTTTTATTCTTTATATATTTCTATATTTTATATTTTTATCTCTTTATACATTTTCTTTATCTTTATCTCTATTTTTATATTATACATATTTATTTATAATTATTTTGAAAAAAATCGATTTTGGATATCAGAAGACTTGATATTCTAGGATTTCAGGCCTAATATGGCCTGATATTTTTTCCATTTTAAAAATATATAATCATCATTTATTAATTATTTATAGGATAATCTTTTAATTATTTCTTAATCTTTTCACAAAAAAATTATAAAATACTCAGGTATGATCATATCTCACTTACATTCATTTAAATTTTAAACAAGCTTAAACGTATCGTATTATCAATAGATAGCATAATTCGAGTCCTTGCAATACCATAAACTCATAACATTTGAAATTATTGCAATTGGACTTTTCTTAGTTCATTAGTGGGTTTTCACTAAAACCCACTAATAGAGCTAGGATATTTGAATTTCTCAATACTCAATATCACTAGGTAGGGTTGAGCTAGGGAAAGGTATTTATGGTGTCAAAACTTAGTTCTAACGACTAGCAATAAAGTTCTCATACTATGTCAGTTGGCACATAACAATACAGCAACTTAATTTTAATAAACAACATATAATTATTTTTCTTAACATACAATTATATAAATGTGACAACACTAACCACCATTGTTTTTCTTACAACACTATTAGATATTTTTTACAATACTATGGATAATTAATTTGATGTTTTACAAAATATGTTCCTAAAAAATGATAGTGTTATATCAAATCTTATTTTTTCATGTCTCCTTGTTCGAAGTCTATCTTCTCATCATATAGGAAACATCGAATGTATTGCATCACAAAAAATCATAGTCCACGTTGTAAATAACATCAACAATTTAAATTTTCATATTTTAATTTTTATAAAATATTTTTAATAGAAACTCATCCTCATTTACTTACCTAACTTCTTGTTGGGGACAATTTACTCTGAGGGAAACCCATTAGTCCAAGGGATGATGACTTTCTAGATATGGATGAATAACCACAAGTTGCTCATGAGTATATTGTTTTAAATCTTTTACCTGTAAATACAACCATGAATTTGAAAATCATCATAAATAAAAATTTATACTAAATAAATAACATAGAAATGAATAATAGATGTTCACCGTTGAATCAAATTCATATTTATATGTACGACCACTAGCAAGAGAATTGAAATGATTGAAAGTCATTGATTTTGTATCCACCAACAACAAATGAAAGTGTGCATTATCTCTGCACAAATTAAAGATATTAAAATATATCTAAATCCTTTATCTATCATATCTGTCTAAATTCACCAACAGAATTGAAATGATTGTAAGTCAAACTTTCTTGAGAATATTATTGATGACTATAAATATGCACAAACAAAATTATTAATAACCAAATAATAAAATTTATTCTAATAAAATATATATTCTAAATTCATTTAGATTCCTTATTATGAAGAAGGTTGAATAATATATTAACTTGTTGTATGACCTACCAGATACGAATGCCCCATAAACAGAATTTTACAATAGACATCAATTACTTCACCTTTTGTAAAAATTTCTCCATTCAGAACAGATAATAATGAATGCATATTCAAACCAAAGGGTGCATCTTCCCAAATTAATTTAGTTGTAAACCTGCAAAGTTAATCCATAAGATAATATATTAAGGAAAAAGATACTAATATTAACAAATCATATAATTAAATAAACTATGTGTCCTAACATACTTTAGGTTCTCCAATTTATTTAGTAGGTATGCCACATTTTCATCTTTATTTTTCTTCTTCGAAGTCATAAATTGTTTCTTCACAAACTTCATCCATAAAAATAAAAAAGAATTAATTAATGAATAAAAACAACTTAATTTAACTGTTTTATATGGAAATAAAACCTATACGGCAATGGCTTGTTTCCTTATTTTGTAAAGTTCGGCAATCCTATTTGTTTCCTCCTTTACGTCTTTTTCAGACTTGACTTCCATTACAGTGATGGTTTATCTTTTGTCATCCATATCATCTCCAGTAATTTTTCTTTTTCCCTTGTCCATAAAAATAAGTTCTTGTTTAGATTTTTTTACCCTCTACATCTGATATTTGTTTCTTGCTCCGCTTCCTCTTAGGTAATAGTTGGTGCCACAATGAACTACCAATTAGAGTATCCTTGTAATCATACTGACTTCGGTCACATCCTCTACTACTCCTTGTTCTACAAGCTACTAGTTCAGGATGAGGATCGACTACAGGATCGCTTGATTGAGCCTTCATGCCATTATTTTCAATTAGGTAATTCTTTAACTCTTTCATTCAAGCACATGTTCTCCACTGATAGCTCCTTAATTCGGTTGATTTTAAGAATGCAGTCACCACATTCCTTACTACTTTGTCTTTCGGCTTCTGTGTCATGTACTTGTGATGTCTACACTACAAGAAAATTGCCATATACCCACGGTAAGTTTTAGCTACACATATACAAACTGTGGGTATAGATAACATATAGCCACAGATATATGAAATCGTCACTATAAGTTAGGGACAGATATCAATGTTGTGGGTATTAGATATCTATACCTATACTTATATTTTGCTGTCACTATAATTTTTTTTACTGTGTGTATAAGTAGCGTACTCCTACACTTATAATTTACTGTCACAATAAGTTATAGGGACAAATATCAATGCTGTGGGTATTGGATATCTATACCTACACTTATATTTCGATGTCACTATAATTTTTTTTTACTGTGGGTATAAGTAGCGTATACCTACACTTATAATTTACTGTCACTATAACCTTTTTTTCTATAGATATATATAAATAATATATACCCACACTCATAATTTACTGTCACTATAACTTTTATATGAGTCATATGTGTGGTTTGGTTCGGAGGGTTTGGATTTGTCCCCAACACCGGCGCCATCGTCTGTGACGATAGGGGAGGGGTTGAGGGTGTTGTCCTGAGTGCCCTCGCAACCATTGATAATCTTCAAGCTATGAATCGAGGTGATAATATTGTGCTAGTATACATTTTCTTTTATTGTTCCTATCCCTTTTTGTTTTTGGAAAGATTTCATCAGAATCGGAAACTTCAAAAGGTTAGAAATATCTATCCCCTGTCATAAACTAGTTATTATGATAAACTTTATCAAAAGGATTATTTAAAAAATTAAAATATCATATTAAACTATTTATTACGCCAAAATGTTAAAAATATCTTTATATTATTTAACATCTTAATACGCGCACTACAAGAAAATAGGGCTTTAGAAACGAATTTTTAAAACGAAAATAAAATCTATTTTAAATTTTAGTAAATTATAAATAGATTTGCTATGGAATTTCTAATCTGTCTCATTTAAAGAAAATAATACGCGTAAAAAAAAATAAAAGGGAATTTAAAATCAATTAAAAAATGAATGTATAAATAATTTTTTAAACCAAAATAAATACGGAATAGGAGGTTAAAAATTTGAAACAGTTATACGAAAAATTTTGGAATAATTTTTCTGAATTTTTGGAAATATTTGCAGGGAAAATTGGTCCCGTGAAGCTCTTCTCCTCGACGCAAGCTCGACGCCAGCACAGCAAGTCGCCATCTTGTAATCGTTGGCTTGCAGTCACCCTCTCTTCGAGCATGCGAAGCCAACTAAGGTCGCCGACTTGTAGTGTAAAATATGGATAAAAAATAAAAATAAAATAATAATAATAATAGTAAATAAATGTATAGTATTAAATAATATATATAAATATATATATAGATGAATATATATAAATTTATATACAATCAACATAAATAGGAGGTTAAAAATTAGAAACAATCATATGAATGATTTTAGAATAATTTTTCTGAATTTTTGAAAATATTTACAGGAAAATTAATTGCGTCATAAATCAATTATGAATTATTTAAGGAAAAGTTTGATTTTTAGAATATATTTATATATATAAATAATGAAAATTTTAAATTAGGTTTATAAGCCTGTGCCCTAACCCTCCGCCGAACCCAACCTTCCGTTTTCCCCCTCCTTTCGTTTTCTCCCTCTCGCCCGACGCCGCTGAGCTCTGCCCGACGCCACCCTCTTCGAGCACGCGGAGCAAGCCACAGGAGCACCGTCTCCGAACTCTAGCAACAAACGCGAAGCCCACCTCTGGCTCTCGATCGCAGCGAGTACAAGAGAAGCAGGTTTTCCTCCTCGTCGCAACCACCCCCTAAGCCACCGCCGACGGCAGGTTTTCCACACAATCCCTCTTCCGTGAGGTTCTCTTCTCCGCGGAAGCAGGCCGACAACGACAGCACTCCTTCACAAGCGAAGCCTTCTCCTCCTTCACAAAGCAACGCCGCAACTCCTCCCCATAGCGGATCTCCTCGATCCCTAGCCGGACTTTCAGAGCCCAGATTCGTCGTCGGCGCACCTAGGATCTGATCGATAGATTGGTGCTAGAGGAAGACTGCGAAACCACCGGATTGCTCCTATCTCAGGTGAGTTCTTGGCTTGTGAAGAGATTGGTTATGATGTGGGGTTTTGGTTGTGTAAATCACATGCTGTAGGAATCCTCGATTACTGGGTAGATCAGGCGGTGGCTGTGGAATAGGTTTGCTCCTTGAATTGTTAGATGTTGGTAACAGTCCAATTTGGATTTAGTACTAGATTGGTTCTGTGTGTTGTGTCGTTGATTTTTGGCTGAGGTGGATCAATTGGAAACATGTAGGATTGGTTCTCTTTTTACAATGTCTTAAGCTTCAATGATATAATATTTTTTCTCTATTAAGGTGAATATATATACTCAAGATACTGCTAGCTGTTCTTGAATCTCGGTCAAGAAGCTATCATCTAATGGTCAAGCACACTATGAGTATCAAGAGGAGTTTTCTACTGAATGAGCATTCTTAAACTCCTTGTTATACATTTTATTGTTATTACTTGTGTTTGTCTAGTATTATGATAATGTTGTTTCCTGAAACTCCTTCTTGTCACAAATCTAGATTATTTGTGTCAAGGACACTAAGTATCATATTCGATTACTTGTGTAGTCTCATAGCATGTCGGGCAACCTTGTTCACTGGAGTATAGCTCATATGCTGACTACTACAGATAGAAGTAAGATTCTGATCATATTTTAATCTTTATGATAACATATCTAGCTCTGTCAAATATTATAGTATTTGATAAATACATATCAAGAGGGTACATATCTATCTAGCAATGGATAAATATCGTTGTATTTCCTCTTCCTAAGTGTGATTAATTTCCATTTTGTTTCCTTGCATTCTGAAGCTATTTTGATTGTCATATTTGCAGGTATGGGGTAGATTTGAGGCATAAGAAACAACCTCTTATAAGAGGTCATGGAGTCTCCTATTGCAAGAATCTTCTATCGCCTCGATTTGAACATTCAGAGGGTATTTCTATAACTCATTTGCTTTTGCCTATATATCACACATGCTATTCTTTATTTCTTATGTAAACAATTGTGTTGTGACCAGAAGTTGAATATGAAGAGAATTTAGACAAAAACGTACTACGTGTATCTACCTCTAGAGCTATGTCTCATTCATCCACTGCTTGGTGCCCTTGTTCAGGGAGCACAAAGGTTACCCTCTATTATGAGAAGAATTCAGAGTATGCTTCTGGCAGTTCAGCTGAAGGATACGATCAGATATCCTGTTCCTGCTATGAGGGTACTGTTTGTAGTTCACTTGTGCATTTCATTTGCTCACTCTAATTAATTCCTCATGCTACATCTCTCAGCTGATGTGATCAATATCTTATACAGATATTAGAAGCTTTGACAACTGTCTCATGTCAGGAGACCTTTTGCTATGAACGTGCAGAGCTACTTGGTGATGCATACCTAAAGTGGGTAGTTAGTATCTTTCTTTTCCTTAAGTACCCCCAGAAGCATGAGGGCCAACTTATGTCTCTTTGTTTTTCATTTACCTGATGATCGAGTTGATCCAGATCAATACCGCGCTATAGTTCATCATTGGTTTTCAGAAGAAGGGTAAGTAAGTTGTTTTACATATATATGTATTTTATATAACATTATACACATTTGTGATATTTCTCCTTATGAATTCTTGCTTTGTACAGAAAATAAGTGGAATTAATGCAAAGTCGTTTGCCAGAAGAAGATGTGCAAAATATCTTACAACTTGCAGCTGAACAAGTATGTTAAGACCTATAATTGTGTGCTTAAAATGTATTAGGAATTTAATTTTTTTTTGACAAAAGCTATGAAGTTTTTTTAATGATGGGTTTTTTTGGTGCTATATTGTTATTGTGAAAGTCTATTTATTGGTACTAACTTTGTGACACACTATTTTATGCTATCACACATTTAAAATTTGCATATTTTTTTTATAGGTTCCCTTCAAGTAAACCAAATGATCAAAGCAATTCAAGATCTCAAAGTGTCAATGATGAAGATCATGAATATAGTATGTACTTAATTTTATTAATTTTCATTAAGATTGATATTAATTTTGTTAAATACATATATTAATATTAATGTTTTATTGTAATTTAATTTACAGGTGATACTAGAAGTGAAGGTGCTCATCTTTAAT
>JAGFNQ010007795.1:0-35735 GCA_024364735.1 Boesenbergia rotunda | reverse complement strand
CAGGTTTTCCTCCTCGTCGCAACCACCCCCTAAGCCACCGCCGACGGCAGGTTTTCCACGCAATCCCTCTTCCGTGCGGTTCTCTTCTCCGCGGAAGCAGGCCGACAACGACAGCACTCCTTCACAAGCGAAACCTCCTCCTCCTTCGCAAAGCAACGCCGCAACTCCTCCCCATAGCGGTTCTCCTCGATCCCTAGCCGGACTTTCAGAGCCCAGATTCGTCGTCGGCGCACCTAGGATCTGATCGATAGATTGGTGCAAGAGGAAGACTGCAAAACCACCGGATTGCTCCTATCTCAGGTGAGTTCTTGGCTTGTGAAGAGATTGGTTATGATGTGGGGGTTTGGTTGTGTAAATCACATGCTGTAGGAATCCTCGATTACTGGGTAGATCAGGCGGTGGCTGTGGAATAGGTTTGCTCCTTGAATTGTTAGATGTTGGTAACAGTCCAATTTGGATTTAGTATTAGATTGGTTCTGTGTGTTGTGTCGTTGATTTTGGCTGAGGTGGATCAATTGGAAACATGTAGGATTGGTTCTCTTTTTACAATGTCTTAAGCTTCAATGATATAATATTTTTTCTCTATTAAGGTGAATATATATACTCAAGATACTGCTAGCTGTTCTTGAATCTCGGTCAAGAAGCTATCATCTAATGGTCAAGGCACACTATGAGTATCAAGAGAGTTTCTACTGAATGAGCATTCTAAACTCCTTGTTATAACATTTTATTGTTATTACTTGTGTTTGTCTAGTATTATGATAATGTTGTTTCCTGAAACTCCTTTTGTCACAATCTAGATTATTTGTGTCAAGGACACTAAGTACATATTCGATTACTTTGTAGTCTCATAGCATGTCGGGCAACCTTGTTCACTGGAGTATAGCTCATATGCTGACTACTACAGATAGAAGTAAGATTCTGATCATATTTTAATCTTTATGATAACATATCTAGCTCTGTCAAATATTATAGTATTGATAAATACATATCAAGAGGGTACATATCTATCTAGCAATGGATAAATATCGTTGTATTTCCTCTTCCTAAGTGTGATTAATTTCCATTTTGTTTCCTTGCATTCTGAAGCTATTTTGATTGTCATATTTGCAGGTATGGGGTAGATTTGAGGCATAAGAAACAACCTCTTATAAGAGGTCATGGAGTCTCCTATTGCAAGAATCTTCTATCGCCTCGATTTGAACATTCAGAGGGTATTTCTATAACTCATTTCTTTTGCCTATATATCACACATGCTATTCTTTATTTCTTATGTAAACAATTGTGTTGTGACCAGAAGTTGAATATGAAGAGAATTTAGACAAAAACGTACTACGTGTATCTACCTCTAGAGCTATGTCTCATTCATCCACTGCTTGGTGCCCTTGTTCAGGGAGCACAAAGGTTACCCTCTATTATGAGAAGAATTCAGAGTATGCTCTGGCAGTTCAGCTGAAGGATACGATCAGATATCCTGTTCCTGCTATGAGGGTACTGTTTGTAGTTCACTTGTGCATTTCATTTGCTCACTCTAATTAATTCCTCATGCTACATCTCTCAGCTGATGTGATCAATATCTTATACAGATATTAGAAGCTTTGACAACTGTCTCATGTCAGGAGACCTTTTGCTATGAACGTGCAGAGCTACTTGGTGATGCATACCTAAAGTGGGTAGTTAGTATCTTTCTTTCCTTAAGTACCCCCAGAAGCATGAGGGCCAACTTATGTCTCTTTGTTTTTCATTTACCTGATGATCGAGTTGATCCAGATCAATACCGCGCTATAGTTCATCATTGGTTTTCAGAAGAAGGGTAAGTAAGTTGTTTTACATATATATGTATTTATATAACATTATACACATTTGTGATATTTCTCCTTATGAATTCTTGCTTTGTACAGAAAATAAGTGGAAATTAATGCAAAGTCGTTTGCCAGAAGAAGATGTGCAAAATATCTTACAACTTGCAGCTGAACAAGTATGTTAAGACCTATAATTGTGTGCTTAAAATGTATTAGGAATTTAATTTTTTTTTGACAAAAGCTATGAAGTTTTTTTAATGATGGGTTTTTTTGGTGCTATATTGTTATTGTGAAAGTCTATTTATTGGTACTAACTTTGTGACACACTATTTTATGCTATCACACATTTAAAATTTGCATATTTTTTTTATAGGTTCCCTTCAAGTAAACCAAATGATCAAAGCAATTCAAGATCTCAAAGTGTCAATGATGAAGATCATGAATATAGTATGTACTTAATTTTATTAATTTTCATTAAGATTGATATTAATTTTGTTAAATACATATATTAATATTAATGTTTTATTGTAATTTAATTTACATGTGATAACTAGAAGTGAAGGTGCTTATCTTTATTAATCGTTGGTGATTAATGCCTATCATATTTTATAATTGTATTTTACCGGCTATGGGAGCATAACATGTACTTCTTCTAGATTTTCTTAATTTCGTTTATGTGTAATATTGATACTTATTACTTTAGAACTTGTTTTATTTTTAATATCATTGAAGTCTTTTTTAATATGATTGTTATTCTTATATATATAAATTTAAATATATAAATTAAATTTTTATTTTTATTTTTTTGTACCCATAATAAAAAATCATTATATGCTATACCCACGGAAAATTTAAATTTAATAAAAGTGTGGCTATAATCTATACCCACAGAAAATTAAAAATCATATCGCTATAAGCTATACCCACGGAAAAAAGATTTTTGCACTAAAGTATATAGTGATAGAATTATTTTCGTGGGTAATTACCTGGTAATTATTTATGACGGTTTTTAGTTCTGTCACTAAAACCTCTAGTGATACAATGAAATCTGTAGGTCTAAGTCGAGGTATTTTTTGACGGTAATGAGTACCGTCACTATATGTTATACTGACGGCAAAAAAATCGTCGGTAAAAGCATAGTAAAAATGACGGAAATGAACGCCCGTGGGTATAAGCTTTTGAGGTCTATACCCACGATTTTCATGCTTTTACTTATGGTTTTTTACTGTGGGAATATGACAATTTTCTTGTAGTGCTACATTCAGCGTGGAATGTCATCACCGATATCAAAGTTCTCAACCATTTCTTTTTCATTTTGTGTAAGAATTATTTCAAACATAACATGTCAAATAACAAGTACACAAATGTTAACATCTCCATATCAAACTAAAATAGGTCACAGTTTTGCATAATAACCTCTTCAGGTGAGAGTTGGTTGACAAGGGCCCTTACCTTACTAATATGTGAAGGAAAATTCCTCCACTTATTTATTCGGGGCCTTCAATATTTGTATGATTTTTGAATTGGAACATGCTCCAAAAATCATACCTAATTCAACATACTAAGTGTTACATACAAATACATAAATGACCGCAAAAAATTATAAAATTTAACATCAAAAATATACTCACTGCCAAAAGCCCAACAAATCCCTTTAGGTAAGGGAGGGTGGTGCTGGTGTGGTATCTCTGAGTTGATGAAAATAAGTCCCCAATATTAGGTAATTGTGGAGACAAAATTGATGGATGATTTCAACCCAGTTGAATCTAGCAAGATTCTCAAAATCATCTACTATATCAACAAGATATAAAGGGACCTTATATGTACTAGACGAAAATAAGACACAAACAAGGATATACAAAATGTAGAATTTGCAAACTAATACAACATCATCCTCTAATTGAATGCTATTGGCATAATTTTTAAGTAACTCCTCAATTCTTATTCTAGTAGGTTGTTTTTTTTTGAGAAGTAAGATAGAAGTCACATGATGCTTTAGTTGAATTAATAGAGACCGAAACACCTCGGTCTACAATACCCAGTAACAAAGCAACATCTCTTCTGATGAATGCAACCGAAACACCTAAAAAATTTAAAATAATTAGTTATCTTTGAGAAGATAGGCCTGATATAATCTCATATCAGGCTCAACATGGATCTGAAATGAAATAATTTCAGGCCCAAAGAGGGCCTGATATGATCTCATATCAGGCCCTCCCCTGATATGACAATTATATTAGACCCTCTTTATCCCTATTTTATCTTATTATAGTTTATGTTTAAAATTCATAACTAAAAGATATACCTGAGAATCTAAAACTTTGTGAAATTGAATATCAATTTTCAAATATATTGACCAAAATTTCACGGATATATTATAATTTTTATATGCCCAAAAAAACACTAAAGGGAGACTCTTTGATCTTCGTAATGTGTCAACCATGTAAAATTATGAATGCTTCAAAAAAACTGTTAAAGTGACCTAAAACACTACACCGATGTAATTTTTATCTAAAGTCATCTGAACCATACAGATTGTAAACATTAAAAATTTATTAAGAACCAAACCTAAACTTGTTAAGCTTTGCAAAATCAAGATATACTTTTTTGTAAACATGACCAGAAACAGTATTGTTTTGACCTAATTAGCTCGCTAACATATCTTGATGGATAATTTTAAAGAAGAGTCTGAAATACCCACAGATCTTTTTCCCACCATTATGAAAATAGAGTACTGCCGAAACCCTAAACGCTTCTCTAGAGAGTGTCAATCAGTGTAGAATTCCACGGAAACCCTTAACACCTCTTGAGGGACACACGAACAGACTTACCTAGGGTTTTGGTTGAAGGGGGGTTGGGGGGATGAGCTCGCGACTATAACACAACTATCACTTTTTAGCAAGGAGAAGTATGTTGCCTGCGCTGAGAAACAAAGGAGAATACCTGCATCCAAACCATAATCTATTATTTTAAAATCAAAACTATAAAAAAATGATTCAAATGCCTCAAAAATATAACTGTGAATGAGGGTTGTTGGTGGGAGGGGTATAAGAGGAATAAGATAATTTTTGATACGTCCTTTAGTAAAAAATAAATCGTAAAAAGTGTTTTTTAGTAAATACATATTCCCACGTATGTTGTTTGATAAAAAGCCCTATGAACTTGCTTACAACTTTTCATCTGAAGAAAGGACTTTTTAAGGGCATCAAATCCAAAGTTACCTAGATCAGCAAATTGAGGAATTTTATGATATTTCAAAACCACAAGTTTCAATCAACATTTAAAAATAATTGTTGCTTCCATCAAAGATTTCATATAAACATCGACAATTTACCAAAAGGCGCACCCAAAAATGGGTATTTACCAAAAGGCGTCCCATGGTTTCAATGTTACCAAAGGGCGCACATATTTTAGTAAACTTCCTCTTATACCCCTACTGTCAATCAAGTACTGCATGCAATTCTCTTTCCCTTTCTCTTTCTCTTTGTCAGTAACGAATTTCAAGATGGACCATAAAAAGATGTTCCTTTATATTTTGATAATAATATTATGGAACCTTTCTCAAAACAAAAAAATATTGAAATTAATTAAAATATTTTTATTAAATAAAAACTAAAAGAACATTTCAGCCGCCCACGTTGGGCCTGAAATGGTTCCATTTCAGGCCCAACGTGGGGCTGAAATGTTTCCATTTCAGGCCCAACGTGCCCAATATTAAGGGTCTTTTCTCGATTATTTGTTATTACATTTTAACACCTCGGAGAAGTCCAAATAAACAATGGATAGCAAATTTGAACTCCTTGTAACCTCAGAAATCCACAGGAACTGAAATTTTTACAATCGGAGCTCTCTAGGTCAATCAGTGGCCTTTTGGAGTCATTGGGGCCTGAAATGGAAAAATTTCAGGCCCAACCTGAAATTTTTCCATTTCAGGCCCCAATGACTCCAAAAGGCCACTGATTGACCTAGAGAGCTCCGATTGTAAAAATTTCAGTTCCTGTGGATTTCTGAGGTTACAAGGAGTTCAAATTTGCTATCCATTGTTTATTTGGACTTCTCCGAGGTGTTAAAATGTAATAATGAAGAACCGAGAAAACATCATGTTGGGCCTGAAATGGGCACGTTGGGCCTGAAATGGAAACATTTCAGGCCCACGTTGGGCTTGAAATGGAACCATTTCAGGCCCAACATGGGCCTGAAATGGTTCCATTTCAGTCCCAATGACCCTAAAAGGCCTAATGTGTCAAAATTCACTATTTGACCTAGAGAGCTCCGATTGTAAAAATTTCAGTTCCTGTGGATTTCTGAGGTTACAAGGAGTTCAAATTTGCTATCCATTATTCATTTGGACTTCTACGAGGTATTAAAATGTAATAATGAAGAACCGAGAAGAAATCACACATTAGGCCTTTTAGGGTCATTGGGCCTGAAATGGTTGGACACCTATTGCATTGGTGATATCTAATATATAGATGTTTGGACACCTAAAATATCATCTCCTACCTCTGACCTCTCTATTCATATGAAATTTTCAGAAATCCAGATATGGGAGGTCCATCAGTGAGTTTTGACCAAAACTCACTGATATTTCTAAACTACTCCTATTTGATTGGTGATATCTAATATATAGATGGTTGGACACCTAAAACATCATCTCCTACCTCTAACCTCTCTATTCATATGGAATTTTCAGAAATCCAGATATGGGAGGTCCATCAGTGGGTTTTGGTCAAAACTCACTGATATTTCTAAACTACTCCTATTTGATTGGTGATATCTAATATATAGATGTTTGGACACCTAAAACATCATCTCCTACCTCTAACCTCTCTATTCATATGGAATTTTCAGAAATCCAGATATGGGAGGTCCATCAGTGGGTTTTGGTCAAAACTCACTGATATTTCTAAACTACTCCTATTTGATTGGTGATATCTAATATATAGATGTTTGGACACCTAAAACATCATCTCCTACCTCTAACCTCTCTATTCATATGGAATTTTTAGAAATCCAGATATGGGAGATCCATCAGTGAGTTTTGACCAAAACCCACTGATATTTCTGAAAACCCACTGAGTTTTGGTCAAAACTTACTGATGGACCTCCCATATCTGGATTTCTGAAAATTCCATATGAATAGAGAGGTTAGAGGTAGGAGATGATGTTTTAGGTGTCCAAACATCTATATATTAGATATCACCAATCAAATAGGAGTAGTTTAGAAATATCAGTGAGTTTTGACCAAAACCCACTGATGGACCTCCCATATCTGGATTTCTGAAAATTCCATATGAATAGAGAGGTTAGAGGTAGGAGATGATGTTTTAGGTGTCCAACCATCTATATATTAGATATCACCAATCAAATAGGAGTAGTTTAGAAATATCAGTGGGTTTTGGTCAAAACTCACTGATGGACCTCTCATATCTGGATTTCTGAAAATTCCATATGAATAGAGAGGTTAGAGGTAGGAGATGATGTTTTAGGTGTCCAAACATCTATATATTAGATATCACCAATCAAATAGGAGTAGTTTAGAAATATCAGTGAGTTTTGGTCAAAACTCACTGATGGACCTCCCATATCTGGATTTCTGAAAATTCCATATGAATAGAGAGGTTAGAGGTAGGAGATGATGTTTTAGGTGTCCAAACATCTATATATTAGATATCACCAATCAAATAGGAGTAGTTTAGAAATATCAGTGAGTTTTGACCAAAACCCACTGATGGACCTCCCATATCTGGATTTCTGAAAATTCCATATGAATAGAGAGGTTAGAGGTAGGAGATGATGTTTTAGGTGTCCAACCATCTATATATTAGATATCACCAATCAAATAGGAGTAGTTTAGAAATATCAGTGAGTTTTGGTCAAAACTCACTGATGGACCTCCCATATCTGGATTTCTGAAAATTTCATATGAATAGAGAGGTCAGAGGTAGGAGATGATATTTTAGGTGTCCAAACATCTATATATTAGATATCACCAATGCAATAGGTGTCCAACCATTTCAGGCCCAATGACCCTAAAAGGCCTAATGTGTGATTTCTTCTCGGTTCTTCATTATTACATTTTAATACCTCGTAGAAGTCCAAATGAATAATGGATAGCAAATTTGAACTCCTTGTAACCTCAGAAATCCACAGGAACTGAAATTTTTACAACCGGAGCTCTCTAGGTCAAATAGTGAATTTTGACACATTAGGCCTTTTAGGGTCATTGGGACTGAAATGGAACCATTTCAGGCCCAACGTGGGCCTGAAATGTTTCCATTTCAGGCCCAACGTGCCCATTTCAGGCCCAACGTGATGTTTTCTCGGTTCTTCATTATTACATTTTAATACCTCGGAGAAGTCCAAATAAACAATGGATAGCAAATTTGAACTCCTTGTAACCTCAGAAATCCACAGGAACTGAAATTTTTACAATCGGAGCTCTCTAGGTCAATCAGTGGCCTTTTGGAGTCATTGGGGCCTGAAATGGAAAAATTACGTGGACCTGAAATGTTTCCATTTCAGGCCCACGTTGGGCCTGAAATGCCTGAAATGGAAACATTCGTTGGGCCTGAAATTTTTCCATTTCAGACCCCAATGACTCCAAAAGGCCACTGATTGACCTAGAGAGCTCCGATTGTAAAAATTTCAGTTCCTGTGGATTTCTGAGGTTACAAGGAGTTCAAATTTGCTATCCATTGTTTATTTGAACTTCTCCGAGGTGTTAAAATGTAATAACAAATAATCGAGAAAAGGCCCTTAATATTGGGCACGTTGGGCTTGAAATGGAAACATTTCAGCCCCACGTTGGGCCTGAAATGGAACCATTTCAGGCCCAACGTGGGCGGCTGAAATGTTCTTTTAGTTTTTATTTAATAAAAATATTTTAATTAATTTCAATATTTTTTTGTTTTGAGAAAGGTTCCATAATATTATTATCAAAATATAAAGGAACATCTTTTTATGGTTCATCTCGAAATTCGTTACTGACAAAGAGAAAGAGAAAGGGAAAGAGAATTACATGCAGTACTTGATTGGCAGTAGGGGTATAAGAGGAAGTTTACTAAAATATGTACGCCCTTTGGTAACCATGGGACGCCTTTTGATAAATACTCATTTTTGGATGTGCCTTTTGGTAAATTGCCGTATAAACATTGAACTTTTATTCTTCTTAATTTAACTAGATGCCATGTCCTGTACAGAACTCAATGGAGCACAAAAGGACGACCACAAATAATTGGGGTATCATTGTTCTTAATTTTCCTTTTTCTTTTGGAAAAAAAAAGTAGCTCCAATACAATAAGCACAGATGTCTTCACTTTGTTGCGAGTAACTAATAGATTCTCTCGCACTGGACTACTACTTGTACAAAAGGTTGTATGCAGGTATATCTCGAATTCGGTGTATATCATCCAAAGAAAGTTCCCTCTCTAGTTGTATCCTTGTTGCTTCTAAGACTTCCTGGAGGCAAGCATCAGAAGAAGATATAGAAATGTCAGACAATAAATACTGAGAGAAACCTGTCTATATATATATATATATAAATAAAATTTCAGGATAGTAATAGTACGTTGAATTGCATATATGAAGCTCCCATAGCGATCCACTGGGCATCCATCAGTTGAAATGCTATACAATATAATATGTCGAATGATTCCTTGTCTTCTGCAAGGAGGAAAGGAGAAATGATGAACTAGCTACTACCTCTTTGCAACTAACTTGTAAATTACCTGATAAAACTTTAAGGAAATTTATCGCTGGTAGAGTCTTGGGTTTTGCTGTGGAGGAGAAAAAAAAATGTTTGAGAAAAGAAGACAGAAGGATCCTAAACGTGGATCTTAAAATAAAACAACACTAAAATGAAATCCAGATAGATTGCACTGGCTGATGAAACTTCTCTTGGTGTAAGTTATTTGGCATGCTTAATATCCTTTCAAAATTGCCACTGAAAGCATAAAAAAGATGGTAGTAGTAGTACTGCTGGTTGATTAACTTTGACATTTAAGGGGTTCAAGAGTTGCATAATAAAACTAAACTATATCAGAAGCTAATGTACATAAATATTACAAAGACGATAATCACTCTGATTAGGCACCGATTTTTTCTCTTGATAGATCCTTCTTCTTTTCTAGAGTAAATGTGAACTTCCATAGAATCTCTCTCATTAGCGGAAGAACACTCACTATCCCTCTTTTGCAAATCTTAAAACATTCTGTCCATCTACCTAAACTTAATACATAATTTTGCATAGAGTTCAATGGTAGGATCAAATCCACAAAGCAAATCCCAAGTAGTTGAGACTAACACAATTTATTATTGTTGTTAAATCGTTACAAACTTCTTGTCCATATCAATATATGCAATCTAAGGGAGGGTAAAAGGAGAAGATTATATTCTAAGTACAGATTGAGATCTCAATGAAGGCGCCTAGAATGACATGATTGATGTTCTCTATTTGGAATACTGTTTCTAACAAATGTTTTCTTTTTCCAAAAAGACATCTGTTCCCTTTGTACATATTTATACAATAATGTATCTATAAAACTGAATCCAAGTCATAATGCATGTTTATTGTTCACCAACCTGAATTCAATTCAAGCATCTGAGTCAACATGAATGAGACATTGACACCTGCAACAGCAAATGGATATTCCCATGCAGCTCTCATTCCTTCTCGCTTGAACAACAGTTTTTGGAAAGAAACCTTCATGTTGGGAACATGACAAAATTAGTTTCAAAAATGCATTTTTGTTACATGCTACTATCGTGCAGAAACTGTGGGAAGTCTTTTCATGTTGTGCATGTACCAGCATTTGTATGTTAACAAGCTATAAGCAGCATCACATGACAAAAGGGTGTGCTGTAGCATGTTGGCGGACTTGAAGTCCAAGCAAGAACAATGAAATTCTAAAAAAATACATCCAATCAACAAATCATTTCTATCTAAACTGAAGGTGCAGTTTTTTGGCTTTATTGAAAGGAATTACACAGAAGAGACAAAAAAAAAATTGCATACCGGGTAAGTTCTTGAAAAGAACAATAGATTCTCAAGCGCAATAAATCCACAACCCCTGGAAATAAACAAAGAGAACAAAATGATTTTGTTATGCTTTAAGCTAGATTAACCATAGTAGAGTTCACATCTAAAAGCATAAAATAAATATTGGTTATGGTGATTGCAAACAACAGGGCTGCATGAATCTCACAATATGTCCGTTTCAAATCTATGTACAAGGAATAAATCAAGTGATCTGATCAAGATGAAGTCTTCCAACAAAAATTAAAGATCAACTTTTACATCGAAAACTGAATTTCAATGATGTGAATTCCTCCTTAATTCTATTAGTTCTATTAGAAACTAAATGAAAAGAAACATCTTCAAGCAAACTCAGTATTAGGTGAAACTAAGCACACATTCTTGACTGGCTGAATCAGTTGACTACCTGAAATCAGTTGATGGATTTGGTCCTTGCCAACCCATGTCTTTCCATTGCTCTGAGACTAGGCCTGTCAGTTTTGTTTCTGGGAACGAAGCATGCCAAAGAGATAGGAGAGCTTCCTGGGAACAAGAAAGTGAAAGGGTAACAGATATAGACATGGAGATCAATAACTTCTGAGGTTCCTAACTGTTTATGATTCCAGCATACCTGATTGTTGTGAGAAAGAATATAAATGCTCTAACATATTAGAATTAGATCTCTAAAATGTGAACAAATGCTATGTTTTCTAAGAGAATATTTGGAGTTTCGTGTTGCACAGATTCATCCTTCCATTCTCATATATTTTCTTAGCATTGTTTAATAAATTGCACTGGTAACCTTTACAATATCTCAAGTCGATCATCAAGACAACATAAACCCTTTGAAAACTCAAATGAGATCCTCATTGCCAAATGTGTTAATTATCTATAACATCATGGAACTAGTAAACTAAAAGTGTATACCTGATGATCTGGTCTCGTCTCATCAAATGGTACATTCAGTCTTTCCTTAAGCTTTTGTAACCGTGCTTCCTAGAAAAAATAGAAAATAAAATGAAGAGATCCATTCGTTTCAATAAAAATAAACCACAAGAAAATAAGAATGAAATGAAGGGAAATTCTCCATTATTTCCCCATTATGTTCCACAAAATCTTTGTAGGAATGCTCTCCTTTGGTAACAAATGCTAATATGATATGAACTATTGAAGTTTTTTTTTCTTTTTTCCAACGTATAGCAACTAGCAACATGATGAATTGAGGCCTGTAGTTAGTTGAGCTAGACCAAATTAGATTTGATTCTTAAATCTACAATAAAACTACGCCCTTATTTGGCATGTAATTCCTTGACCATAGACCACTTTGTTATGCATTTCTGAATAGAGAAAATAAACAAGGTTTTATGTTCTTCAAACGTCCACTAATGGTTCTTTAAATTCCATCAGAAATTCATCCATGTTTGAAGATCATAGATAGAGATAAAAAGATAGTTGAGGTTTGTAAGAGATTAAAGAACATTGTTGCTTCATAATCTAGAAAGAATTGTCAATTATACGAGTCTACCGGAAATGAGGTTAATAACTTAAATTCTCTAGATATTTAGCTATAAAAGCTCCTTAATAATGACAAAACCTCTTCAATAGCAGAGAAGGATAAGAAACAACTTTAACTGCCAAATCCCACCTGACCTTACTAAATTCTTCTTCTTGTTTATTGAAGAATAGAACATACTCGACAGCATGCTACTCTATTTCAGTCATAGTACTTGATCCGCGTGGTTAGAAGTTTGCTAATCTAGTTCAACATGTTGCAGCTTGAAGACAAAAAGATGCAGGAAATTTTCTGCACTAATTTGACTGAAAAATCACATATTTTGGGATATATTAAATCCTAACACCCAACTATCTAATGGTAATCTTGCTTATGAAAATTAAAAATGGACCAACCTATGAACTATCTTGGATAAATGATTGTGGGAGAGTTTAAAGGTTAAAAAAAGTAGGCCAATGGAAGAGGCTTCTAAGTACCTAATAAGCTATTCAAAATGCATTTTTGTTCTTATCTAAGTGATACCTTTTTTTTTGTGAAATTTCTAAACCAGTAACTTTGTAGCCGAGGGGTCTTAAACCTCTTGCTGACACCTCTGTTTTTTTATATACTTTGAGAACTAGTTCAAGGCTCCATTTTGTAGCTAGACAGCGTAGAAACCCATAATTTCTCAATGTATCCATAACCAGTTAAGAAGAAGTTTGACAAGATTGAGACACTAACTTATTAAGAATACGGGCTTTTCATTGAGTATTAGGAATCTCAACCGGTACATGATTGTGCTATACAGTATGCATCCTAGATTTGGATCATGTGGCATCATTGGATTAAATATAGAATCTACATGTCAGGAATGAATTACTCACAAAGCTTGCTCCTCAGGTAGTTGTTAGTAGGAGTCCTAGAGCCAATTATGTGATAATTGACTAGGGGCATTTTGTATCATATTCTATCATTAATAAAGACATGTTTGGTTATTATACTTACTTTGTATTTGTGTCAAATAACTAAGTATAATAATGTCCTTGGGTAGTAGGTTCTTATCTACATTATATTGATTGGTTGAATCGATAGTGAGATAATGTAGAGAACACTACACTAAATTATTCCTAATCAAGCATTAATATTAGAGACAATATTAATGCATGGAGACTAGCATGTAGGTCAATTGATGACTTGAGCTCACAAGTCATGGATATGTGATATCAAGTTGACACATGGGTATACATTAGAGAATGTGTACTGAATTTACCCGCCATGAGAAAGTTTCATAGATTGTCATATGAGTGTCATAAACTTTCTCATGTGACTATTAGTATGAATAGTCCTTAGACCTGAAGTCACTACGGTTCCCTACATAAGGAGTTATGTACTTTAATATCGTCAAACGTCACCCGTAATAGGGTGAACTATAAAGGCGATCACTGGGTATGTAATGAATTATGCGGAGGGATGTGAGTGATATAGATGAGATCTATCCCTCCCATATGACGAGAGTGATATCTGTGGGCCCCTTGATCGAGTAGGACTACTGAAACGCATGGTCATGCTCAAATGAGTCAATATGAGATATTGAGCTCATTTGTTTAGTGAGTCTACTCAGGGATCAAGAAACACAAGATTGATTGAGGATGACACGGTCTATGCCTCATTGGTCAATCTAGATATCAAGGATAGAAGGACAAGGTCATATATTATCATAGTCACAGAGGTTTAGTTGGATCTCGACTTTTCTTGTTACTTGGGTAGCAATGATGCATTGCTAGATGCCGCTCATTGCTTATGTGTCTAAAGCGTTTAGTCGCATTGCCAACGTTACGAGAACCTATTGGGTCACACACTAAGGACATGATGCTTCGGGAGCCCGAGTTGGGAACTCGGGAGATTTGAGCCCGAGTTGGGAACTCGAGAGATCTGAGCCCATTTAGGAACTCGGGAGGTCAGTTCGGGAGCTCGAGTTGGGAACTCGGGAGCGCGGGTCGGTAGCTCGGCACTCGCCAGACTGAGCTGGGAGCTCGGCAGACTGGGTCAGGAGCTCGGCACTCGGCAGACTGGGCTGGGAGCTCGGCAGATTGGGTCGGGAGCTCGGCACTCGGCAGACTGAGCTGGGAGCTCGACAGACTGGGTCAGGAGCTCGGCACTCGGCAGACTGGGCTAGGAGCTCGGCAGACTGGGTCGGGAGCTCGGCACTCGGCAGACTTGGTCAGGAGCTCGAGGACTTGCTCGGGAGACTTGGTCTGGAGACCTGGTCGGAAGCCCGAGGGCCCGGTCGGAATTGCATGGAAATTCATTAAAGTGTTTAATGAAGGAAAGAGAAAAGTCTCTCTTCATTGGATGAAGAGGAGGTAAAGAGTCACATGAAAAGATGTGCTCTTTATTGGCTTTAATGAAGGGAAATCAAAGAGACAAAAGACTCTTCATATTCATGGGATGAATATAAAAGAGGGTCTAGTCATTTTTGAATGAAAAAAGTGTGCTTTTCTTTCTTCCCTTCCTCTCTTCTTCCTCTCCTCCCTCTTGGCCGAAACCCTTGTGGGTTCTTGGTGGTCTTGTGAATTACCTCAAGTTGCTAGCACAACTAAGGTAGTTCTCCCGAAGTTGAGAGATTGTGTCCGTGTGGATACGAATAGAGGCACGGACACTTGAACGTGCAAGAGATCCGGCGCACCTTGGAAGAGCGGGATAAGCAAAGGGCACGCTCCAAAGGTATACACATTAGATAGATCTATTAGATAGATGAACATTGTACGAGTTTTTCTTTCGCATGGATCGCTCGAAGGTTCTTGTTTCCGCTGCGTTTTTGTGTTTTAGTGCCGGGAGAACCCAACAGTAGTTTCTAGTTAGCCACAGTGTAATAGGTGGATTTGACTAATTAAGGTTCTAACATTACAATTTTTCACTAAAAACTTTGATCTAATTTCTCATCTAGAAACTAATAAAGATTTTTATCATGTGATACGGGGGAATCTTGGCCCCCCCCAGTCACGTAGGACAGGTCCCGGTCAAACGGTTGACGTGGCTCAATTACAAGACACGTGGGGACAAAGGCCGCGGAGCCGGCTGAGTGCTTGTGTAGCAAACCCACTTGGCCGATCAGCGAACGGATCAACCAAGTAGCGGGTCTGCTCTTGTAGGTCAGTCAAGCAACAAACCTATGAGTTAACGCAACTATAGGCTCCTGTGCTTCGTAAGCTTAGTGAATGGCATGGTCCTCGTCAGTGGGACCCTTGCAGTGCACACTAGACTCAGAAGCGGCTAAGGCCCGGCCGATTAACGGATCGCTTTGAACAACCAACACAAGGTAGGTTCTCCTGCCGAGCGGCTGACCGCCTTAAGCAGTCGAGCGGTTGACCGCCACCGCCTTAATCAACCGAGAGGCAAGTCATTTTGATCTGCTAGGTTCCCTAGTTTCTAGCTAGTAGATAAGCCACCTTAGCCTTACTCCAAGTAAATTAACCTACTCAGCAACTACACTCATAACCTTCTTGATGTTGCAGTCTTTACCATTAACCAACAATATACTCCTAGCAAGGTCATCGAGGAGCCAAAGGAGGTTGACTGTTGATTGGCTAGCCTGCCCACCCATGTCTAGCCGATCGGCAGACACGCCTCACTCTTTCTCTATGCCTCTTTTGGTTACCTTGACACAGTCAAATATCCCCTTTGACCAGGTCAAGCACCTGTTCAATGTGGTCCAATGGGCTATGCTCTAGATTTCTTATTGGGTCAACTGAGCTTCCCTTGCAAGGCCTTTTTTCACTAAGTTCCCATGTAAACACGGAAAAAGGTTCGCTAGCCGCAACTCTTGACTACACTGACATTATTCGCATGACGTTATTCTAGCACCCATTTGTGAGAATGACAAGCTCAGTAGACCCATAGGCCTCGTCCTATTTGGCTAATCTTGATTGGCCACATAACCCAATGACCTAATCACTGACAAGCTCAATCAGCCCATGGGACGGTAGATTTCTTATAGGAAATCTGGCAATATTACAGCTTTTTAGCTTATGTGACAACCCGACGGTGGAGGGTCACCAAAGGTGTTGCATATATATAGGGGTCCCTCCTCCACGGTACAGGTATGATGTATTTTTACACATTCTAATTTTGCCATTCCGTTTTTTCCACTCACAAGCTAACTTGAGCATCGGAGTGCTTGTGTCGGGGATCCCCTGGCCTTGCCTCTAACGGTCCTTCTCCTTGGTTATTTTCATCTCAAAGAGTTGATACCGCGGTTCTAAGTCTTCCTCAGGTCAGCAGTGGTGACACGTTCTTCTTCATAGCTACCCCGAGTCTCCTCGTGGTCAACGGTGACAGCCTGCTGTTTCTCAGCTTGAGGACAAGATCATCATGCTTCCTGGAAAGTTATAAAGGCTGAAGCCAGATGTTTTAACTTTAAAACAATGACATATCTATTTAATTTCCTCCATGGTTGTTGCCCGAAAGTTATTTCTATTCTTTCTCGTACAATAAGTTTTAACAATCAGAGTACTACTTTTATATTGAAAGATGTTTTTTAAAAAACTGTACAGAAATCTCAGAATTCCATTCTGAAAATCAATTACCTGAAGAGGGGTCACAGAAAAATCAGTTCCTCTCTCGCCCACACTTTGTCGTTTATTGCTATTGCGGGAAAATAGTCCTGCAAACCATGATCGAGGTCCAACCATAGCATCACCTGTAACCAATATAAAACTATACTCGGTTGATGTGTTCAGAAAATCGTAAAAACACAAAGCAGTCAAGAGATGAAGCAACTTCAAGCATATAAAGTTGAAAATGAATAATAAAAATATCCTAAAGCTGAGAAAAGCTGGCTCCAAATGACAAGAGTGGGGGAAAAAAATGAAAAGCTATTGTATAATTTCAGCAGTCCTACGTGACAGGAAACATTAACATTAACAACGTACAAATCCAATCCCATATAAGCGGAGATTTGAAAAATAGTAAAGGAGACATATTCTGTGATAGGCTATCAGGTTGTTAATTGCAAAAAGATCTAAACCTGTTCAGTCAGCTCCCTATGAACCCTAGAAGAAACAAAAAAAAAAAAAAATTGTTATCAAACTCTAACCTGTAACACTGCTTGGACTCTGAGAACGCGAGGGGAATTGCAGATGCTAATGCTTGCATAGCATTCATCCTCCGATTCCCCAAGCTTCATCTCCGCTGTGCCATCGGACAATCGCGCGACGCGACTAAGATCGCCTTCTTTTCCCCCCTTTTACACAAACTTAACGGATGGAAAATCCGTCTCAGTTTCTCTCTCTCTCTCTCTCGCTCTCTTCCCGGCGATCGCCGAGCCGATTGAAGCCGCCAATAGTCAGGGAACTGTAAGAACCACAGATCTTCGCACCGGCTCCGCCCGTTGCCGTCCCCTTGTCCATTTTCTCGTCGCTTCAAGTTGGTAGTGGATGTGCCGCGCATTTCGGTTGGGACGGTAAAATTTCTATTCTTGCCTGCTTTAGAATTAGGTCCCTCTCTCATCACTAATCCCAATTTGCATAAAATGTTCGTTTTTTATTTGGGAAAAAATCAAAAGGATTTTTTTTTAATTTTTATGGAATCGTAAAGGAATATTCTATTTTAATTTATTATTAAGACTACGTTCATCACGGGTACATTTATCCTTTTTACCGTCTCCTTTTACCATCTGATGTAATAATTACTTTTTTGATAATTTATGAAAAAATGTACACAGATTTCCAAATAATCAAAAATGTATCATATTTTATTATTTATTAAAAATTTATCAAAAATGTACACAGATTTCCTCTCTTTTTATGCAAACAGGCAAAATGCGATTTGCTCGCTTCAATACCTCATCAATTCATTTCAGGGCCAACAAAGGAGGTTAATCATATTAACTTTGATAAGTTTTAACCCCTAGACCTCATGCTGGTAACATTCACGCACTAACCATCAGTTCATCCCGTAGGGACTCTTTGTATACATACATACATGAATATTCAAAGGTTTAATATAGAATTATATTAAGCCCACGTTGAGACTGATATGAATCATATCAGACCCAATATAAATTTTGTTTATCAATTCTTCAAAACCCACTAATTTAACCTAGAGAGCTCGGATTGCACTATTTTCAATTCCTGTAGATTTATGATGTTATAAGGAATTCAAATATGATACCCATTGTTTATTTTGACTTCTCCGATATGTTAAAATATAATAAGAAAGAATCAACAAAAAATCTCACATGGGGCCTGATATGGAATCATATTAGGCCCAATGTGGGTCTGATATGATTCATATCAAGCCTAATGACCCACTGTGAGGGTTTCTCGACTATTCTTCCTTATTACATTATAACACCTCAGAAAAGTCGAAATAAATAATAAATAGCATATTTGAACATCTTGTAACCTCAAAAATCTAAAAGAACTGAAATTGTGCAATCGGAACTCTCTAGGTCAAATCAATGAATTTTGATCAAAACCCACTGATTTAACCTAGAGAGCTCCAATTGCACTAATTTCAGTTCTTGTGAATTTCTAAGGTTATAAAGAGTTCAAATATGTTATCCATTGTTTATTTCGACTTCTCCGATGTGTTAAAATGTAATAAGGAGTAATAATTGAAAAATCACACATTGCCCCCGTTGGGCCTGATATGGATTATATCATGCCCACATTGAGCCTGATATGGAATCTAATCAGGCCCAACGGGCCCAATGTGAGATTTTTTTTCTCGATTCTTCCTTATTACATTTTATCACCTCGGAAAAGTTGAAATAAATAATGGATAGCATATTTGAACTCCTTGTAACCTCAAAAATCCAGAGGAATTAAAATTTATACAATCGAAGCTCTCTAGGTCAAATCAGTGGATTTGGTCAAAATCCACTGATTTGACTAGAGAGCTCCGATTGCACCAATTTCAATTCCGTGAATTTCTAAGGTTACAAGGAGTTCAAATATGTTATTCATTATATATTTCAACTTTTCTTAGGTGTTAGAATGACATAAGCAAGAATAGTCGAGAAAATCTCACATTGGGCCCGTTGGGCCTGATATGAATTATATCAGACTCACATTGGGCCTGATATGGAATCCATATCAGGCCCAACGGTCCCAATGTTAGATTTTTTTTCTCGATTCTTCCTTATTACTTTTTAATACCTCGGAGAAATCGAAATAAATAATAGATAGCATATTTGAACTTCTTGTAACCTCAGAAATCCAGGGGAATTGAAATTTATACAATCAGAGTTCTCTAGGTTAAATCAGCGAGTTTTGGTCAAATCAATCATTCTCGTGGATTTTTGAGATTACAAGGAGTTCAAATATGTTATCCATTGTTTATTTCAACTTTTCTAAGGTGTTATAATGTATTAAGGAAGAAAAGTCGAGAAAACCTCGCATTGAGCCATTGAGCCTGATATAGAATCATATCAAGCCCACGTTGGGCCTGATATAGACATTCTCAACCTTATTACATTTTAACACCTCGGAGAAGTCAAAATAAATAATGAATATCATATTTGAGCTCCTTGTAACCTCATGAATCCATGGGGCCTGAAATTGGTGTAATCGGAGCTCTCTCGGTTAAATAAGTGGATTTTGAAGAATTGACAAAAAAAAATCTCATATGGGGCCTGATATAATTCCATATTAGGCTCTTGAATATTCATGCATACATGCATGAGTAAAAAGAGAGGAAAGAGAAGGAGAAAGAGAGAAGGAAAAAAGAAGAAAGAGAAGAGAAGAGAAGAGAGGAAAGAGGAGAAAATGTTAAATTTGACAGGAGGGGTAAAATAGAAAGAATACAAAATTGAGTCTGCCTTTTGGTAAATAATAAAGTGGGATACGTCTTTTAGTCCGAAAAGTATGTACGTCTTTTGGTAAATTGTCGTTACTTTTTAACATATACATACCCTCTAAAATCCCTATTTAAAATTTGATTCGAGATCACGTTGGAGTAGCTACGTCATTGCAACTACTATAACATAAAAACTTTAATAAAGAGTACTAAGTTCTTTTGTAACCCTTGAAAAGAATATTTTTTTAAAAATCTAAGATGGTTATAGATCGAGAAACTAATTTAATGTTGATGGGGTTGAGCATCCCAGGGTTGACACGTGGAACAAGGAAGCTATGTGTCTGGGTCCATCGAGTTTGAATGCCTAACTCGGATTTACGAGGCCAGGTCGGGCCTTAGACTCCCAAGACCACCTCAAGAGAGCAGACTCCCGAGACCACCTCGGGAGAGCAGACTCCCGAGACTACCTCGGGAAGGTAGATCCTCGAGACCAACTCGAGATGGTATACGTCCGAGACCTCCTCGGGAAGACAGACTCCCGAGGCCCTTCCGAGGGAGGAGATTCCCCGAGACCCACTCGGGAGAGTGGACCTCGAAAAGGCATACACTCGATAACCCGAGTCCAATAACTGTTCCCCTTTCTTTTTTAGGAAAGTTGGTGGATAATTATTGTCCTTTAAATGTGACAATTAAGACCTTAATATTCGCGGGAGCCGTTACCTAAGAGTTATCAGTAACTGACAAGTAGGGAACGTGGAGGAGGACGTGGAGATAAGTGCGACCAAGCATACAGGTATATAAGGTACTTCAACCCACAGGTAAGGAGGACGGACTCTCGAAACTCAAATCTTTCTTTTTGATTTTCCTCCTACAAGCTACTTGAGTTCTAACTTGAGCATCGGAGTGGGCTCCGCCGGAAACTCTCCGGCGTGTTCCCATTAACGCTCGTGTTAATTTCACATGGTATGATTTACTTCCTCTCGTCATCATCCTCGTGGGTTGGACTCTAGTGACTTATCGTCTGCGTCGATTCCTTCTGGAACAAGTTTGACACCGTCTGTGAGAATCTCAATCAAAGCACCAGAAGGAGCACCGGGATGGCAGATCTGGAGGGATAACCCATCGTCTTGACGAAGGAAGAATTGGATCGCCTTGTGGCCAACACTGTCAAAGGAGCGCTCGAATAATACCAAATCGAGCAAGCTGCTTCACGGCGAGTGGCCTCAGGGCAGGGTGAGATCCCCAGGATCTCCACCTCACATCCCCACAATGGAAGATCTGTCAAACCACCAGGGGGCATGTTGAAACAATTCCCGTACACCGGCTACATTCCCTGGGAGATTTGGAGAAGGCCAACTCCGTCGCTTCAAGTGTCCTGAGGCAAGAAGAAGGGTCAGGGAAGAGAGAGGGACCTAAGACCTTCCAGAAGGCACCCTCCACTCCTTTCTCACTGGACATCATAGAAAATTCCATGCTAAAGAAGTTCCGCAGTCCCAGAATTGCCGACTATGATGGGAAGATGGATCCAGAGGATCACGTCTGCAAAATCGAGAACGGGGCCCTCTTGCACCAGTACACAGATGGTGTTAAGTGCCGAGTGTTCTTAAACACTCTATCGGGAGCCACCCAGAGATGGTTCCAGAGATTGCCACGAGGTTCCATAAACTCCTTCCTGGAGTTTAGAACTGTGTTGCTGCATCACTTTGCCAGCAGCCGTCGATATCAGAAGACGGCGCTAAATCTATTCGCCCTCAAGCAGAAGGCGAAGGAACCACTGAAGGATTATATCCAGCGGTTCAACCGGGTGGCGCAAGATGTGTCGACCGCAACATCGGATATCCTTGTCGGCGCCTTCACGTAGGGTCTCTTCGAAGGGGACTTCTTCCGATCATTGGTGAAGAAGCCACCAACCAATTTTGACGACTTGCTGGGCCACTCCGTCAAGCACGTCAACGTCGAGGAAGTGCAACATGCCCGCCACAAAGAGCTAGTCGGAGCTCCTGTACAGACCATGGTACGGTTTGAAAGAAGGGAACTATCAGCACCGGTCCGGGCAAAAGACCCTCGCTCGGGGAAAGATCCCTGGGCTGGTAAGAGAAGGCTTGTAGAGACAGTGGATACCCAAGCACTGGAGCCTCTGAAGAAGTACTACGATTTTCATGACAGTACCACACACTCCACAGAAGAGTGTCATGCCTTGAAGAAAAGGATATCGGAGGATGCGGAGAACAAGCCCCGGAAGCGATGAAAAAAAGTGGGGTATCGCCGGAGGACTCCACAACGGAGTCTTTCTCCCCGCAAGTGGCCGTCAGGAGAGGAAGGAGCAAGGAGGCAATCTAGGTCACGTTCCATGGGGAGAAGTTGGGAGATGGCGCCTCGTCGATCTCTCTCCCCTGAGCGAGACCCCAAGAAAGGCAAGGCTCCTGTGCGAGGCCCTCCTTCGGGCCACGTAGGAGTGATCTCCGGAGGTCCTACTAGAGGAGACTCTAACCGGGCAAGGAAAGCCCACACTCGGCGACTAGAAAACTATTGCATTGGAACAAGCAGTAGCCAGCGTAGAGGCCCCGTCATCTCATAGACAACATGGAAACCCCTCATGAGGACGCCCTGGTAATTCTAGCACGCGTAGCTAATTATGAAGTTAAGTGTGTCTTTGTGGATATAGGTAGTTCTGTGAACATCTTGTACAAGGCACCCCTGGACCAGATGCAGATCGACGAGGACGAGCTGCGGCCGGTCTCTACTCCACTCTTCGGCTTCACTGGATACCGAGTTCAGCCAATAGGGCAAATCTCTCTATCTCTGTCATTAGGAGATGACACGCTGGAGAGGACGAGGACTCCTTTCCTGGTCGTAGATACGCCTTCAGCCTACAATGCCATCCTCAGACACCCAGCACTCAGCGTATTTCAGGTAGTGGTCTCATTCTACCACCAAAAGATCAAGTTCCCGGTGGGCGAGCAAGTAGCCGAAGTCAAGTGGGATCAATTGGCTTCCCAACGATGTTACAGTGGAGAGGTCAGGTCTAAAGCTCGCAAGAACCTGAATGGTGATGAAGCTCTACAAATTGACCTCACCAACCCTCGAGAGTAGGAAGGGCCCAGAAAAGAATGGAGGGAGGTCGAGAGTGAAGAGGTTCAGATACACCCTCAACAAACAGGGGGGTTACAAGGATTGTTGCGGCCTCATGCGGAGCTGAGAAGTCGTCTGATCGATTGCTTGCAGAACCATCGGGACGTGTTTGTGTGGGCTACCGAAGAGATCAAAGGAGTCCCCCTAGCCTTCGCCATGCATTGCTTGCATATGACCCCCAGGACTCGGCCGGTAAAGCAAAGATGAAGACATTTCACACCCGAGCAGGACAAGACTATCAGAGAGGAGGTGGCCAAGTTGTTGAAAGATGGACACATAAGAGAAGTGCAATTCCCAACTTAGTTGGCTAATGTAGTACTTGTCCCTAAGCCCGGGGGTAAATGACGGGTTTGTATTGACTTTCGAGATTTAAATAAAACCTGTCCTAAAGACTACTACCCTCTGCCTCGGATAGATAGATTGGTAGATTCCACCTCTGATTGTGACTTTATTTTCATGTTGGACGCCTACTAGGAGTATCACCAAGTTCCTCTCACATCGGAAGATCAAGAAAAGGTTAGCTTTGTGACGGCAAATGACACATATTGCTATAACGTCATGTCTTTCGGGTTGCGCAACGTCGGGGCGACCTACCAACGGATGATGGACAAGGTCTTCAAGCATCAAATCGGAAGGAATATTGAGGTCTATGTTGATGACATCCTAGTCAAGACAAACAAGGGGAAAGATATGATAGCCGACCTGGAAGAGACCTTCGCAACCCTGAGGGCCAACAGACTGAAGTTAAACCAGGCCAAGTGTCTGTTTGGAGTGAAGAGTAGCCGGTTCTTAGGTTACATGGTGATAGAGAGGGGGATAGAGGGCAATTCAGATAAAGTGAAGGTCATCCTCAATATGCCCTCTCCTCACAACTTCAAAGAAGTACAGAGGCTGAATGGCAGGATTACAGCCTTGTCCAGATTCATTTCCAAGTCTGCCAATAGGACCCTGCTCTTCTTCAAGATTCTGAGAAAGACAGTCAAGTTCGACTAGGACGACCAGTGTGAGAAGGCGTTTGTAGATATGAAAGCCTACTTGGCCGAGCTCTCTGTCCTTTACAAGCCCGTGGAAGGGGAGACATTGTTCGTCTACCTATCCGCGGTTGAGCAAGCGGCGGGCTCTGCTCTTATCCGAGAAGAAGGCACTGTGTAGTACCTGGTCTACTTCTTCGGACACCTCTTGAAGGATGTAGAGACACGTTACACCATAATAGAGAAGTTGACCTACGCTTTGGTCGTAATGGCCCGGAGGCTCAGGCAATATTTCTTAGCACACCCAATCGTGGTTCTTACCAATAGCCCGTTGGGACGGTTTCTCACCAATCTGGAAGCCTCGGGTCGGCTGATCAAATGGATAGTAGAGTTGAGCGAGTACACGATTGAGTACCAACCCTATACTGCCATTAAGGCACAGACCCTTCCAGATTTCATGCTCGAAGCTGTTCCTGAGCCCGAAGGTGAGGGAGCCGGAAAGATCTATGTCAATGGGTCTTCCAACAACAAGCACAGCGGAGTCGGAGTGCTAATGGTTTCCCCCGGGGAGATACGTTGCATTTATCTATCTAACTCCACTTCCGAGCCACCAATAATGAAGCTTAATATGAGGCAATCCTAGCAGGGTTGCAAGCAGCCAAGCATGTAGGAGCTGCTCGTGTCATCCTGCAATCAAACTCACAGCTCGTTGCCCAGTAAATAAAGGGCGGCTTTGAAATAAAGTGCGAACGCTTGCAGAGGTATATAGCTATTTACGAGCAATTGAAATCCTCTTTCACAGAGGTTATTCTGCAGAAGGTTTCTCGAATAGACAGTGTCAAGGCGGATGAACTAGCTAAGTTGGCTAGCTACATTTTGGCATGACAGCTGGACGAGCCCAGTACCACTAAGAGGTTGTAGTTCAGATTGAAGGAGAAGCTGAGGGCAATACCTCAACTGATTGGAGAGATCCATATGTGGAGTTCCTACTCAGTGGGAATACGCCAACTGACGATCAGGGAATTCGGCTATTCCGCCGTCGAGCTTCCAGATTTACACTGGTTGGAGATCAATTATACAGGAGAGCCTTCGCCTGGCCACTCCTCAAGTGTGTCGGGTCAGAGGAAGCCGACTATGTAATGCGAGAAATCCTTGAAGGCATTTACGAAAGCCACATTGGGGGAATGTCTCTGTCTAAGAAGATTATCCTGGCAGGGTACTTTTGGCCAACATTGCATGCTGACGCCCTCAAGTTTGTAGCCGGATGTGAGGCTTGCTAGAAACATCAGCATATAACTCATCGACCGACGGAGCCTCTACGAGTCTCCACAGTGTCTTGCCCATTCGATCAATGGTGAATGGACATTGTGGGTCCATTTCCAATCGGACCCCAGCAAAAGAAGTTTTTGCTGGTTCTGGTGGATTATTTTTCTAAATGGGTGGAAGCTGAGCCTCTTGCACATATCACGGAGGCCGCAATGATGATGATCCTATGGAAGGACATCATCTGCAGGTACGACATCCCTCACAAATTGGTATCGGACAATGGAAGACAGTTTGCAGGGCGCAAACTCAAAGAATGGTGCGAAGGGTTGGGTATTCGACAAGCCTTCACTATGGTCGCATTCCCCCAAAGCAATGGCCAAGCCGAGGTCGTTAACCGGGAGATTATCAGGGGGCTCAAGATAAAGCTGGATCACGTCGGAGGTGTTGGTGCAAGATGCATCAGTGATGTCTTCCTCTATTGTTTCAATGTTTAATAATATACTTAAGTTAGTAATATATGTTATACATGGTAAGGGTTAGTCAAAGTGATCAAGTATTAAACCAAACAGAACCTTATGTTTGGTAGGGTAAACCCAGGTTGATCAGGTTGACAAAGAGTTAGCCAAACAGAACCTGATGTTTGGTAGAGTAGATAATACCCAAGGTTGGTTAAGGTAACTAAGAGTTAGCCAAACATGACCTGATATTTGGTAGGATGATCAAACCTAAATTAAATCTGGTTAATATACTGAGGTTTGATCAGTTAGAACAAGGGTTAGCTAAACAGGATCTGATATTTAGCAGAAAACCCAGGGTTAGTCAGTTAGACCAATAAGTCCGCCAAACAAGACTTGATGTTTGGCAGAAGTGAAGTCTAGTCAGGATTAATATGACTAGCAAAAGAAATCCTTATCAAGGTAAAGAAAAGTCCTAGTTAACCTAGGCAATAAGTCCTGATCGAGGGTTGAGCACCTAAGACCTGACCGAAGGTTGGACACGAAGTCTTGGTTCTTGGAATTGGGCAATAAGTCCTGGCCGAGGGCTGGGCACCTAAGACCTGACCGAGGGTTGGGCACGAAATCCTGGTTTGTGGAATTGGGCAATAAGTCCTGGCCGAGGGCTAGGCACCTAAGACCTGATCGAGGGTTAGGCACTGTTGGTGCCCCGGTAAGTTTTGATGTGATCAACCAGGTTAAGTTAGGTCCTGGTATGTTTAATCCCTCTGCTAAGTGTGCAGGAGCTTAGGTACAGAGGAAGTCGAGCGTAAGACGTAGCGGACGAGAAGGATTGTGCGGGAAAGTGAGCCAACGGGCTCGGTACAATCCGAGGGACGCGGAAGCTTCGGAAGAGTACGCCAGTGGAGCGAGAAGGACTCGCGCGGTGTCCAAGGGACGAGAAGCCAGGAGGAAGGACGCTCGAGGGGCGAAAGGTCGGAGTTGGGTTCGGGTGAGCCTAACTCCGGTTGGCCGGAAACCACCCAGAAGACGAAGAACCAAAATGCTAGTCGCCCGAAAAAGAAAGATTAAATTGTTGCTAAGAGGAATTAAACCCAAGACCTCGAGAGCAAAGGCGACCAAGCTTACCAGTTGGGATAAAGGCCGGAGACAGTTTGTTTTTGCCGATATTATTACTTGGAGATTGCAATAGCAATCTCGAGCAGAAGATAAAAATTCCTTTATCTCATAAAGGATAAAACCTTATCCTTTAATCAGATCCAATGGATGCAGGTTAATCCCATCCAAGATCAACCATCCAGATTACATCCATGGATCAATGGCCAAGAGAAAATTCATCAACAATCAACAATCCAGATTTATTCTCTTAGGTTATAAATAGACTTAGAGTTTCAACCTTTTCAATCATTCAATCGATTTAATTGTAACCTCTCTAAGTCTTCAGTGCTACAACTGTAAAGGCTTCTCCGCCTGAAGGAGTTCTGCTTGAGCGTTAACCACCTTGGAAGCAACGTTCCAGTTGCAACCAAGTTTTTTTAGACGAGTGCTATCTCCATTATTTTTCATAACCATCTATTCGCCCCCCCCCCTCTAGCCGGTCCACCCCATCCAACAAGTGGTATCAGAGCGAGGTTCGCCGCAGAAGGACTAACCGCCAACTGCAGCACCATTAACCAAAATGGTCGGACCCGTCATCTACCCGCCGAAATTCGAGGGGGAGTTCACCGAATGGAAGCGCAAGATGGAGGTATTCTTCACTACAGAATTCGAATTGTTTATAATAATGCAATCTGGTTTTGCAGCTCCCGGAGAAAAGGATTTAACCAAATGGAGCAAGAAGGAACAAGCTGATTTTGTGGCGAATGGAAAAGCAGTTTACCACCTGCTTTCTGTACTCCCAGCATAAGAAGTCAACCGAATCGACACATACGCATCTGCGAAAGAACTCTGGGAAAAATTCCTAGAGTTACACGAAGGGACTTCCAAAGCCAAGCTCGCCAAAAGGGGCATTCTCCGGAACCAGCTGACCAACCTCCGCATGGAAGAAGGTCAAACAGTAGCGCATTTGCACTCAAAAATAAAAGGTTTGTTAATGGAACTGACGAATCTCGGGGAAGAGGTAAGTAACCGAGATTCACTGAGGTACGCGCTTAATTCGTTTTCGAGAAATTCCGATTGGACGTCTTTTGTTGATTCTTTTTTTATTGCTAAAGATCTCGAGACAACTTCGCTCGAGAATTTATTTTCAACATTTGAACTTCACGAATCAAGAATTGCAGGAAATCGAAAGACGAATGGTGTAGCCCTGAACGCAAAAACAACAGTACCAGGATCGGTATCCTCAGATGATGAAGAAGAAGAAGAAGAAGAAAAAGGATACTTGGTAAGGAAATTTAAAAAGTTTGTTAAATCTAATCAATTTTCAAAGTTTCAGGGAAAGAAGAAATCTCCGAAGAGACGAACGGTAAAGTGCTACAATTGTGACGAAGAGGGTCACATTAAAGACAACTGTCCCAAATTAAAGAACAAGAAGAAGAAAAATCAGCTGAAGAAAAAGAAAGCGCTGAAAGCGACATGGGATGACACATCTTCTGACGAGTCAGAAATCGAGGAGTATGCTGGACTTGCCCTGATGGCGAGTCATCAAGAGGAGGACGACGAAGAGAGCTCATCGGAGATGAGTATCAATGAAGGGGCAGAGTCGTCTGACGAAAGCAGCAGCGACGAGGAACCACTAAGCATCAAATACAATGACATGGTAAGTGAGGTATGTAAATTACCTCCCGACAAACTTTTTTCTGTTTTAAAATCTATTTTGAATAGTTTATGCAAAAAGAGGAGAAAGATATTGAGGTTGAAAAAGGAGTTATCTACATCATGTCCATTAAGTATGTTCAATAACTTAAAAAATAAAAATAAAAATCTAGAAAATTTAGTTAAGAAATTGGAATTTGATATTACATGCCTGCGATAGAAAAAGAATCGTTATCCTGAGGGGCTAAACTGGTATCTTAAGAATCACAAGGGCCAACTTAGGAAAATACCAAGAAATTATGTGCCCCCTAAATTTTTAACTAACCCGGTTGATAGTAACCTATTTTGGATTCCTAAATCTGTCTTAAATTAATTTTTGTTGCAGATATTAACTAACAATTTTTATTGTGTCATTTTTTTTTAAATTCAGTACAATTTTTTGTTACTTAAGGAAAGTTGGCTATACACTTGAAACTTTTTGAAAATTTTCGAACACTTTTCGAATTTTTATGATTTTTTAGATGAAACCATATTTTTAATTTTAAGAATTCGAAGGAAAAAGAGTTTGACTAGATCCGATTTTTTTTTTTATCTATAAATCAAATGTTGACTTTATCAAAATTATTTCCGAATTTTTTAAGTCCATTTAGAATTAAAAAAATTAATGAAATTATATTTTCTTTAATTTAAAAAATTCTTGAAAATGCTATTTTTGAAAACTAAATTTTTTTTAATCTTTTAAGCTTTAGTTAAACACTTCAATTTTTTCAATATGCTAATTTGTCCCCGGTTTATTAGTCCCCGATTTTTGCTGTGATCAAAGGGAGAGAGTAGGCTAGTGTACAGGGGGAGATTGTAGATTTGCATTGAAACATCTTTTTCATGCTCAACCTGTTTATTTAATTTTACTATTTTTTACTTAGTTGGTTTAACCCTAACTGAACCTGGGTTGATGCACATCAAAACGGGGGAGATTGTTGGTGCCCCGGTAAGTTTTGATGTGATCAACCAGGTTAAGTTAGGTCCTGGTATGTTTAATCCTTCTGCTAAGTGTGCAGGAGCTTAGGTACGGAGGAAGTCGAGCGTAAGACGTAGCGGACGAGAAGGATTGTGCGGGAAAGTGAGCCGACGGGCTCGGTACAATCGGAGGGGTGCGGAAGCTTCGGAAGAGTATGCCGGTGGAGCGAGAAGGACTCGCGCGGTGTCCAAGGGACGAGAAGCCGGGAGGAAGGACGCTCGAGAGGCGAAAGGTCGGAGTCGGGTTCGGGTGAGCCTAACTCCGGTTGGTCGGAAATCACCCAGAAGACGAAGAACCAAAAGGCTAGTCACCCGAAAAAAAAAGATTAAATTGTTGCTAAGAGGAATTGAACCAAAAGGGGGAGATTGTTGGTGCCCCGGTAAGTTTTGATGTGATCAACCAGGTTAAGTTAGGTCCTGGTATGTTTAATCCCTCTGCTAAGTGTGCAGGAGCTTAGGTACGGAGGAAGTCGAGCATAAGACGTAGCGGACGAGAACGATTGTGCGGGAAAGTGAGCTGACGGGCTCGGTACAATCCGAGGGACGCGGAAGCTTCGGAAGAGTATGCCGGTGGAGTGAGAAGGACTCGCGTGGTGTCCAAGGGACGAGAAGCCGGGAGGAAGGACGCTCGAGGGGCGAAAGGCCGGAGTCGGGTTTGGGTGAGCCTAACTCCGGTTGGCCGGAAATCACCCAGAAGACGAAGAACCAAAAGGCTAGTCGCCCGAAAAAAAAATTAAATTGTTGCTAAGAGGAATTGAACCTAAGACCTCGAGAGCAGAGATGACCAAGCTTACCAGTTGGGATAAAGGTCGGAGATAGTTTGTTCTTGCCGATATTATTACTTGGAGATTACAATAGCAATCTCGAGCAGAAGATAAAAATTCCTTTATCTCATAAAGGATAAAGTCTTATCCTTTAATCAGATCCAATGGATGCAGGTTAATCCCATCCAAGATCAACCATCCAGATTACATCCATGGATCAATGGCCAAGAGAAAATTCCTCAACAATCAACAATCAACAATCCAGATTTATTCTCTTAGGCTATAAATAGGCTTAGAGTTTCAACATTTTCAATCATTCAATCGATTTAATTGTAACCTCTCTAAGTCTTCAGTGCTACAACTGTAAAGGCTTCTCCGCCTGAAGGAGTTCTACTTGAGCGTTAACCGCCTTGGAAGCAACGTTCTAGTTGCAACCAAGTTTTTTTTACACGAGTGTTATCTCCATTATTTTTCATAACCGTCTATTCACCCCCCTCTAGCCAGTCCACCCCATTCAACAGGCACGAAGTCCTGGTTCATGGAATTGGGCAATAAGTCTTGGTCGTGGATTGGGCACCGAAGTCCTGATCTGGAAGATCGGGCAAAAGTTCTACCGGAGGAGCCGGTTGGCAACTTCTCCTGAGAGAAGTAGGCGAGGGTGCGTTCCCCGGGAAGGGAACATTAGGCGTCGGTTCGACATAGGGTTTCATGAGGAATCCAATGTCAGAACCAATCTTTAAGGCTAAGATTATTTGCATATTTGTCTTATCTTTGATTGTCTTGCAGGTACCTAGAGTTGGAGGCAAGACAAAAGAGTAAACGCAGGGAAAATGCCACCTGGAAGAAGCATCCAAGGCGCCTGAATGAATACAGTCGCCCCCATGCTTCCAGGCACCCTAAAGGGCAGGCGCCTGAATGAATACAGGCGCCCTAGATGGTCTAGGGTGCCCTAGCTAGGCTGACTTATCAGCATCGCGATGTTCGCGATTCCGGATGATTTTTTGACCGAGAGAGGCGCCCCAAAGGCTCTGGGGCGCCTGAGAAGAAGCTATAAAAGGGGTTTCAACCCCTCAACTCAGAACAACACTCGCGACATCATTCTAAGCATTTTGAGCAAGGAAAAAGTGCTAGAGACGAAGCTCTGTGACCAAGGAGGCTCCAGGAGGAAGTGTGCTGCACTTCGGACTTCCAGATTGGCCGGATCGTCATCTTTTATTTTGGTTTGCTTTTATTTTACGAAGTCAATTTAATTATTCTTTTGGTTGTAAACGTGCACTGTAAGATGGGTTTCTCCGCCTCCGGAAGGTCCGAAAAGGAGACCATTAATGGACGGACGCTGCCCGTGATTAGGCCTTGGACGTACTGACCATGGGGGTTGGGAACCAAGTAAAAACCCGCGTGTCTTCTCTGTTTGTTTTTCGTTCTTTATTTTTTTCCGCTGTGCTACTAACTCTCTGACTAGAATGAACGAATAAACGGTGAAGTTTTACGAAAAGTTTTCAAGTCGATATTCAACCCCCCTCTATCGACAGCACCGGTCCTACAGGAGGTAGCTGGGTCGAAGAGCTCCCTAGTATTTTTGTGGTCCTACCGTACCACTCCAAGAGAAGGGACAGGTCAGAGTCCTTTTCAGCTTGTGTATGGAGCTGAGATTGTGATCCCGGTGAAGGTAGGCAAGGAGTCCATCCGGCGACAACATTATTATAAAGAAGACAATGATCAAGAGTGGCTGATCGACTTAGACCTAGTGGCTGAAGTGCGAGACAAAGCAGCTGCTCGGTTACTAGCCTACATGCAACGTATGCAACAAGCATACAATCGTCGCGTGATTGCCCGTAGATTTGAAGTCGGAGAGAAAGTCTGGAAGAGGATCAAGCCTGTCGGTGATCCTGGAAAGCTGGAGTCGCAGTGGAGTGGACCTTACATCGTGGCTAGAAAGCTCATCGGGGGTAGCTACTATCTGGAGGATGACAAGGGTAAGAGGTTGGAGAGACCATGACATGCCAATCATCTCCGACCATATCGCACTCGGTGAGATTTTGAGATATCCAGATGTATGTGTATTTTTGTTGGCACTGCTTTGCAGATTCAGTAATCAAAGAAGCAAACGAGATGTCTCTTAACGGACCCCGGGTACTTGCATGAACAAACCCTACTACCTCGCGGTGTTGTGGATGCCCAAGGTGAGTAGGCCTGGTCGTGGTGCTGCGGATGCCCTACTAGGAGCTGCTTAAACCCTACTACCTCGTGGTGCTGCAAATGCCCGAGGTGAGTAGGCCTGGTATGGTACTGCGGATGCCCGATCAAGAGCCGCTTAAACCCTACTACCTCGCGGTGTTACGTATGACCAAGGTGAGTAGGCCTGGTCGTGGTGCTGCGGATGCCCCGACCAGGAGCCACTTAAACCCTACTACCTCGCGGTGCTGCGGATGCCCAAGGTGAGTAGGCCTAGTCGTGGTGCTGCGGATGCCCGACCAGGAGCCGGTTAAACCTACTACCTCGCGGTGTTGCGGATGCCTGAGGTGAGTAGGCCTGTCGTGGTGCTACAGATGCCCGACCAGGAGCCGCTTAAACCCTACTACCTCGCGGTGTTGCAGATGCCCGAGGTGAGTAGGCCTGGTCATGGTGCTACGGATGCCCGACTAGGAGCCGCTTAAAACCTACTACATCGCGGTGTTGTGGATGCCCAACCAGGAGCTGCTAAACCCTACTGCCTTGCGGTGCTGTGGATGCCTGAGGTGAGTAGGCTTGGCCATAGTGCTGTGGATGCCTAGCCAAGAGCTGCTAAATCCTACTACCTCGCGGTATTGTGGATGACCAAGGTGGGTAGACCTGGTTGTCGTGTTGCGGATGCCCGACCAGGAGCCGAGAAAGCCCTACTACCTCTGACCGTGAACTTAAGGATGGTTTATCGGGATACAGAGAGGATAGGAAGCTATCATAAAGGACCACCATCAGACATTGAAGGAAAACGTAATGGTGAATTATTGTTAGAGAGCCCCTATCACAAAGGTAACAAGTTTCCTTTTACCTCCGAGTAGGATACACTGAGGGTAACATCCTAAAAAAGTATCAAATGTAAGTGTACATGGGAGGTACTATTGTTAAACCGGGCAGAGGAGACTTCTCCTTTGTCCAGGCTCTCCTCCATAGTCCAGGTCTCTCCTTGGCCGTGAGGATGCAAACCATTCAATTCCGAGCATACCTTCACTAAGGGTTGCAAGATAAGAGAGATACGTGGCGAAAGGCAAGCATTCCAGAGAAAGATATCCATAAAAAGACTCAGGACAAAATTATGCAAAATCTCTTTCATTCCAAATTGATAAGTACATTCTAAGTACATGGAAGAAAGGAGGATCGTTAGCAAGCAATACAAAAAGAGGAAGACATATGGCACGTGTCGGGAAAAACTCCTACAGTTTCTTATCTTTAGGCGGGAGCTCATCCCAACCACGGTCAACACTCATGAAGCTCAGGTCTGTATCCGGCTTTAGTAGCTGGGCCTTCTGGAGCTGATTAATTGTGCCATTGAAGCTCTATTTCAGGCGCTTCAGGACCTGCCCAGCCAAGATATCGCCAAATTCATCAGATTCCAGAAACCTGGCCTTGAACCCTGCCTCGGTCTCTTTCGGGCGGGACACCTCGTCATCCTTGTAGTTTTGCAGTTCAACCTCGGCTTCCTCCTTGGTAGCTTTCAACTGGGCCATCTCAAAGGACATTCGGTCTTTGTCTTCCAAGGCTTCCTTGAGCCTCTCTGAGGTGGCCGAGACCTTTGAATTGGCCCAGGCGACTTCCTCCTGATGGTCGGTCATGTGAGCAACCGTAGCCTTCACCATGTTTTCTTTCTGGGCCAGCTGGTTGGTTTGTTCCTGTATCCGACCATTCAAGGCTACCTCGAAGACTCCAGAAGTAGGACGTCCCCTGATAGCTTTTTCTCCCGGACCTGGAGTTGATCCCGCTCTTGGGCCAGTGTGTGCAAATCATTCGAGAGGGTAGTGGCCCTCTCTGACATTATGCGCTCCTGATGGCGAGAGCTTTGTAGGGTTGACTCTAAGGCCAGCAAAGATTCCAGATGATTTTCTACTTTCACCCTAAGAGCCCTGCTGACCTCCGCCTGTAGGAGGCCCCCTCGATGGGCATGATAGGCCTCGGCCTCTGCCATAGATGCTCTGTATATCAGGGGCTCAACCTCTCGCTAGGAATATAAATGGCGGCCGATAGAAAGGCAGTCTTGAGCAGCCCGTCACAACATATAGGGGTTAGAAAATATGAATCAGGGTAATCTAAGAAAGTAAGAACCCTTACCTTTAAGAGGGACTCATGGAGGTTGGTTAGAGGCCCGACCGAGGTGTGCAAGGCCTCTCCTCTCAAGACTCCGTGGCTCCTCGGGGCGCCACCTCAGCTTAGTGAGGAAGAAGGGTCTCTTGGCTGAGGGAGGAACTGGACGACAAGCACTCCAGGAGGTACAGTGGAAGGGCCTGGGACGTCCTTGTCAGAGCTAGAGACTTCCTCGGAAGAACATCCCTCGGCAGGGACCCTCCCTGAATTGCACCGGGGGGGGGGGGGGAATGGTTGCGAAGCCGCCTCCGATGCAACTTGAAGTTTCTTGCGCAGGTGGTCAAGCCTCATTTGGGGCTTTGCTAGCACCACCTGCTTGCCTTTGGAGGTGTCGGAGGAGTCGGCCGGGGAGGTGCTGATGGTCTGACCCCCTGTCTCTGGAGTGGTCGTCGGCTTGAAATGCTGGGACAGGGGAATTGTGTCCTCATCGTCGGGGACCAGCAAGTCCTCCTCCTTAGGGATAGAGGGGAGTTTGCGGGGTTTAAAGCAACGCAACCTCCTCCTGGTTGCTGACTGCTTATCGAGGCGTTTCCTCTTTAGCCTCCCCGATGATTTAAGCATCAGAACTTCGACCGGGGGCGCCGATTTTTCCTTATTCTCTCCTGTCTCTACGATGATGAGAGGCAAGTCGGCCTCCTGGCCGCCAGGCAGCTCCGAGGTCCCTTGGTCGATGGATGGCTCGGTCGCTGTTGGCACCTCTATCTGCTCCGGTGTCTCGTGGTCACCGGATTGCTTAGTAGCCTCCTCCGGAGTCTCGGTCGAGTCAATCGGTAAGTCAGTGGGAGCCGGAGGAAGGGCCAAGGCCTACTCGTTGGCCTCCTCCCACTTGATGAGTCGGTTCATCGCCTGGGACAACATGACATCCTCTGCAATGCATAAACAAGACAAAAACATCAGTTATAATTAACAGACGTTTATAAAAAAGATA
>JAGFNQ010007794.1:55660-79574 GCA_024364735.1 Boesenbergia rotunda | reverse complement strand
TAAAACTTTGTGGAAAAGTAAACTAATTTACTTTGTACCTCGCGTAACTCGAAGTAAGGGACGAGATCCAACCATAGCGTCCCTTGGAAGCTTCGCCTCTATTCGCGTCCACGCCGAGTTCTCTTCGGGATGACTTCGCAAAGTCACGAGTTTTGTGCCGACGAGAACTACTAGATCCTCGGAAGGCACAACTAAGAAGATCAAGAGAAGAAAAGGAAACTAACCAACGAAGTAACGAAATCGAATTCCGAGAGAGAGGGAGATGTAATCCGCTTCTTCTTCTTCTCCTTGAATCTCACGGCAAACACTTGCCTTGGTGTAGGTTTGGGCGCCCACCCTAGGCCGCCGGCCCTAAATGGATGGGAGGGGGAAGGAGGAGAGAAGAGAAGAGAGAGAGGGAAGCTCTATTACGATTATCCAAATCTTAGGAATCCAAGGCTTGCCTATGGTTCCTTATATAGTTGCTTCTCCCTTGCCAAGTCTCCTCTTAAGCAAATTAACGGAATTAACGAAATTAGTTATCATAAGAAATTTATCCTATAAATTCTCTTATGAATTATTCCGTTTAAACCAAGTTTTATTATAACTAACTTTATAATAAAACTAATCAGTTATCATAAGAAATTTATCCTATAAATTCTCTATGAATTTTATTATAACTAACTTTATAATAAAACTAATTAATTATCATAAGAAATTTATCCTATAAATTCTCTTATGAATTATTCCGTTTGAACCAAGTTTTATTATAACTTACTTTATAATAAAACTAATTAGTTATCATAAGAAATTTATCCTATAAATTCTCTTATGAATTTTATTATAACTAACTTTATAATAAAACTAATTAATTATCATAAGAAATTTATCCTATAAATTCTCTTATGAATTATTCCGTTTAAACCAAGTTTTATTATAACTAACTTTATAATAAAACTAATTAATCTCTCTTTTTATTATGGAATAAATTTTATAAGAAATTTATAAACTTTCTTATTATGGAAAAATCAATTCATAATTGATTTTATAAAATTAAAATAAACCAATTCATGGATTATTTTAACTTCCATAAAAAGAATAAATTTCTATAAATTTATTTATATAAATTTCTTTATACAAATTTATTAATCCATAATTTATAAAACAAATCGCGCTAGATTTGTTTTATTAATTAAACCAAAATTAATTGGTTTACTCCCTCTATTGTGGCCGGCCAACCAATGAAGGTTGGCACCCTCTTTGGCCGGCCCAAACCGAGCCGAACCAACGCGAATTAAACTCATTTAATTCGCCCAAAAAGCCTTCAAAAGACTTAGCCATTTTTAGCTTCCATTGCGCCTCTGAGTAACTCAGATTCGACTTATTTCTCTTGATAGAAAAATCCAATTTTCAACTCGTTTTAAATCCCTCGGATTACTCGTAGTGCGTGTGACTAAATAGGCTTTCGATTTATGTTGGCCGTCTATAATTAACCAATTATAGAACGATCATGAGTGGCACCTAGTAGTACATCATGATCCCCAATTAATCGAAAGATCAACGGTTTGACCTCAAAAGAAATTATTCTGAAACCCTTCAGCAGCTCTAATGAATCGTGCCCCATTCCCTTCACCATCTTATACCCACTTGGTTCAGGACACGGTCTATTTGTGTCAGTCCCAACTAGGCTGACTACGTCACACCTAGCCCAAGTAGTGTCTTTCCCGTCCTTTGGATTTCTAATTACTCTCATGTATTTAAGAGACTCGCACTCTAAACATGATATACTCTGGCCAGAGGTTTGAGTAACAATCCGACGATAGGCCTGGGTATACATCTCCTCGCAAGGAGTGGTGAATCCTTTGTAGGCTGTTCAAGCATCTTCGGGCACTTCGGCTTATACCCAATCATCCTGGGTCCACACCTCCTTGGAGATGCTTGCTTAAGATGTTAAAGTATAAGTCTCCATGACCAAGATGACTTGAACACCGCAAGTCAAAGGAACATCGCACTTAAGCCGCAGTAAGAACTTCATTGACATATCTATATAGATTACCATATGAAGTCTTACAGCTAGTCACTCCAATGAACTAGTTCCCATAACTAGCATCCATGTTTATCTCCGGACATCCCAATGTCACCAGCCAGTGAGAATCAGCTGATTAGAGAATAACTCATGCTAGTCTCAACATAATTGATAGTGTCCGTATTTATCAATTCATCGACTAGGGATATTTTCAATACTTCACATTTGCACATTTAGAGATAATCACTAGTTGTGATCCCATCACAAATTCTCTTATGCTGTGAGTTGTATTGTGGACATTCAGTAGATGAGTTTAAGATCCCAATCAAATACACAAGTATGTATACTCAAATAGTGAATTATCATTTATTAAAATAAATGTTTTACAATCATAAGGCGATTGCCTTAGGACACTTCTCTCATATCACTAACAATCAGGCTATAGCCTGATCGGTCTAGGTGTTTCCAGATCGAACGGTGATCCGTTCAAACGCATTAAATTCAGGTTGGTGGACCGATCCACCAACTGATTAACTCCTTCGAAACCTCTCATTGCCAAACCCTAGCGCCAAAACCTACCACTTGCGCGACCTTCAGTGTGTGCGAGAGCTTTCCCAGTGCCTTCGTCTTCCTCTCGTGAGTGAGCGCGCGTGCGGCCCTGAGAAGACTTCCTGCGAGTCTCGCTTGGTCTTCAGCAAATTTCTTCTTCTTGCTCACGGGTTTGCGTTTCTCTCTTGCGCGGAGAGCCTCTTCTGCGCAAGCTGCTTTTCCAATCTTCAAGAAATTCATCAATGGCGCCTAAGTAAGCTTTTGTCTTAGTCTTCTTTACAAATAAGTCTATAGTGTTTGTATTTGGAGCTAACCATGCTTTGGTGTGTTGTGTCGTGACCTTCTTGTGTTGGCCGTGACCCCATCTTGCCATCTTACCTTATGATTCCTCTTCTATGATCAAATCTTGGGTTCTTGATTAACCTGTGTTCTTGTGATCAACTCAATCTTGCTCACTTGATTATCCTATGCCTTGATCAAATCTATCTTCATGATTTCTTCACATCTTTAGAAAATCATCAAAGGGCTATGAAGTCGTTGAGGGCAGCTCAAAGGGGAAAGTCCCTTTATCATCTACCCCTCTCTCAAGGCATCCACCACCTTCATATACTAGATTTCAGAATATTACTTTGGCTCTAAACTTCCAATGGCACAATTTCAAACTCATGCCATGTCGGACTGTAGACCAAGCGTTTATCTACGAACATTGTGCAACAGTTCGACAAAGTATTGAATTTTATAATCTTCGACCCATTCTGTACCTTGAGAGGCCAATCAACCTTGATTTGGTCTCTGAATTCTATAACAACATGGTCAGTGGGGCGGGTACGGGGTGGAAAACCCGCGTTGCTAATATCGATCTTGACTTTAATCAAGCTATTTTCACTGATTTCCTTGGGTGTCGTCGGTCAGAGAATCATTTTTCTTTATACCCTTATCCTCCTGATCCTCTTCCGGTTCCCTTTGATGGAGTCACTCCTGATTTCATCTACGAGTACTTTCTAGGCCATCCCAGGCCAAGGGGTTCCGGTGAGTGCACCCGTGATTTTCCCACATTTCCTGCTCTTCGTCTTTCCCCCGTTGACTATGTCTTGTTTAAGATCATTACCAATTGTCTCCTTCCAACTACTTCAAAACACCTGGATGAGATTCACCCGTTCCACTGTCTGATGCTCTACGGGATGCATCAGCAGTTAGATTTTGACCTGGTAGCTTCGGTCTATTATTCCATCATTGTCTACAGTATGCAGTCCGCCCAGACAGTTTACATGCCATTTGGCCATATCATCACTGCCTGGCTGGAGTCGGTTGGCATCGATGTTTCACAGGGCTGTCTTATACCCATGGTTCGATAGGATTGTCGAATTGACCATCGCATGATGGCCTAATCTGGCATTGTTGTCGGATCATAGGAGCTGCGGTGGAAGGTTCGACGACATGAAGGGGAGTTACCGAGGGCAATCCCTGACCAGGAGCCGCCGGCTGATACTGAGGATTATGATGAGTGGGCTCCTGATTTATGCTGGCAGGTTGCGGAGTTAGAGCAGTTGATGCAGCGCGAGCTACACATTTCCGAGCACTGGCACCAGGAGGTCAGCTCGGAGTTTCAGTCTTTCGATCGCCGGATTGACACTCTCGCATCCGACATCTCTGAGATCAGCTCACTACAGGACACATGGTATGAGGAATGGTATCATCACACGTTTCCTGATGGTGCTTCCCCGAGCAGACCTTCGCCAGGAGGTGTTATATATATTGCTGATTCTTCGGACGATGAGCATTGATGGCGTTGACTGTTTTGATGATTGTTATATTTGGTTGTGCTCAGTTCCTTGTAAGGTGTATTGACTTTGTTACTACTTGATGCCCTGATATTTTGCTTGCCTCATCCTGTTTAGGATGTTGGCTTATATGAGTTCACTTGACTCCTATTTGTTTATATGCCTCATTCTATATGCTTATGCTCATACTTATGCTACCTTGCCCATATGATACATATGCCAGATTTTCCATGCCCTATTTTTGTCATATGTGTTCATGTGTTTATCAATCAAATCTTTATTGTTTTGGGATACCCCTAGGGTTGAGGGGGAGTATGGTTAAACTTAACAGCCCCTCTAGACCCTTTTCGGTGATCGACAAAGGGGGAGAGTGTTGGTTGGTTAAGTTTAGGATGATTATATTGTAGGGGGAGGATCTTGATTCTCCTATGATTCTGAAAGGAAATTGGTTGAGAATCCCTAAACTAAAAATCGGGTTGTCAAACAACAAAAAGGAGGAGATTGTTGATGCAGTCTGGCCCTGATTGTTGTTTTGGTGTTGACACCGATTTTAGTTCAGGATGATGATTATCCTGATGATGGTTAAGTCCTAATTGGGGATTAGGCATGTTATGGAAAATCCTAACCTGGAGAGTTAGGTGAAAAAGTCCTGGCTTGGAGGGTCAGGTCCTAGCTTGGAGGGCTAGGTGTTGAAAAGTCTAAATTCGGAAGAGTTGGGTGAAAAGTCCTAGCTTGGAGGGCTAGGTGAAAAGTCCTAACTTGGAGGGTTAGGCGAAAAGTCCCAACTTGGAGAGTTAGGTGAAAAAGTCCTGGCTTGGAGGGTCAGGTCCTAGCTTGGAGGGCTAGGTTTGGAAAAGTACTAATTCGAAAGAGTTAGGTGAAAAGTCCTAGCTTGGAGGGCTAGGTGAAAAGTCCTAACTTAGAGGGTTAGGTGAAAATTCCCAACTTGGAGGGTTAGGTGAAAAATCCTTAGCTTGGAGGGCTAAGGTGGATGAAACCCTAGCTTGAAGGGCTAGGTGTGAGTCTCTGGATCGGTCTGGTGACCGATCAGGGATATTGGCACGCTGCTCCTTCGTGGATCGGTCTGGTGACCGATCTAGCGATGATTGATCGGTCTGGTGATCGATCAGGGAGCGCACAGTGAGGTTGAGAACCTACTGTGTAGCTCCTGATCAGTCTGGTGACCGATCAGGCAGCAGGCTGTTGCCCTGTTGCTTGGCTCGTGATCGGTCCGGTGACCGATAAGGGAGCAAGCAACTTCCTCACTGCCTTACTCCTGATCGGTCTGGTGACCGATCAGGGAGTGAATAGTGAGTTGAGTTCCCTCGCGGATCAGCTCCTGAACGGTCCGGTGACCGATCAGAGACTTAGGATCTGATTTCCGGGATTACTGTTCATTGAACCTGATCGGTCTGGATGACCGATCAGGCATCACTCTGATCGGTCTGGTGACTGATCAGGCTTCACTCTGATCGGTCCGGTGACCGATCAAGCGTGTGTTGCCGCGAGAGCTGGGAATCCCAGCGAAGCGGTGGGTCGGTTAGGTGACCGACCCACGAGCCCTTGATCGGTCCGGTGACAGATCACTTTAATTCAAAATGCACTGCCAGACGCTCTGATCGCGTCTGAACGTATCCGATTCTCTGCGTTTAACATCTGATATATGATTTGTTATGTGATATGCTGCTCTAACACACTGATTAAGCTGCAGGTGACAGGGATGGATTCAAACACTCAAGGAGAGTCAATGGTGGCCTTTCCTTGGAGCAGGTTTGTCCATTTTCCATCTTAGGTTGCAACGGCTGGAGCTGCAGACTGGAGCTGCTGACTGGAGCTTGGCTGAGGGAGGCTCAGGAAGTCCAGGGAGAGCTTAGTGGTAGCTGGCGTTGGCAGGGAAGCAGCTGGAGGCTGCAGAGATGGTGTCACCTGATGCTGAGTGGAGAAACAAAAGGGCGGAAGAAAGCTTCTTTGAAGCAGGTTTTGGAATTGAGTTCTTGCTGTGCCTTTGGGTTCTCCACAACTTGCTTGTGTGTTCTGAAGTTTCATCACCTTGAGAAAGCTACTGCAATATTGAAGCAACCATTCATTACTTGAGCGCTAGAAGGAAGGAACAAGAAGCTCTGAGTCCAACAGCGAGAAGACCCGAGGAGAAGGCTCTTGCGTGAGATCGTCGCTGGGTGGAGCTTTGAGGGAGCTTGCTGTGTTCTTGTCTTTGATGAGTGCTAAGTAAGATCTTTCTTTGTGTTTCATTCAGCTTAAACCTATATCTGTGATTGAAACGCTGTGGAGAGGTTTCTCCACCGAGAAGAAGGTTGTCTTCTATTCGGTGTTAACCGGGGCAAGTTACACACTCTCAAGGGATCGCCCACCTTAAGGGCACGCCAAGGAGTAGGGGCAAGTTATCCCCGAGCCTTGTAAACCCTCCTTGTTAGCGATCTTGCTAGTTGCGTTGATTGCCTTTGTTTTTGTTTTCTGCACTACATTGTTTCCATTGATTCTTCCGCTGTGCTACTGATAAGTTTGAGTGCAGAATTCGATAAGTGCTTAATGTCAAAGTGTTTGGCTATATTCGCCCCCCCCCTCTCTAGCCATCCGGGTTCCAACAGTTACTACCACACCAAGTGCCCAAGGAAGAAAAAGCTCAAGAAAATGGGACACTTGAGGAGTTGGGAGAAAGAAGAAAGGAGGAAGCGAAGCTCACAACAAGGAGGGACTACAAGGGTAAGGGAGGTAATCCCTAATCTTAAATTTAAATATAATCAAATTCGAATTCCTCCTTGCATGATAAAAATAGAATTAATCATTCATTCATGCATGCTAAAATTAATGAAAATTGTTTGCTTATGTAACGACCCAGAAAATTTTCTTAATATTTTCTTTAAAATATTGATCATGCCGGCATAATTTTCCGAGGGACCTAGAGATATTAGTACGAACCTTAGCCTAGAAATCCATGATTTTCTCATTTAAATTGAGAAACTAAGTATTAATGGGCCTTATATGGGCTCCAAAAATGGGTTTAATTAGGTAGAAATTAATATAAATATAAAAGAATTGTAATTAGGAATTTTAGCACGATTATGGGTGAATTTTAGGAAATTTTCGAAAATCAGGAAAAATGAAGTAAAAAGAAAATAAAAATAATGTGCATGCACCAAGGATTAAACCTTGGACCTAGTCTACAACCATGCATACACTAACCAATTCACCTAGCAAGGGAGTGCTAGTAGGGAATGAAGTGGTTTTTGGTTAAGGCTTAAGGAAAATGAAGAGTCATCCACCATGACTCTTCACTTGCCTCCTTAAAGTGGTATAAAGAGAGGGCATAGGGGGTTACTTCTCTTCTTCCACCAAGTCCTTCCCTCTCCCTTTTCCTTCCTCATCCTAGCCGAAACCTCAAGGAGAGGTTTCCCTTTGGAAAAGCTTCACAAGAGGGTTTCTCTTCCAAGATCCAAGGTTTTTACAAGGTTGCGAAGGCTAGGGGTGGTCAAGAGACAACAAGGTCTTCATCCTTCTCCCCATCTAAGGTCTAAAATCAAGGTAAACCAAGGTAAGACCCCCTCACCTGTGATGTAATGGTTTTCTTGATATGGATATGATCTAATCTTTTTGGTATGAGATCTAAGATGAAAATCCATGAAGAAGGACTTAGGGTTTCGGCCACTTTCAAGTTTCATGGCTAGGATTAGCTTTTTAACTCTCAAATGATGGTTTTTATGTCTTCTTATGATGTAAGTGATGTTAGTAGTGATTCATATGAATTTTGATATGATTAATAGCCCTTATGAATTTCGGCCAAGAACCCTAAGCGATGGTTGGACCTTGATCTAACCATTCAACATATTAATTTTGGTTCCCCTATGACATGATGTATAGTAATTGTGTTTTTAAGAATTCTTTTTATGAATTTTAGGGACCCTTTGAGTTTCGGCCAAGAGCAAATCTAGGGTTAAAGGATTAGGGTTAACCTTAATTATGGGATCAAATGTTTTCTATGACATTGTATGTTTGTATGAGATGATATAGGTGATTCATATGAAGTTTTCCATGGACCTAGGTTTCCTTAGGGTTTCGGCCAAGGCCATAACCTAGGGCTAGGGTTGAGTTAAGACCCCAAGGATGTTTGTTTATAGGGTACTATGATGTATGTATATGCTTAAGTATGTTGGAAGAATTTTATGCCAATGAAAACCCTAGCTTATGGGTCATGAATTGTATGTTAGGTCACTTGTTATGATGATTCATAAATGTTTAGACCATGTGCCATGAACCTAAGGAAATGTATCATGTATGAAAGGATCTAGGCATGTTTTTCCATGTACCATCACCATGCATGTTTTTATGAATTAAGATGCTAATTATGTAGGTATGCCATGAGATATGAATGATATGTATGTATGTCATGATTATGAATGATATGTATGCATGTCATGTTATGAATGAAAATGATGAATGAAGTTAAAGTTCATACCTTCAAGGCATAATGATGATATGGAATGAAAATGATGAATGAAGATAAGATTCATGCCTATAAGGCATAATGATGATGTTAAGAATTAAGAATAAATGAATATGCTATGAATGTTTTATGAATGAAGAAGCATGTGAAAGTATTTTATTTTTAAGAATGGGCTTGTACCGGACTTGAATAAGGTCCACGGTTCTGGACTACCGATGAAGCTGTCCTTACGGTTCGGGACTACCGATGAAGCTGTCCTTACGGTTCGGGACTACCGATGAAGCTGTCCTTACCCTAGTAGGTCGAGATTAGCTACCTCGTATTTACTTAGGGATGCGCACATATGATGTATGAATGTGGTACAAGCCAGGGCCCCAATGAATGTTATGATTATGTTTAAGTATTTAAAAGTATGATTTTAAACTAAGCATCCTTATAATATATGCATTTGCCCATGCATCCATCCATGTTATGCATTATGTTTATGAAAAGTATGTTTATGCAAGGTATGTTTATGCAAAGTATGATAATGCAAAGTATGTTCATGCTAGATATAATGTCATGATTATGTTTATGTTCATGTTAATTATGATGTCATGATTATGTTTATGTTCATGTTAATTAGGATGCCATGATTATGTTTATGTTCATGTTAATTATGATGCCATGATTTTATTTATGTTCATGCTAAGATATAATGCCATGATTATGTTTATGTCCATGTTAATTATGATGTCATGATTATGTTTATGTTCATGTTAATTATGATGCCATGATTATGTTTATGTTCATGTTAGTTATGCTGCTATGATTGTGTTTATGTTCATGCTAAGTTATGATGCCATGATTTCATTTATGTTCATGCTAAAGTATGATGCCACGATATCTATGTTCATGCTAAATTCGGATGCCATGATTTTATTTATGTTTATGCTAAAACGATGATGCCATGATTGTGTAGACGTTCACGATAAGAAGTATGCTATGATATGTAGGATTGAAGCATTATGTTCATGTTTATACGACGTATGGATTTTGTGAGTAGGAAAAGGGTTTTACTAAGCCTCCATGCTTATAGTCTTATTTTCTTATACCGCAGATCAAGCAAGAGATTTCTAAGGGAAGCAGCAGGAGAGGCTAGAACATGGATGTGTAGTAGAGACATGGCCAAGAAACCCTCTCATTTCACACTTATGATAGTTATGCCTAAGAAACAACCTACTATTCGTGAAGTTATGGATAAATTACTTGCTACCTGAAATGCTTATGAATAAGTCATGGAAAGTTGATATCATGATGCTATGCATGCTGATAATATGTTACCTGAAATGCTTATGAATAAGGTATGGAAAGTTGATGTCATGATGCTAGGTATGCTAGTAATATGTTAAGCATAATGTCACCATGTCCATGAATGTTAACCCAGACATGTGTATATGATTTAAGTACTAGTTATTTCGCTGCATTAAGATGTTACATATGCACATGTATGTTTAGCGTAACGTCGCTTAATAAAAAAAAAAGTGGGCGTTACAGGTTGGTATCAGAGCCGTTGCCATCTCACTACACACACATCAAGACTCTTTCCTGCCGCTTCCAAGTAAGTACTTTTGTGTATATCTTATGTTCTTTTATGATTCTAGAATATGTGAATATGGATGATGCCTATGATTCTAGAATATGCATATATGGACGATAATGTATCTCCTTTTATGAAATCAAATAATTTGGATTGGATATGCGGGTAGGGATAGAAAAAGAAGGGAAAATGTATTATTGTAATTATTAAGGTAAAGGAAATTGAGGTTATCTGGTGTGCTTTTCTCTGCAAATATTTGTGAATTGAAAAAAAAAACTAGTTCTGTACTGGTTTTTTTTGTCAGTGCTGTACTGACTCCGTTGTTCTTTTTCAATTCCAGATGTTGCATGAGATGGGCACCACAAGTCGCCACCATGGGCGGAGTCGTGAGCTGTTGGAGCAGATAGAAGGGGTGGAGTATAGTCCGGTCCGTGGGATCCAATGCAATATGGGAATGTTGGATCAGCTATTCTGGAAACTCGAGCAGGAAGGGTTTCCAATTATGGATGATCATAGGATTGGAGCTTTGCTTCATTCATTGCCCAATCGTGCGAGGGAGGTTGCTCATCAGATCTGGGGGCAGCATGGATGTCGTATCTCATATACGGAATTATGTAGGCAACTTCTTCATCATGAGTTTCCGGAGGATCTGGGGGACTCGGAGGAAGATCCCGAGGAGGACCCCGAGATGTACGAGGAGGACCCCGAGATGTACGAGGAGGATCCCGAGATGTACGAGGAGGACCCCGAGATGTATGAGGAGGATCCTGAGATGTATGAGGAGGACCCCGAGATGCTCGAGATGTTTGAGGAAGACCCGATGAGCGAGGAAGATCTCGAGGTGCTTGAGGAGGATCCCGAGATGCTTGAGATGTTTGAGGAAGACCCCGAGATGTTCGAGGAGGACCCCAAAGTGGCTGAGGAGGTTCCCGAGATAGAGGAAGAGGATCCGATGGAGACGGTAGAAGATCTTGAGGCAGGCCAAGGGGAGATGAACGAGGGAGTGGTAGTTACTGCCATGATGATCTTTATTATGGGCGTGATGGCAGCCCATCTATTTCGTTGAGTTCAGTTAGTTCTTGTGAACTAATTGTTGGTGCAAGTTACATCAATGATGTTCCTCTTTAAGTGTTTTAATGTTTGACAATACACTTAAGTCAGTGATACATTGAACAGAAAAAGGGGAGTAAGAGAGAAGTAACCAAAGCTGAAGAAAAGTCCTAGTTAATCTAGGCATCGAAACCTTAAGACCTAGCGAAGGGCTGCTAGTCTCCTAGCGAAGGGCTGCTAGGTATCATTACCTTAAGACCTAGCGAAGGGCTGCTAGGTATCGTAACCCTAAGACCTAGCGAAGGGCTGCTAGGCACCTAGTGAAGGACTGCTAGGCATAAAAGACCTAGCGAAGGGCTGCTAGGCACCTAGCAAAGGGCTGCTAGGCACCTAGCAAAGGGCTGCTAGGCACCTGGCGAAGGACTGCTAGGTAATGAAGTCTTGGTCCAAGGGACTGAGCAACTTAGCTGAGCGATGACTAAGGACAGGAGTAGAGACGGGCTAGGGTTCGAGCGTCTCGAGATCCGGAGTAATCGAAAGCTAAGTAAAAGTCCACTTGAAGGGCGGGGTGGCAACCGTCTCCTGAAAGGAGTAGGTGAAGGGCAAGCTCTCGGGGTTGGGAACTTGTGCCGGTTCAACCTAGGGTTTCGTGCAAATCCGAAGTTCGAACCAAGTCCTTAAGACCAATATTATTTGTATCTATGCTTTGTGGTTGTATATCTTGCAGGTACCAAGATTAGAAGATGGAGCCGCCTGCTGAAGGCCCTAACCAGGCCGTCCCCAGTGTTGGGGGCACCCCCAGGCAACCAGGGCGCCCCCAGCAGTGGGGGCGCCCCCAGTAAAGCACAAAAGCAGTGTTATGATGAAGCAGGCAAAATAGGTGTCAACCGGGGCACCCGGAGCGTCCGGGGCGCTCGGATTCGTAGATGTTTTGCTGTTTCGAAGTCAGAACACAGGATAAGCCCTCACGGGGGTGCCCGGAGCGTCCGGGCCGCCCTGGTCAAAGGTCTTATCACCTGCAACGAAGTAGGCGCAAGGATAAGAGTTGACCGAGTCTTCCGGGGCGGCCCCAGCGTCCGGGGCGGACCCAGGAGGCCTATATAAGGGGTCTCGACCCCTCTGCTTCAGACACGACTTCCAAGAGCAATCCCAAGCTTTCTGACCAACTGCAACGCGCTAGAAACGAGGCTCTACGACCGAGAGGCTCCAGGAGGAGGTGCGCGGCACTTCGGAGGTCCAGATCGGCCGAGCTTCTAACTTTGTCTCGTTGGTTTGCTTTTTAATTACTGTATTTAAATTTCTATATTATTGCTTGTAATACTGCACTGTAAGTCGGGTTTCTCCGCCTCCGGAAAGTCCTGAAAGGAGACCAATAGTGGACGGGCGTTCGCGTGCATAGGCCTTGGATGTACTGACCCTGGGGGGTCGGGAACCAAGTAAAAATCCGCTGTGTACCAGTGTTCTGTTTGTTTTTATTTTCCGCTGCACTAACAATCTGAATAGTTTTACGAACGAAGTTTCCGCGAGTAATTTTCATGATCGATATTCACCCCCCCTCTATCGACGGCACCGGTCCTACACTAATAAGGTCTAATACAATTTGTCATGAGTGTGATTCAACCTTATGTTCATGAACCTGATATTAACAATGAGTTACAAATCATATAACATAATGGTATTAAATTACATAAAGCAAATGATAATAATATGAGAGTGTGTACTATAAATAAGAATCACCTATTCTATAATGACCATACAACTGATATAATCCGTAACTCAGGTGGAGAACTGATATTTCGGAAACCTACTGTTGTTTGGTTTACCCATGATAAAAATAAATATATAATAGGTATGTAATTATGACAAATGCATATACTTATGCCATGGAGTTATTGATGACACTAGTCAATCACATGCTGAGAATGTAATCGGAGCTTTGACATATATAGTGATGCCTCCAAACTGGGACTTGGAGTGGTACATATGCAGAATGGATAGGTTATTGCCTACGCCTCTAGACAACTTAAGGAACATGAACAGAATTACCCTACTCATGATCTGGAACTGGCCGCGGTGGTCTTCGCTCATAAGATATGGAGGCATTATCTGTATGGGGTGCAGTGTAGGATTTACACAGACCACCAGAGTCTGCGATATTTCTTCACTCAGAAAGACCTCAATATGAGACAACGTCGATGGCTTGAGTTGGTGAAGGACTACGACTGTGAGATCTTCTACCATCCAGGGAAGGCAAACAAGGTGGCTGATACACTCAGCCGGAAGGCAAGTGCCACCTTGATGCCCCTATCTATATTACCTCGACCACTCGAAAGAGAAATTGTGAACTTTGGGGTCGAGGTCATCTCCAGTCAGCTTTCAACCATGACAATATCACCAACGCTGTTTCATGATATATTAGAAAACCAAAATGGGGATCCGAGTCTTCAGAGAATCAGGCAGGCGATCCTAGAAGGAAAGGGCGATGGTTTTCGTATCGCCGACGGGGGAGTACTCTACCTCGGGGATCGCCTATGTATCCCTAATGATCCGAAGCTACGGAGAGAAATATTGGCAGAAGCTCATGGAACCCCTTATTCAATGCATCCAGGATCCACCAAAATATATCAAGACCTGAAGGAGAAATTTTGGTGGTCCGGTATGAAGAGAGATGTGGCTCAGTATGTTAGTATTTGTCTGACTTGTCAACGAGTGAAAGCAGAACATCAGCGACCCAGAGGAGTTCTGCAACCACTCCCGAGTCCGGAATGGAAGTGGGAAGATATCTCTATGGATTTCATTTCAGGACTTCCTAGGACTACGAATGGGTATGATGCAATATGGGTAATAGTGGATAGGTTGACAAAGTCTGCTCACTTCCTAGCAATCAAGATGACTTATTCGATTGAGCTGTTGGATCGAGAAATGCGAGAGAGGGGGGGGGTGAATGTCGCAAATCGTTCGGATTTAAAAAGAGTAAGTGCGCAGCGGAAATAAGACACAAAAATAATGCTAACAAGGTCGTTTTACTTGGTTCGGAGCCTGTGTCGACTCCTACTCCAAGGCCCACGGTCGTTGACCGTTTTCTGCGGGCAATTCTATACGTTCGAGAAAGTTTACAATAAAAAGTATTACAGAATCAGAGTAGTAAAATTAATCAAGCTCTTCGTTACCGACGTTCGATGTAGATCGAAGTGTTGGAGCAGCAGGACGTCGTCAGCTCGAGTTGGAAGAGTTTGGGTGCGAGTCGTGGAAGCAGAAGAGCGTGTAAGCGTCGCAGTAATTGATGCTCTGAAGAAGGAGGTCGAGGGCCCTTTATATAGGGCCTAGGGGCGCCCTGGTCGACGGGGGCGCCCCCACGTGGCAGCAGATCCGGTTGTAGCTCGGTCGCCGTCTGATCCCATTATCGTCGGGATCCGGTTTGACCGGGGCGCCCGGAGGACTCGGGACGCCCGGATTGACCGGTCAAAGTCTCATCTCTTCGGCTTCGCAGGGATGCGCTTCGGCAGCTGGTAGTGGGGGCGCCCGAGACACGCGGGGCGCCCGCGACAAGCGGGGCGAAAACGCGTCGAGGTTGTTACAGACTTGGGTTGACCTTGGGGGCGCCCTGCTCAGCTTCTGCCTCACTCCTTCGAGGCTCTCTGAGCTACAGATACTCAGTCCTTAGATCCTGCATCCAGGGTTAGTCCAAATAACAATTATATTTTATACAGCCTTAGCTGTCTTGGTTCTGACTTTGATCTCCAATATGGAGCCCTAGGTCGAACCGACGCCTAATGTTCCCTAAAGGGGAACGCGTCCTCGCCTACTCCTCTCGGGAGAGTTTACCTGGTGCCAACCTGATCCTCCAGTTGGACTTTTCCCCGGCAGTCCTTCGCCAGGTCTTGAGTTACCAAGCTACCCTTCGCTTGGTGCCTAGCTGCCCTTCGCTAGGTCTTTTCTTCTGGCAGTCCTTCGCCAGCCTAGCAGTCCTTTGCTAGGGCTTTAGCATTCTGGCGGTCCTTTGTCAGTGCCTAGCAGTCCTTTGCTAGGGCTTCTCCTGTCTGGCAGTCCTTCGCCAGTGCCTAGCCTTCCTTCGCTAGGGCTTTTCCTGTACACTCAAGAAGCTTGTTAGACAACAACTAACCCTTAACTTTTGAACCCTTTTGCCAATATCAAAATACATGTTTGACTTGGGTGCATTCTGCACCAACAATCTCCCCCTTTTTGATATATGGCAACCTAGTTCAAAAAGTTAAGGTAAAAATGCTGAAATTGAAATCCTAAGTTAGATTCCCTCCCCCTGGAAGAAATCTCCCCCTAGGTTTTTCAAAAAATAGGTGGTGTGAGTTAAGTACTTAGAAGATTTGAAGTTTTGAAAAATTTCAGACTTAGAAAATTTTCAGTTTGGAAAATTTCAGGCACTATGTTAAGCTTAAACATACTTTCAAAACACATAGTTCAGAGTTGGAAATTTTTAAAGAGAGATTTAAAAACCTTTAAGCTAACAATAATTTTAAACAAAAACATTAAGTTTCAAAATAATTCAGAGTTTAGAAATAAAACTAACTTTGATCCACCAATTTTATTTTTTCAGTTCAACTTTTTGAAGAAGACGATGGGAAAAAAAATTTTTTAAAACAATTTTTGTTGAAGAAGACAATGGAAAAAAATTTTTAAAACACTTTTTGTTGAAGAAGACAATGGAAAAAAATTTTTAAAACAATTTTTGTTGAAGAAGAAAATGGAAAAAAATTTTAAAACAATTTTTGTCGAAGAAGAAAATGGAAAAAATTTTTAAAACAATTTTTGTTGAAGAAGACAATGGGAAAAAATTTTTAAAACAATTTTTGTTCCCTGTTTCCTTTCCAACTCTCCCCCTTTGACATATATCGAAAATGCAAAAAAAAATTTGCAATAATTAAAGCATTTGCTGTACTGAATCAAACTGGAACCTAAGTCTGGTTAAATCTTTAGGGACGTGTCTAACCCAATTAGCTACTTACCAACTGTTATAAACAGTAGTTTTCGCTAGGGTTAGTCAAGTTAAGTGCATTGTTCAAGTTAGATTGTCTAAACTTGATACTTAACTTGATTGCTGTTCTGTTTGTATTTAGTGCCCCAACTACTGCAGATGCACTGACTTAAATCATCTTGAGTTAAGGCAAAGACCTAAGCATCTCATCCCTTTCTAGGTTATCACTCAAAGTACCCTAAGGTGCTTATGAGATGCTGGCTTCTAGATCTATAGGTGCATGCAATTCTAGGGTTAGAGCCTAGGCTAAGTCCATTTCGAAAAAAAAACCTAGTTTTGAAGGGGGTAGTTTTTGAAATAAAACTAAGTCAAGAAAAAATTTTAAAACCAAAGTAAAATATTTTTACCAAAGAAAACATTTTAAAATGAATTAAAGCATTTTCAATTAAGGCAGAAGTAAAAAAATGATTCTACTCTACTAAGCATAATCCTAACTGCCTTCTCAGTGAGCTGAACTCAGATTCAGGTAGGGGTTTAGTGAATATGTCAGCTAGGTTGGACTTGGAGTCTACATGCTTAAGGACTATTTCACCCCTAGCTACGTGATCTCTTACAAAGTGATGTTTTACTTCTATGTGTTTGGTTCTAGAATGTTGAATTGGGTTTTTGGTTAAGTTAATTGAGCTAATATTGTCAATGTTGACTTGGGTCTGATTGTAGTCTAGCTGAAAGTCCTTAAGGGTGTGCATCATCCATAGGAGTTGAGCTACACACTCTCCTAAGGCTACATATTCAGCTTCAGTTGTGGATAGAGCAACACAGTGTTGCTTCCTACTGCACCAACTTACTAAGCTATTTCCTAAAAGTTGACAGCTTCCACTTGTACTTTTTCTATCTAATTTACAACCAGCATAGTCAGAATCAGAGTATCCTGATAACTTAAAGGATGAAGTCCTAGGGTACCATATCCCTACATTTAGGGTGCCCTTAATGTATCTTAAAATTCGTTTTAGGGCTGCTAAGTGAGTTTCCTTAGCACAGGTTTGGTACCTAGCGCACATTCCTACTGAAAAAAGTATATCAGGTATGCTGGCTGTAAGGTATAGTAGACTTCCTATCATACTTCTATAAAGTTTTAGGTCTACTGGTTTACCATCAGGGTCATTATCTATTTTCACATTTGTGGCCATTGGGGTACTTATACTTTTAGAGTTATCCATTTTAAATTTCTTAATTAGTTCTTTAGCATATTTAGATAGATGTACATAATTTCCATCCTTAGTTTGTTTGATTTGTAACCCTAGGAAAAAGTTGAGTTCCCCAACTAAACTCATTTCAAACTCATTTTCCATTATTGTTACAAATTCTTTTAGAAATTTAGAGTTAGTTGATCCAAATATTATATCATCTACATAAATTTGGGCAATAAATATATCATTTTCTAAAATTTTAACAAACAAGGTTCGGTCAATTTGACCTTGTTTGAATTCTTTAGAAATCAGGTAATTGGATAATCTTTCATACCAGGCCCTGGGTGCTTGTTTTAGTCCATAAAGAGCTTTACTAAGTTTGTAGACATGATCGGGTTTTTCTATATCCTCAAATCCTGGGGGTTGTCCTACATAAACTTCTTCCTTAATAAGCCCATTTAAGAAGGCTGATTTTACATCCATTTGGTATAATTTAAATCCTTTATGGGATGCAAAGGCTAGTAACATTCTAATAGACTCAAGTCTAGCTATAGGGGCATAGGTTTCATCATAATCCAACCCTTCTACTTGACTGAATCCCTTAGCTACTAAGCGGGCTTTATTTCGGACTATTTCACCTTGGTCGTTTAACTTATTCCTAAATACCCACTTGGTGTCAATTATAGATTTGCCCTTAGGCTTAGGTACTAACTGCCAGACTTGGTTTCTCTCAAATTGGGCTAACTCTTCTTGCATGGCTAGGATCCAGTCAGGATCAGGTAGGGCTTCCTCAATAGTCTTAGGTTCAATCTTTGAAATCATGGCTACTTGACTAGGATTTCTATAGGAAGCTCTAGTTCTGACTCCTAAGGTTGGATCACCTACGATTTGGTCAGCTGGGTGACTTAGTCTGGGTTTCTTGATTTTTCTAGTACTTGGCTCAGCTTCAGGTCCAGCTAGTCCAATAGGTTCAGTTCTAGGTTCATTGGTTGGTTCAACTGATTCAGAAGTTGGTTCAATTGTTAAGTTATTAAGGGTTCAATTGGGGTTTCAGAGTTATCTTCTTGATCAGTATTTGATGAAGCTAAGTCAGAATTATCAGATTTTGGGTTAATTTCTTCATCAAATATTAAGTTGGTTGTTTCTTCAATTTTCTTAGTTATCTTTTTGTAGACTATATAAGCTCTACTTGTTGTAGAATACCCTAAGAAGATACCTGGGTTTGACTTGGATTGAAACTTTCCAAGATAGTCTTTGGTATTAAGAATATGGACTTTACATCCAAAGACTCTAAGATAGTGTAGGTTTGGAAGTCTATGGTAGTAAAGTTCATAGGGTGTTTTATTTAACCTTTTATTAGGTAGAATCCTATTTTGAATATAGTAAGCTGTGCTAATTGCTTCTGCCCAATAATGGTTAGGTAGGTCAAATTCATTGAGCATAGCCCTAGCAGCTTCCTGTAGGATTCTATTTTTCCTTTCTACTATACCATTTTGTTGGTGAGTTCTAGGACACGAAAATTCGTGTTTATATCCATTTATATTACAGAATTCTTCGAATCTCTGATTCTCGAATTCTTCCCCGTGGTCAGACCTAAGTCTTTTGATTTTGGTATCATTTTGATTCTCAATCAATTTACAAAAGTTGTTAAATAGGTTCAGGGTTTCATCTTTGGTCTTTAGAAACCTGACCCAGGTGAACCTAGAGTAGTCATCAATTATCACTAAGCAGTATCGGTTTCCACTTAGTGACTTGGCTCCATGTGAATCAAATAGGTCAAGGTGTAGGAGCTCAAGTGTGGTTTGGGTTTGATCAGATTGGATCAATTTGTGACTAGACTTGGTTTGTTTGCCTTGATTACAAGATTCACATATTAGGTTTTCATTATTCTTAATTTTGGGGACACCTTTGATTAAGCCAAGTTGGGTAATTTTTGAGATAGTTCTTAGATTGGTATGACCTAATCTCCTATGCCAGAGTTTTGATTGTTCTAACTGTGTTAACATGCATTTGGGTATAAGGGGAAGATTTATAGTGTATACATTGTTTTTCCTAGTGCCCTTAAGCATTATTTCTGAGTCTTGTGCATTTCTAATCAGGCAATTAGAATTGTTAAAAGTAACTAAATAACCAGAATCACATAACTGACTTATGCTAAGTAAGTTAAAATTGAAGTTTTCCACCAATAGAACTTTCTTAATAATGAAATTGGATTTAAGTTCAATATTACCTGACCCAATTACCTTGAGTGTAGCATTGTTACCAAATGCCACTGAGCCCAGGTTTTTGAACTTGAGTTTGGTGAACTTCAATTTGTCCCAGTCATATGTCTGGAGCACCCGCTATCTAACATCCATTGGTCCAAATCTTTATGTTCCTACACATAAAGAATTTTTGATGATTTGGATCCAATTTAAGTTAGGGATAGCTTAAATTGAGTTTCACTTCCTAGTCTGTCTCACCCCAATCTAGGGTTTTCAAACACGTTAACCTTAAGGTTTTTGTGAGACAGGTTTGAGGGTAAAAATTAATTTTAAAAAGAAGTTTTTAATTTATTTTGAAAAGTTATTTACTTTTGAAAACAGATTTTTAAACAAATAACTTTAGAAATTTTGAAAAATGGATTAAGTGATTTTTGAAAGAAAAAAAAATAAGTTTAAGAAGTAGAAATTTTGAAAACAGATTAAGAGTTTTTCGAAAAAGAGATAGGTTTTAAGAAATAGAAATTTTGAAAACAGATTAGAATCTATAATTATTTGAAATTTGAGTTAGATTCGAATTTGACAAAAGATAATTTGAATTTGAATTTCAGAAATTGGCTCCCAGGTCTTGGCGAGGCACTAGGCCTTCTTTGGTCGTAGCCTTATGGGATCATCCACCCTTTCCTTGACAAAGCCTTTTAATGAAATTTCATTTTCAAATTAAATTAGGTCATTTTCTGGTCTAACTAGCTTGGGTCTTGGATCGGTAGCATCGGCTGGTTTCACTAGTCTAAAGAGACCAAGTAGACTTGATCTTATAAGAGTTGGTTTCCCCAACGTACTATCATCTCACCTCCTCCCAATACTATGTTTTCAAATTTCAAGTAATTTAGTCCTTAAGTCTAACCATTCCTAATTCTAAGCATGGCAATTTGCAGAAAATTAAATAAACATGCAATCAAGCAATTACAAAAAAAAATTATCTAATTATAAAAATTGTTTTGATTTTGGCTCCCCCTGGACTAAAGCCTCTGTATGGGTTAGGTAAGATGTGAATCTTGTCCTTGGGGATCCAAAATTGATTTGAACCAGTTGGTTTAGTCAGGCACAGTTTTGGCACCCATGCCTGAACCTTAGGTCTTGACCGGTTCAGTACAGCAAAGTAAGATCTTTGCCGAGATTTGGTTCTATAGCCAAGTCTGGATCGGTTTAGAACAGACTTCTGTTTTCCAAGAATCATATCAAGGTTCTTGGAACCAGAAGTGAATCGTTCTAAAGCTGTTCTTAAGTCCTTAACTTGAGTTTTCAGGGAGGAGTTCTCTGATTCAAGTTTTCAACTTGATCAGGGGTTCCTTCCTGAATTTTCTCAGTTAAGGATTTAGACTCAGCTCCCTCTTTCAGGAGTTTTACTTCCTGTCGGAGGGACTCGATTCGGAGTTTGGCTTTCGCCAAATCTCGGGATAGATATGAGATAAGAGAATTTAATTGCAATTTTGAAAAACCTGTTACCCTTATTTCGCCGTCGTCGGAGAAGGTCAGCTTGCCGTCGTCCTGGTCCGAGTCTGAGTCAGTCTCGATTTGATCCGAAGCGGTCAGGGCTAGAAGATTGGACTGCGGTGCTTCTTCTTCTTCTTCTGAGGAAGACTCGTCCCAGGTTGCTTGGAGTGCCTTCTTCTTTCTGGTCTTTTTGGACTCCTTTAGGCTTGGACATTCAGTCTTGTAGTGGCCCTTCTTCTTGCATTCGTAGCAGGTTACGTTGGGCTTGTGTTTGTCAGTTGCTGGTTCAGCTGGTTCATCCTTTCTTCGGCTTGTTCTCCATGTGTTGGCTTGGTTCTTCAACTTTTTGTAGTAGCTTCGAGCTAGCCGGACCAGTTCAGATTGATCTCCTTCTTGATCTTCTGTTTCTGAGTCTGAGATAGACTCGGGTTCAACTTGAATTTTCTTCTTAGTCGTCCTTCCTGTTTTCCCTGCAAAGAAAGCTATACTTTTCTCGGCCAAATTGTAGTTAGTCTGTTCATGAAGTTCAAGTTCAGAAAATAACTCATCTAACTTAATTTTTGAAAGATCCCTAGAGACCTTGTATGCATCTACCATAGATGCCCACAAGGTGGTCCTAGGGAACGCATTTAGGGCATACCTTATAAGATCACGGTTTTGAACCTGGTGACCTATTGCGTGAAGACCGTTCATCAATTCCTGGATTCTGGCATGGAGCTGAGCTGCTGTCTCGTTATCTGCCATTCTGATGGTGAAGAGCTTGTTCAGTAGCAGATCGCGTTTGCTGATCCTCGTATCTGAAGTTCCTTCGTGGAGCTCGATCAGTTTAGCCCATAGCTCCTTGGCACTGTTGAAAGGGCCTACGCGGTTCAGCTCCTCTTTCGTTAGTCCGCATTGGAGGGTTTGAGTTGCTTTGGCGTCAGCTTCGATTTTGCGTTTAAGGGCAGTGCCCCACTCTGAGTAGTTTTGCGGTACGCCTTCAGCATTTGTGGGAATCATCAGTCCAGACTGGATGATTATCCACATATCCACCTGAGTTTTCAGGTGGACCTCCATTCGACTTTTCCAGTAAGGAAAGTCTTCTCCACTGAAGAGTGGAGGTCTGGCGGTGCTAAAGCCTTCTTGGATGGCCATTTGTTCTGAAATAGCAAACAACAAAAAAACCAACAAACAATATTCCAAGACTTGGTCTTGGATTAGTAGTGCGGGAAGAATAAATAAAAATAAATTTCAAGGGGTGTTGCACCAACCTTGAAAGAAAAATTCGAACGAAAAATATTTAACGGAAAAAAATTTGAGAAAAAAAAATCCGAAATTTTCAAACTGGTGGTTGCACCAAGTTTGAATTACCCCGCTCTGATACCACTTGTTGGATCGAGAAATGCGAGAGAGGGGGGGTGAATGTCGCAAATCGTTCGGATTTAAAAAGAGTAAGTGCGCTGCGGAAATAAGACACAAAAACAATGCTAACAAGGTCGTTTTACTTGGTTCGGAGCCTATGTCGACTCCTACTCCAAGGCCCACGGTCGTTGACCGTTTTTTGCGGGCAATTCTATACGTTCGAGAAAATTTACAATAAAAAGTATTACAGAATCAGAGTAGTAAACTTAATCAAGCTCTTCGTTACCGACGTCCGATGTAGATCGAAGTGTTGGAGCAGCAGGACGTCGTCAGCTCGAGTTGGAAGAGTTCGGGAGCGAGTCGTGGAAGCAGAAGAGCGTGTAAGCGTCGCAGTAATTGATGCTCTGAAGAAGGAGGTCGAGGGTCCTTTATATAGGGCCTAGGGGCGCCCTGGTCGACGGGGGCGCCCCCCACGTGGCAGCAGATCCGGTTGTAGCTCGGTCGCCGTCTGATCCCATTATCCTCGGGATCCTGTTTGACCGGGGTGCCCGGAGGACTCGGGGCGCCCGGATTGACCGGTCAAAGCCTCATCTCTTCGGCTTCGCAGGGATGCGCTTCGGCAGCTGGCAGTGGGGGCGCCCGAGACACGCGGGGCGCCCGCGACAAGCGGGGCGAAAACGCGTCGAGGTTGTTACAGACATGGGTTGACCTTGGGGGCGCCCTGGTCATCCGGGGCACCCTGCTCAGCTTCTGCCTCACTCCTTCGAGGCTCTCTGAGCTGCAGATACTCAGTCCTTCGATCCTGCATCCAGGGTTAGTCCAAATAACAATTATATTTTATACAGCCTTAGCTGTCTTGGTTCTGACTTTGATCTCCAATATGGAGCCCTAGGTCGAACCGACGCCTAATGTTCCCTCAAGGGGAACGCGTCCTCACCTACTCCTCTCGGGAGAGTTTACCTGGTGCCAACCGGATCCTCCAGTTGGACTTTTGCCCGGCAGTCCTTCGCCAGGTCTTGAGTTACCAAGCTGCCCTTCGCTTGGTGCCTAGCTGCCCTTCGCTAGGTCTTTTCTTCTGGCAGTCCTTCGCCAGCCTAGCAGTCCTTTGCTAGGGCTTTAGCATTCTGGCGTTCCTTTGCCAGTGCCTAGCAGTCCTTTGCTAGGGCTTCTCCTGTCTGGCAGTCCTTCGCCAGTGTCTAGCCTTCCTTAGCTAGGGCTTTTCCTGTACACTCAAGAAGCTTGTTAGACAACAACTAACCCTTAACTTTTGAACCCTTTTGCCAATATCAAAACACAGGGTTTGACTTGGGT
>JAGFNQ010007794.1:32905-55283 GCA_024364735.1 Boesenbergia rotunda | reverse complement strand
TCCCCTTTGACATATATCAAAAATGCAGAAAAAAAATTTTCAATAATTAAAGCATTTGCTGTACTGAATCAAACTGGAACCTAAGTCTGGTTAAATCTTTAGGGACGTGTGTAGCCCAATTAGCTACTTACCAACTGTTATAAACAGTAGTTTTCGCTATGGTTAGTCAAGTTAAGTGCGTTGTTCAAGTTAGATTGTCTAAACTTGATACTTAACTTGATTGCTTTTCAGTTTGTATTTAGTGCCCCAACTACTGCAGATGCACTGACTTAAAGCATCTTGAGTTAAGGCAAAGACCTAAGCATCTCAACCCTTTCTAGGTTATCACTCAAAGTACCCTAAGGTGCTTGTGAGATGCTGGCTTCTAGATCTATAGGTGCATGCAATTCTAGGGTTAGAGCCTAGGCTAAGTCCATTTCGAAAAAAACCTAGTTTTGAAGGGGGTAGTTTTTGAAATAAAACTAAGTCAAGAGAAAATTTTAAAACCAAAGTAAAACATTTTTAACAAAGAAAACATTTTAACATCACTTAAACATTTTCAATTAAGGCAGAAGCCAAAAAAAATGATTCTACTCTACTAAGCATAATCCTAACTTAATCAAGTCAGAAATAAACAAGCCAAGCTAAGATAAGCATAAGTCAAACAGAAGTCTAGTACAAGTCAACAGAAGTCAACCCTACTCAGTAGGGATAGTCAAATAGGTACACGTCCAAGTCATCTAGGAAGAGGGACCAGGCTGATCAGGGGAGCCTGGATGCCAGGATCTAAACATGGTCATCATCTCCTGATACTGGGTGTTTCTTTCCTCCCTCTCTGCTGCAAACGCGCTCATATATTCGGTATAGTAGCCCTGATGAGTTTCCAGCTGCTCAAGGTGGTAAGCCTCCGATTCTTCCCGAAGGGACTGAACCTGTGTCTCGAGGAGGGATACTCGCTCGTAGAGTGTCGGAGGATCGGGCTGAGCTAACTCTTCTGCTAAGTCGGCAACGTCGACCTCAACCTCCTCGTTGGCAATGTCCTGTGCGGCTGGTCGGCGTCTCCAAGTCAGAACCCCGGTGCCCGAGACATCTACACCGGCTAAGGAAAAGTTCCTATATCCTATCTCGTTGAAGTCGGTCATCGTGGTAATCTCGCCTTCAGTGATGTTTCGGCCGTGATGGTGGAGGATCGAGGTGATGATGTGGCAGAAGGGGGTGCGGACCCGTCCCTGAGTGGACACACTAGAGGCATGTAGGATACAGTGGAAGAGGTGAAGGCCTACATCTATGTCCAGATGGTGGATAAGGGCATAGAGGAGAAAGGTGTGAAAGGGTTTCATGGTGGCTATGTCCCTAGTGGACAGAGGAAGGATGCAACGAACAATCACTCTATAGAGAGCGTAGTCCTGAATCGGCAGTCGGGTGGAGTTGAACTGCCCTCCTGCAGGGTCCATGCCCTCCCTAAAGAAATAGTTGTATAAGGTGTTCAGGTCAATATGAGAGTAGGGGGCATCGAAAGGTAGGTTCCTTGGAGGGTAGCAACAGAAGATGGACTGAGATTGTCGGAGTCCAAGAAATCGGTTCAGTAGGGTAGGAGTGATGGTCAAGGGCATTCCTTGAACGGTAGTGACGAAGCTCAATTGGTCTTGCCTAACTATATTGTTATAGAATTCTGCACATAAGGTGTTGTTGATCAGATGTGTGCAGAATACGAGGTTATCCAGTTGATAGTAGTTAATTGCGGACATTGCAGTTGGACAGGATTGGGTAAAGAATTCACGGTTAAGGTAACTCGTTTTAATAGGAACGTAGGTGGTTCGGGCGAATTTATTGCAAAGTTCTAGGTTTGGAAACCTAGGGTCGGGACTGGGCTCGTTTCCGGGGTTCGATTGAACTGCTCGGCGTTTTCTAAGTGTAGAAAAATAAGTAATTAAGGATAAACCTTGGATTATAAGAAGAGACTTAAAGAATATGAAAAAAATATGTAATTTAAGAAAAATTAATTGCACAACTAAATTTCATACCTTGGAGGCATGGTTGAGGCAAGGGTGGGCTTAGGTTCACTTGATCCACAAGAATGAGGCAAGGGGAAGAAGAAGTGTGAGATGTGGTGTGGGAGGAGAAGGAGACTCGGATCCCTTTTATAGGGGTTTTATGGGGGGCGCCCGAGAGGTCACGGGCGCCCTGATCAAGGCTGGTCAACTGCAGCTTTTGCTGCTTTGACTAGCGTGGACGACAGGATTGTCGATGGGGGCGCCCAACAGGTCACGGGCGCCCTGGTCAAAGGTAGTTGATTGCAGCCTTTTGGCTGCTTTAATCAGCGTGGGGGACAGAAGCGTATAGGAGCGCCCGACGGGTCACGGGCGCCCTTGTCAAGTCGGTCAAATGCAGCTTTTACTGCTTTGACTGGAGCTTGTACGTTGTCAGTGTTGTCGGGGGCGCCCGACAGGTTACGGGGGCCCTCATGGACTGCTTTCAGCAGCCTTTGACCTTGTGCAGTTGGGCGCCCGGGACGGTCAGGGCGCCCTAGGTAGCAGCCTTTTGACTGTCTTGACCAGGTTTGACTGTTTGACTTCGTTTGACTGTGTTTGACCATGTTTGACTATGTTAATCATTGTTTGACTATGTTAACCACAGTTTGACCATGATTATGAAAGCACAAGCACGGTGGTTTAATTTGAGCTTAATTTTCCTATCTCACTGAATCTAGGGTTTTCAAACACGTTAACCTTAAGGTTTTTGTGAGACAGGTTTGAGGGTAAAAATTTAAAAAAAATGGAGTTTTAATTTACTTTGAAAAGTTATTTACTTTTGAAACAAAATTTAGAGAACAGAAATTTTGAAAACAGATTAAAAGTTTTTCGAAAAAAAGATAGGTTTAGGAAATAGAAATTTTGAAAGCAGATTAAGAGTTTTTCGAAAAAAAAACTAGGTTTAAGAAATTTTGAAAACAGATTAGAATCTATAATTATTTGAAATTTGAGTTAGATTCGAATTTGACAAAAGATAATTTGAATTTGAATTTCAGAAATTGGCTTCCAGGTCTTGGCGAGGCACTAGGCCTTCTTTGGCCGTAGCCTTATGGGATCATCCACCCTTTCCTTGACAAAGCCTTTTAATGAAATTTCATTTTCAAATTAAATTAGGTCATTTTCTGGTCTAACTAGCTTGGGTCTTGGATCGGTAGCTTCGGTTAGTTTCACCAGTCTAAAGAGACCAAGTAGACTTGATCTTATTAGAGTTGGTTTCCCCAACGTACTATCATCTCACCTCCTCCCAATACTATGTTTTCAAATTTCAAGTAATTTAGTCCTTAAGTCTAACCATTCCTACATCTAAGCATGGCAAATTGCAGAAAATTAAATAAACATGCAATCAAGCAATTAAAAAAATTATCTAATTATAAAAATTATTTTGATTTTGGCTCCCCCTGGACTAAAGCCTCTGTATGGGTTAGGCAAGATGTGAATCTTGTCCTTGGGGATCCAAAATTGATTTGAACCAGTTGGTTTAGTCAGGCACAGTTTTGGCACCCATGCCTGAACCTTAGGTCTTGACCGGTTCAGTACAGCAAAGTAAGATCTTTGCCGAGATTTGGTTCTATAGCCAAGTCCGGATCGGTTTAGAACAGACTTCTGTTTTCCAAGAATCATATCAAGGTTCTTGGAACCAGAAGTGAATCGTTCTAAAGCTGTTCTTAAGTCCTTAACTTGAGTTTTCAGGGAGGAGTTCTCTGATTCAAGTTTTTCAACTTGATCAGGGGTTCCTTCCTGAATTTTCTCAGTTAAGGATTTAGACTCAGCTCCCTCTTTCAGGAGTTTTACTTCCTGTCGGAGGGACTCGATTCGGAGTTTGGCTTTCGCCAAATCTCGGGATAGATATGAGATAAGAGAATTTAATTGCAATTTTGAAAAACCTGTTACCCTTATTTCGCCGTCGTCGGAGAAGGTCAGCTTGCCGTCGTCCTGGTCCGAGTCCGAGTCAGTCTCGATTTGATCCGAAGCAGTCAGGGCTAGAAGATTGGACTGCGGTGCTTCTTCTTCTTCTTCTGAGGAAGACTCGTCCCAGGTTGCTTGGAGTGCCTTCTTCTTTCTGGTCTTTTTGGACTCCTTTAGGCTTGAACATTCAGTCTTGTAGTGGCCCTTCTTCTTGCATTCGTAGCAGGTTACGTTGGGCTTGTGTTTGTCAGTTGCTGGTTCAGCTGGTTCATCCTTTCTTCGGCTTGTTCTCCGTGTGTTGGCTTGGTTCTTCAACTTTTTGTAGTAGCTTCGAGCTAGCCGGACCAGTTCAGATTGATCTCCTTCTTGATCTTCTGTTTCTGAGTCTGAGATAGACTCGGGTTCAACTTGAGTTTTCTTCTTAGTCGTCCTTCCTGTTTTCCCTGCAAAGAAAGCTATACTTTTCTCGGCCAAATTGCAGTTAGTCTGTTCATGAAGTTCAAGTTCAGAAAATAACTCATCTAACTTAATTTTTGAAAGATCCCTAGAGACCTTGTATGCATCTACCATAGATGCCCACAAGGTGGTCCTAGGGAACGCGTTTAGGGCATACCTTATAAGATCACGATTTTGAACCTGGTGACCTATTGCGTGAAGACCGTTCATCAATTCCTGGATTCTGGCATGGAGCTGAGATGCTGTCTCGTTATCTTCCATTCTGATGTTGAAGAGCTTGTTCAGTAGCAGATCGCGTTTGCTGATCCTCGTATCTGAAGTTCCTTCGTGGAGCTCGATCAGTTTAGCCCATAGCTCCTTGGCACTGTTGAAGGGGCCTACGCGGTTCAGCTCCTCTTTCGTTAGTCCGCATTGGAGGGTCTGAGTTGCTTTGGCGTCAGCTTCGATTTTGCGTTTAAGGGCAGTGTCCCACTCTGAGTAGTTTTGCGGTACGCCTTCAGCATTTGTGGGAATCATCAGTCCAGACTGGATGATTATCCACATATCCACCTAAGTTTTCAGGTGGACCTCCATTCGACTTTTCCAGTAAGGAAAGTCTTCTCCACTGAAAAGTGGAGGTCTGGCGGTGCTAAAGCCTTCTTGGATGGCCATTTGTTACTGAAATAGCAAACAAAAGAAAAACAACAAAAAATATTCCAAGACTTGGTCTTGGATTAGTAGTGCGGGAAGAATAAATAAAAACAAATTTCAAGGGGTGTTGCACCAACCTTGAAAGAAAAGTTCGAACGAAAAATATTTAACAAAAAATTGAGAGAGAAAACGAAAGAAATCCGAAAACTTTTCAAACTGGTGGTTGCACCAAGTTTGGAAACCCCGCTCTGATACCACTTGTTGGATCGAGAAATGCGAGAGGGGGGGGGTGAATGTCGCAAATCGTTCGGATTTAAAAAGAGTAAGTGCGCAGCGGAAATAAGACACAAAAACAATGCTAACAAGGTCGTTTTACTTGGTTCGGAGCCTGTGTCGACTCCTACTCCAAGGCCCACGGTCGTTGACCGTTTTCTACGGGCAATTCTATACGTTCGAGAAAGTTTACAATAAAAAGTATTACAGAATCAGAGTAGTAAACTTAATCAAGCTCTTCGTTACCGACGTCCGGTGTAGATCGAAGTGTTGGAGCAGCAGGACGTCGTCAGCTCGAGTTGGAAGAGTTCGGGAGCGTGTCGTGGAAGCAGAAGAGCGTGGAAGCGTCGCAGTGATTGATGCTCTGAAGAAGGAGGTCGAGGGCCCTTTATATAGGGCCTAGGGGCGCCCTGGTCGACGGGGGCGCCCCCCACGTGGCAGCAGATCCGGTTGTAGCTCGGTCGCCGTCTGATCCCATTATCCTCGGGATCCGGTTTGACCGGGGCGCCCGGAGGACTCGGGGCGCCCGGATTGACCGGTCAACGCCTCATCTCTTCAGCTTCGCAGGGATGCGCTTCGGCAGCTGGCAGTGGGGGCGCCCGAGACACGCGGGGCGCCCGCGACAAGCGGGGCGAAGCGCGTTGAGGTTCTTACAGACTTGGGTTGACCTTGGGGGCGCCCTGGTCGTCCGGGGCGCCCTGCTCAGCTTCTGCCTCACTCCTTCGAGGCTTTCTGAGCTGCAGATACTCAGTCCTTCGATCCTGCATCCAGGGTTAGTCCAAATAACAATTATATTATTATTTTATACAGCCTTAGTTGTCTTGGTTCTGACTTTGATCTCCAAAATGGAGCCCTAGGTCGAACCGACGCCTAATGTTCCCTCAAGGGGAACGCGTCCTCACCTACTCCTCTCGGGAGAGTTTACCTGGTGCCAACCGGATCCTCCAGTTGGACTTTTGCCCGGCAGTCCTTCGCCAGGTCTTGAGTTACCAAGCTGCCCTTCGCTTGGTGCCTAGCTGCCCTTCGCTAGGTCTTTTCTTCTGGCAGTCCTTCGCCAGCCTAGCAGTCCTTCGCTAGGGCTTTAGCATTCTGGCGGTCCTTTGCCAGTGCCTAGCAGTCCTTTGCTAGGGCTTCTCCTGTCTGGCAGTCCTTCGCCAGTGCCTAGCCTTCCTTCGCTAGGGCTTTTCCTGTACACTCAAGAAGCTTGTTAGACAACAACTAACCCTTAACTTTTGAACCCTTTTGCCAATATCAAAACACAGGTTTAACTTGGGTGCATTCTGCACCAACAGGGTATACAGGGATAAGAAGAAGGGTAAGGAGTCAACTCAGGGTTCAGGTCAGACCTCTAGCTCAGTAGTCTACTGTCGGCTTAAAGTCAGAGTCATTGACAATAGCAGTAGCACCCAACTCTCGGACATCCTAGTGGTATGAGAATTTCTAGATGTATTTCCGGAGGAGCTACCAGGTTTGCCTCTTAGAAGGCAAGTGGAGTTCACTATGGAGTTGATTTTAGGGACTGCGCTGGCATCAAAAACTCTGTACCATATGATACCGAAGGAGTTGGACGAGCTGAAGGTTCAACTCCAGAAGTTATTGGACAAAGGATTCATCTAACCTAGCGTATCACTTGAGGTTCTCTGGTTCTATTTGTAAAAAAGAAGGATGGTTCTGTAGGTGCCAGAAGCACCAGATCGAATCTGTTTTGATAATGACAAAGTGTTCAAAGTCAAGATTATGTTGTGATCTAATGGATTTGCTAAGTGTGCAGGAAAGTCCTAGTTTACCTAGGCACGAAGCATTGACTTGCAAGGTTGAGTACGAAGTCCTGGTCGAGGATTGGGCACGAAGTCCTAGCAGAGGGCTGGGCACCGAAGACCTGATTAAGGGTTGGACACGAAGACCTGGTTCGAGGAATTAGGCACGAAGTTCTGGTCGAGGACTGGGCACGAAGACCTGATCCGGATGATTGGGCAGAAGATTTAGTCAAGCGAAGACTACGGGCAGAAGTAGGGATAGGTCGAGGTACGGACGTCTCGAGATCCGAGAGTTTCAAAGGCTGAGCAAAAGTGCATCCGGAGGAGCCGGTTGGCAAAAAGTAACTTCTCTAGAGTGGAGTAGGTGAGGGTGTGTTCCCCGGAAGAGGGAATAGTAGGTGTCGGTTCAACCTAGGATTTCATTTGAAATCCAAAGTCAGAACCAGACGGCTCGAGCTATCAATCATGCATTTATTATGTATATATTATTGTGTTCCTGGACTAATCTTAATTGCAAGCTAAAAGGATCAACTGACTACTATCAGGAGCGCCTGAGAGGACTCAGGCGCCCCAGAGGTGGTTCTCAGCGTTTGTGAAAGCTGACTTGGCAGTTGTTGGTTGGAGGTGCCACGTCAGCTCCTAGGCACCCGAGAAGGGATAGAATTTGGCCAAGTCAGCGGATAATGATGCGGTTGAGCCGTCGACGTTGAGGGTGCCCCTATAGCCTCTCGGGTGCCCGAGTACCAGTATAAAAGGAGTTTCACTCCCTTGCTTCCAGACATCAACTCAAGTATTCAAAAACACTGTGACAAAGCTTCCATGCTCAAGTTCACAGTGCCAAAGAAGTTCAAGATCGACGACACGCCGCTCCTACAATGAGAAGATCGTCTCTTTCTTTAAAATGTCATTGGTATAACATTTCCAGTTCATTTCTGTATTTAAATCATTATACTTGTACTTCATTTTTACAAATTATAGTATTGCCCAATGAAAATGGTCAAGGACCATGGGCCTTGGAGTAAGAGCTGTCACATACTCCGAACCAAGTAAAAAATAGTGTGTCAACATTGTTTTTGACTTGTTTATTTTCTGCTGTGTTGAATCTGATTTTCTAAAAAAACGTAATCGATATTCACCCCCCTTCCCTCTATCGATCACAATGATCCCACAGGTTCTCTGAGGTTATACATCGATTATAGATAGTTGAATGCAGTAACTATTAAGAACAAGTACCCCTTCTATAGATTGAGGATTTGTTTGATCAGCTCAGAGATACATCAGTGTATTTTACAATTGATCTACGGTCCGGATATCATCAGTTAAGGGTTAGAGACTCAGACGTCTAGAAAATAAAGTTCCATGTCAGATATGGGCATATGAGTTTTTGGTAATGTCATTTGGGCTTACCAACACACCCGCGATATTCATGGACTTGATAAACTATGTATTTTTGGAGTATTTGGATCAGTTCATCATCATTTTCAATGATGACATCTTGATCTACTCTCATTCCAATGAGAAATATGCACAACATCTTCGTATCATATTGGAGACTCTCAGATAGGAGAGTCTATTTGCAAAGTTTAGCAAGTGTATATTCTGGCTTCGTTCCTTGGGTTTCCTTGGACACATGGTTTCTAGCAAAGACATTTCTGTGGGCTCACAGAATATCAATGTCACCAATTAGGCCGAAGTCAGTGCAGGAGGTTTTAGCTTCCTGGGTTAACTGGATTCTACAAATTATTTTTAGTGTGATTTTCTAATCTAGCCATGCCATTGACATGCCTGACTCGAAAATGCATCAAGTTTTCATGGTTAGAGGCCTCTGAGAGCAACTTCCAGGAGTTGAAGCGGAGATTGGTGCCAACACCTATTCTGGGGTTGCCTTCAGGAGAGGATAGTTTCATACTCTACACCGATGTGTCCTATCAGGGATTGGGCGCAGTTCTAATGTAGCATAGATGAGTAGTGTCTTATGCTTCTCAACAGCTGAAGAAGCATGAGAAGAACTACCCTATACATGATCTAGAGTTGGTTGTCATCATCTTTTCTTTGAAGATTTGGAGGCACCATCTGCACGATATTACTTTCGAGATTTTCATAGATCATAAGAGCCTCAAGTATTTATTCACATAGAAGCAGCTCTATCTCTGTCAGAGGAGATGGATAGAGTTCCTGAAGGACTACGCTTGCATCATTAGCTATCACCCAGAAAAAGCTAATGTGGTTGCTGACGCACTGAGCAGGAAGTCCAGAGGAGTTTTAGCCTGTCAGCAAGTTTTAGTTACCAAGTTAGTTTAGAGTTTCTTCGAGTTGGGACTAGAGGAGTAGGGTCAGACTGAGGGGGTATTCTGGTGACTATGATTGCTCAGTCATCCATCAGGGTAAGGATTAGAGAGGTCCAGGCTAGTGATCAACATCTGTAGTTCCTCGCTAGTTGAGCAGTCTCAGGGTAGCAGATTGATTTCACACGAGATGATGAGGGCATTTTGTATTTCCGAGGAAGACTGTGTGTTCCTAAGTCACATCTGGTTCTGGAGAAGCTACTTCAGGAGACACACCGTTCACAATTTGCTATTCATCAGGGTGGGACCGATCGGACCGACATGTACCAAGACCTGAAACGTTCTTATTGGTGGAACAGTATGAAGAAAGGCGTCGCGAACTTTGTAGCCAGATGTCTAGTATGTCAGCAGGTTAAGGCTGAGCACCAAAGACATATTGAATTACTCTAGAGGATCCTTATTCTCAAGTGGAAATGTGAGCACATCACTATGGATTTCATAGTGAGTTTGCCTAGGACCGGAGAGGTCATGACGGGATTTAGGCAATTGTTAATCGATTAACCAAATCAGCACATTTCTTAATGATCAGGAGGATAAACTCCCTAGATAGATTGTCAGAGTTATATGATGAGCGTAGAATAAACACATTTGTATATAACTGTTAACGTTCATTCACTTGCTTTTCTCAGTTTTATTCTATATTGTTGAACCCTATTTATATGATTTTTGCTACTTTTACTATTTTGGTTCGGAGAACTACTCTTTGTTGGTTTTTCATTGATAGAATGGATTATCTGGAGCAAGTTTGGACGAAAAGTCAGCATGACATGGTCGCATGCCAAGGAGGCACGCCCATGAAGAGGATTGCACTGTGGACTGATCTTGAAATGGCCATAATGTGTTCGGTTAGATTTTTGGGTTATTCTTTAAATCAAATGGAACAAGACTTCAACATCTACAACTTTTCTTCAAATCTCATCCCCTAAAAATAACATCTAGCATTGCCAAAAGGAGCCACAAGGCCATGCCTCCCCTAGACATAGTCGTGTGAAGTGGCACAACCAAATTACACTGTGGACTAATTTTGTAATGACCATAACTTATTGCTTGATCTTGTCCCATGGCAAGGCCGTGTCAAATGACACGACCCATGCAATTTTGGTCGAAACTCGCATGGCAAGGTTGTGCTAAATCACATGGCCCGTGCCAGTTTGGCCGATACTGCCACGGCGGAGGGTGAGCTACCCCACATGGCCTATTTTGGGAGTGTGCCTCCCTAGCCACAGGGCGTACTAGGGGGGCATGCCTCCCCACATAGCCCATGCCATCCCCCACAGAATATACTATAAAGAGGGGTTTTCTCCCTTTTTCTCGAATCTTTTGGCTTTGGGCTCCGCCCCTTGGCTTGGAGAAGGGTTTTCCCGTCCAAGGGAAACCCAAGACCTTCATCCTTGATGATCCATCCACCTCCGATGAAAGAAGACGCTTCAAGAAGACTGACAACACCTCGATAAGTATCCTCCTCCCTTTTTCCCTAGGTTTTGTGTTGTAAATGTTATTTTTATTGTCCTCTTGTTGTATCTCCTTAACAATGGAGTAATTCTCCCTATCTAGGACATAGGAGGTAGTTACAATATGATGATGTTCTATGAACTATGTATTGATGCAATTTCTTTATCAAATGAAATGTCCATGTTTTGTTTTATATGTATTGTGCCTATATGTGTTTGTGGAAATGTGTGATTGGAGAATGCATGTAATTGTGAGGGTTAAGCCGCCACGTAGAGGGAGTGTTCGAGATCGTATGCCCAGGGAGCCCTCCGTGATAAGGGTATTCTTTCAACTGAACATCTCCAAGATTACCTTGAAATTGAGGTCAATCCCTTACAAGAGGTTAGCTAACACGACTTAATGAGTTTCTCCTTATCGCGTATTAGGAAGTGTCTAGTATAACCTAGAGATGTATGACCAAGGCAACCTGTGACAAAGGCCAACATTTAATCGGACTCTCTAGGCTACCTCTTCTACTTAATAACATTGGATGCCAAAGGGAGAAGCACTTCGGTGTGATTCTGTAAGTCTAACACCGGTATATACTTAGGATCTCTACAAGGATATAAACATGGAGATTAGGATATAAGTAATACATAGGGCATCAACTAACATTGTAGGAACGAAATCCTAAATATCCACCCATCCAACCCTTTCTCAGAAGATCTTCTCTCTTCTTCCTCTCTACTTCTTCCTCTCTCTCTCCTTCTCTTCTAGCAAGCTCTATCACAACCAACCGTGCAATGTCTAGATAGCTTACCTTGCGAAATCGACTAATGCTTAATCAACAATCCCTATGGATCGATATTTTATTACTGACGTCTCTGTGCATTATATTGCTGAGAGTTCATTAGACTGCATGGTATTCCACTGAGTATCATCTCAGACAAAGATATGAGGTTCACATCACGGTTCTAGCAGAGTTTGCAGTAAGTCATGGGCACAGAGCTTCACTTCAGTACATCTTTCGACCCACAGACAGATGGACAGTTAGAGCGGACTATTCAGACGTTAGAGGACCTGCTGAGATTATGTATTATGGATTTCGGGGGCAGCTGGGAGGACCACCTACATTTAGTTGAGTTTGCATACAACAATAACTACCATTCAACTAACCAAATGTCATCGTATGAGGCATTGTATGATAGGGCATGTCAAACACCCACCCTCTGGGAAGAGGTTGGGAAACCCCTAGTTACTGGGACCTCAAAGAGCTCAGCATAAGTGATAACTACCATTTTGTTACTCCAATTAGGTTCTTAAATCCATGTTTTGATCCCTTTTCATATGCTTAAGCTTGCATTTACATTAGGTTTCATGAAATCTTTCTATTTTGTCTTTGGATGCAATTCTTTCTATATTTGAGATATTTTAGCATTAATATTGAATCTAATTTTGTAGGCTTCAAATGACCATGGACCTAGATCAAGATTGGATCAGACTTGAGCTTCTACTTGGCTTTGATCAAGGGGATCAAGAGGTGGATCAATGTGGACCGTCCGATCAAGAAACGGCTAGATCTGAGCCATCTATCATCTGCTGACCAATCAGAGTTCAAGTTAGAGTTAATCTAGATCACAGATCAAGATCTGAAGATTTGGTCGTAATCAGAGGTCATCCAGCCGTTGGATCGAGCTTAAGAGGAGCCTAAACTGCCCATTCAAAGATCAAAGCAATCTGAGCCATCCGTTGCAGATCTGAATGATCCGAGCTGAGGAGGAGCAGATCATGACCCTTGATCAAGATCTGGAAGCTTTAGTTCAGATTTGAAGAGATCCAACCGTTGGATGACACGGAAAGGATCTCAGCCGTTCAAATTCAAATGCAATTAGTTAAAACAGAAACTCCCTCTTCCGCTCGTCGTCGTCGCCAGATCGCGTCTCCAGCTTTCCGTTTGTCTTCGTTGTTCAATTCTGATCGCACGCGGCCACCCAGATCGAGTTCTTTTTCAGATTTCAATTCGTCAATGTCAGTTCCGCGAGAGGTTAGCAATCGATTCATCTCTGGAAGCTCAGGCGAGGGTTTCGCCATGAGCTCGCTTCTTTCGATCAATTTTCGTTCGATTCCATTTCTCCATCAATCGGGCCAAGTCAGAGGGGTTCTCTGGGTTGATTCGAGGGTTCTTGAGCTACCACTTACCATTCCAACCATCAAGGAAGAAAGGATCGGAGGAAGTTTCAGATTTCACATCCAAGCTACGCCAACTGATCAAGGAGCTGATTTCTGTTCGATTCTCGAGCGAGGGGGTTCTGAGCTCGATCATTGTGTGACGGCAACGAGAAAATCTCGGTGAAGAACTTGAACTGGTTTCAATTAGTTGTAGATTTAATTTCTGAATTCAGTTCTGTAAATTTTGAGTTGTTTAGTTGTCGCAGTTCACCAGTTTCAGCTATTGATCGATCCGTTCGACCGATCCAGATAGCTACTTATCGGTCAGTCGATCGATCAGACTTGTACCTGATCGGTCTGTCGACCGATCAGACTTGTACCTGATCGGTCTGTTGACCGAGTCAGGGAATTTTCTGCACAATTTAACCCTGTTTCAGTATTCAGTTTGTTTCAATTCCTCATTTCCGAAGTTAGATACAGATTTCGTGATTACTTGCATTTGATATTAATCTTGTCTTTCAATTCCGTATTGTTTTGCTCCATTACCAAGTAGATTAAGTTTAGAATTACAATTCCTTAGTTTAAGTTTGCTTAGTTAAGCCTATTTCATTTCAACTAAATTCTCATTCCTATTTGCAACACAAAACCCCCATTCCAATTTGAAAACCCAAAACATTTGACGACAAATAACCTTCAAGCTCGAATAAAACATTCACAACTAGTCCTTGGAAAAATACGACCTGAGACCCCTATTCTACATTTTAACTTTGTTAGCCAAGGGCTTTCCATTTATAAATATCTAAATTTGAGGCTCATTTGTGACACTTGTTGTCAGCGCACATCAAATTTTTGGCGCCGTTGCTGGAGAAAATAACTAGTTGAGTTTGTTTGATTTTTGCTTGCGTGCTTATTTCCATATCTTGTGATCTATTTTATTTGTTTCAATTTTTCTGTATACATTTGTCGCGATTTGTATTTGTTGTATGACCAGATCTGCAGGTGGTAATCTTGAGGAATTTGATCCTAAAATTGAGAGGACTTTTAGAGCAAGGACGAACCAAGTCAGAGTTTCAGAGGCTTTTGATATTATTTCTACTCAGTCTATTTCCACTCATTCAGGCGATCATATGGCAGACCACCAGAAAACCATGAAGGAATTAGCAGCACCTGATGATGCTTTCCAGTACTCATGCATTGCTTATCCAGAACTTACTAGTGACTTTGAGATGAGGTCAGGCTTGATTCATTTATTGCCTAAATTTCAAGGATAGTCTGGAGAGGATCCCAACAGACACTTGCATGAATTTCACTTAGTCTGCTCCACCATGAAGCCTCAGGGGATTTCAGAAGAGGATATTAAGCTGAGAGCATTTTCATTTTCCCTGACTGGAGCAGCTAAGGATTGGTTCTATTATCTGCCTACCGGACATGCATCTAGTTGGATTTCTATGAAGAAGACATTCTTAGAGAAGTATTTTCCAGTCTCTAGAACTGCAATCATCAGAAAGAGTATTTGTGGCATACAACAAGTAGTGGGAGAGACTCTGTATGATTATTGGGAAAGATTTGACAAGCTTTGACCTAGTTGCCCACAACACCAGATCAGTGAGCAGCTCCTTATCCAGTACTTCTATGAGGGTCTACTCCAGATGGATAGGATTATGATTGACGCTGCAGCTGGAGGAGCCTTAGTGAACAAAACACCAGACCAGACTAGAGAGTTAATTTCAAACATGACGAAAAATTCACAGCAATTTGGGAGCAGAGCTTTGTCTACTAGAGGAGTCAATGAGGTCCAGATGGTTTCTAATGAGCAAAAGAAAATTAAGAATTCTTTGATGGAGCTTACCTCGCTAGTGAAGCAAATGACCTTAAACAATGTAAGCCAAAATCTTAATTTTTCAGTATCTCCACCTTCAAACCAAGTGATGAGGTTGTGTAGTATTTGCTCAAGCCAAGAACACAACTCGAATTTATGTCCTAACCTCCAATAAGATGAAACACTAGCGGCGTTAACTAGAGGACAATTTCAAGCCAAGAATAACCCCTACTCATCTACTTATAATTCGGGTTGGAGGGATCATCCAAATTTGAAGTATAGCAATTCTTTTTATCAACAAAACCCATCACAATAGTCATTTCAACAGCCTCAACCGAATTTCCAGCAAAATCAGCAAGGGCAACCACAATTTCAGAGTTTTCAGCAACCAATTCAGCAATTCCAGCCCCAATTTCAGCAACAATTTCATCAAAATTAGTAACCTTACTAAGGAAATCAGCAAGGGTACCAAGGTAATCTGAATTATCAGCAACCATATCAGTTTTCACAGCAAGGATTTAAACCATTCAATCAAAATTTCCAGCCCTCAAGTCAACAATTTTAGCCTTCACAATTTCAGCCCTCACAACAACAATTTCAACCCCAAACTCAGAATTTTCAGAGCTACAATTCTCAGCAAGTTCAACCAAGTTTCCAACATAATTTTCAGCAATTTTCACAGCAATTTCAACCCTTAAATCAGCCCCAACATCCCCATTTCCAGAATTCACAGCAGAGTAATAATTTTCAGCCTACTTCTTCATTTCAAGGCCAACCAAAGACTCATTCTAACCAAGGAGATTATGGAGGATCTAGTGGGGTGAAAGCTCAACAACAAAGGCTAAAGGAAATGATGCAACAAATTCTCCAACAACAACAACTCTTGCAACAACAAGGCCAACAAAAAAATGATTCTACCTTACAAAACATTGAGAGACACATTGGACAATTGGCTAGTGGGATAAACCAAATGCAAGCCCAAGGATCAAGTCAACTACCTTCTCAAGCTACTCCCAATCCAAAGGAAAATGTTAGTACAATCTCTTTGAGGAGTGGGGAGGTTGCTTCAACTTCAAATGCTCCAAGGGCTAAAATTTCTAAAAATCAAACAACACCTATTTTTCCAATCCCAAACAGCCATGAAATGTCTTCAAAATCAGTTGGTTGCCATCCTAGTTCAAGCCTCACTCCTTCTTCAATTGATCATGTGATGTTGGTGGAAAATGAAGGAGAAATCAGTGGCAAAAGTGAGTTTACAGCAGCTACATCAAGTGGAATTCCAGCTCAAGTTTCAACTCCACAAGTTTCGGCTTAAGAGGAGGAATTAAGGGTTCCTTTTCCCTTTTCACAACGCAAAATTCAAGCCAAGAAGCAAGTGGAGGAGGAGAAAGCCAAGGAGTACAATGAGCTTGTCAAACTTTTTAGTAAGGTAGAGATAAATGTACCTTTGTTGACTATGATTAAATAAATTCCCAAGTATGCTAAATTCCTCAAAGATTTATGTGTCCACAAGAAGAAACTGAAGGAACATGAGTTGGTCAGCTTAGGGAAGAATATCTCAGCACTTATCCATTCCATCTCTCAGAAATGTGAAGATCCAGGGGTTTTTACTGTATCTTGTGAGATAGGGAGGACTCTGTTTCATGACGTCATGTTGGCCTTAGGAGCCTCTATTAATGTGATGCCCAGGTTAGTCTTTCAGATGCTTGGTATTGGTCCTCTACAGCCTACTGGAGTGGTGATTCAATTAGCAGACAGAAGTCAGACCCGTCCAGTCGGTATTATTGAAGATGTGTTAGTAAAGGTGAAGGAGCTGATTTTTCCTGCGGATTTCTACATCTTGCACATAGAGGGAGACTATCTAGTACACAGATCTCCACTCATCCTTGGGAGACCATTTTTGAAGACTGCAAGGACAAAGATCGATGTTTATGCTGGTATACTATCCATGGAGATAGGAGACACAGTAGTCCAGTTCAGTATTTTTGACGCCATGAAACACCCTAGAGAGGATTACTCTATTATGAGCATTGGCATTCTAGAGGAGTTGGATGATGCAGATATATTTGTTGAGGGAGCTCCACTTGTTATTTCCAGAGGAGATGTCAGTTTAGAGGAGGCTGAGGAAACACTTGCTATTGAGGAGGCTGATTTGGAGGTTGTTTCAGATTTACTTTCAGTTAGAGATGATTTTATAGGTGTAGGGGATTGAATAGAGCCCCAGGGATCACCTACTTTGATTGATATTCCAGAGAATTCAGAGTACAGGTGTGAGAGTGTAGGGGATTGCACTGTGCCCCAAGGATCACCCATACCTGCTGAGCGGGCCCAGATTGAGCTCAAGCCATTGCCAGGTCATTTAAAATATGCTTATCTAGGAGAGGGCAGAATTTTCCTGTCATTATTGCCTAGCACTTAGATTCAGAGCAAGAAGAAAAATTATTGCAAGTCCTGAGGCATCACAAGAAAGCCATTGGGTGGACCTTAGCAGATATACCAGGTATTAGCCCAGCTATTTGCATGCACAGGATATTTTTGGAAGAGAATGTCAAACCAGTTAGACAGCCACAAAGAAGACTAAATCCACTAATTTTGGATGTGGTAAAGAAAGAGGTGACTCGACTCTTGCAGGAAGGTATCATCTACCCTATTTCTGATAGCCAGTGGGTTAGTCTCATCCATGTGGTGTCTAAGAAATCTGGAGTTACAGTGGTGGAAAATGAAAGCAATGAGTTAGTGCCCACCAGAGTTCAAAATTCATGGAGAGTTTGCATTGACTACAGGAAGCTAAACTAAGTCACGAGGAAAGATCACTTCCCCTTGCCTTTTATTGATCAGATACTTGAGAGGTTGGCAAGGAAGTCTCACTACTGCTTCTTGGATGGGTACTCAGGATATTTCTAGATTTGTATCGACCCGGAGGATCAGGAGAAGGCCACCTTCACTTGTCCCTTCGGCACTTTTGCTTATAGACGGATGCCATTTGGTCTTTGTAACGCTCCAGGGACTTTCCAGCGGTGCATGGTAAATATTTTTAGTGAATTATTAGAGCACTGTATGGAGATTTTCATGGATGTTTTTTCTATTTTTGGCACGTCATTTGATTCTTATTTAGATAATTTGTCTAGGGTACTCCATAAATGCATTGAAACTAATCTTGTTCTTAATTTTGAAAAATGTCATTTCATGGTGGAGCATGGTATTGTATTAGGTCATATAGTCTCTAGCAGAGGTATTGAGGTAGATCCTGCAAAAATTAGTGTTATATCTTCTTTATCTTACCCCGTATGCATACAGGATGTTCGAGCTTTTCTTGGCCATGCAGGATTCTATCGTAGATTTATTAGAGACTTCAGTGAGATTGCTCGACCCTTGACGAGACTTTTGCAAAAAGATGTTGACTTTTGTTTTGATGACAAATGCAAAAGAAGTTTTTCAGAGATTAAGGGAGGCTCTTACTTCAGCTCCTATTATTAGACCCCCTGATTGGAATTTACCATTTGAACTAATGTGTGATGCATCTAACTTCGCTGTAGGAGCTGTTCTTGCACAGAGGGTGGATAGAGCACCTCATATCATTTGTTATGCTTCCAAGACTCTAGATGCCGCCCAAGCCAACTACACCACCATTGAAAAAGAGCTTCTTGCTATTGTTTTTGCTTTAGACCGATTTAGATCTTATTTGTTGTGCTCACATGTCATTGTTTTTTCTGATCATGCAGCTCTGAAGTACCTTTTGAAGAAGCCAGATGCTAAGCCTAGACTAATCAGATGGATGCTTCTACTCTAAGAATTTGACTTGGAAATCAGAGATAGGAGTGACAAAGAAAATTTGGTTGTAGATCACTTGAGCAGAATTGAGGGAGATGGATCCCCTACAACCATTGATGATGACTTTAGAGATGAGCACCTTCTTGTGATATATGGTGAGTCACCCTAGTATGCAGACCTTGTTAACTTTCTAGTATCCCATGTTTTTCCTACACAATTTTCTAAGACTCAAAAAGATAAACTTAAAAGCGATGCTAAATTCTATGTGTGAGATGACCCTTATGGTTTGTAATGATCAAATAATTAGAAGGTGCATACCCGACCATGAATTTTATTCAGTTCTTACCTTTTGTCATTCATCAACCTGTGGGGGATATTTTGGACCCCAAAGAACAGCTAAGAAGGTTTTAGAGTGTGGATTGTATTGGCCTACCTTATTTCATGATGCATATCTGTTTTATAAGAATTGTGATAGATGTCAGAGAACTGGGAACATAGGAGCTAGAAATGAAATGCCCCAACACACTATGCTTTTTTGTGAGATATTTGATGTTTGGGGAATAGACTTTATGGGACCTTTTCCTGTATCTTATGGATACTTGTATATTTTGCTTGCTGTCGATTATGATTCTAAATGGGTGGAGGCCATTCCCTCCAGGACTGATGATTCTTATGTTGTTGTTAGTTTTGTCAGGTCACATATCTTTTGCATGTTTGGAATTCCAAGGGCTATCATAAGTGACCAAGGATCTCATTTTTGCAACAAACACATGAAGGCTCTACTTAGCAAGTATGAGATTGTACACAAGGTTTCTACTTCCTACCATCCCCAAACTAATGGCCAAGCCGAAATTTTAAATAGAGAGATCAAAGCAATTTTGGAAAAGACCGTTGGGCCTAATAGGAAAGTTTAGAGCAAAAGGCTTGATGATGCACTATGAGCCTATAGAACGACATACAAGACACCAATTGGAATGTCTGCCTACCGATTAGTATATGGAAAAGCTTGTCATTTACCCGTGGAGATAGAGCACAAAGCGTATTTGGCGGTGAAGGCTTGCAACTTTGATGCTACTAAGGTGGGAGAAGAAAGGAAGCTTCAATTCCAAGAACTTGAGGAGATTAGACTAGAAGCATTTGAGAACTCAAGGATTTATAAGGAAAAGACTAAGATTTTTCATGATAAGCACATATTGAAGAAAGAATTCCAAATTGGCGACAAAGTTTTATTGTACAAGTCAAGGCTCAAGTTGATTAAAGGTAAATTGAGGTCAAGATGAGAAGGTTCATTTCTTGTAACTAACATTTTTCCTTATGGTGTTGTTGAAATAAAGGATGAGACTAATAGTTTTGTGTGGAGAGTTAATGGCCACCGGCTCAAAAAATACTTTGAAGAATTAAAGGAGCTAGATGTGGATGGTTTGGACATCAAAGATGCTATCTACCCAACCTAAAGGGGAGTTTTCTTTTCTTGCGCTTCTATTTCATTGTAAATACCACTTTATTGTTTTCAAGTAGTTAATGTTGGAACTCGGATGGCTAGAGAGGGGGGGTGAATATAGCCAGACACTTGAAGTTTAGCACTTATCGAAATTTCTGCAACTCAAAGGTCAGTAGCACAGCGGAAGCACAAAGAAAACAGAGTATGCAGAAAACTAAAACTAAGTTAATCACAAGAACAAAAACGCTAACAAGAGGATTTACAAGGTTCGGGGATAACTTGCCCCTACTCCTTGGCGTGCCCGTAAGGTGGACGATCCCTTGATCGTCGGCAGATCAAGCCCCGGAAAATCCGAATAGAAAGCAACCTCCTTCTCGGTGGAGTAACCTCTCCACAGTGTTTCAACAAAGATAGAGTTTTAAGCACAATGAAACACATGAAAGATCTCACTCAACACTTAGGACAGACAAGAACACAAGCATCGCTTCACTCGAGCTCCACCCAGCGACGATCTCACGCAAGAACTCCCTTTTTCGTGTCTTCTCGCTGATGGACTCACCAAGCCTCTTGTTTCTTCCTCCAAGTGCTCAAGTAAGGGATGGTTGCTTCAAAGATTGCAGCTGCTTGCTGAAGAACAATGGAACAGCAGAGAACACAAGCACACAGCGTTACTGATCAGAGTTGTGGAGACTTGTTCGCCACCAAGCGCTTAAGTCCTTCCACTATTGCCAGGTCACCACCTCACTACAGCCTCCAGCTGCTCTCCTGCAACCACCAGCCACTACTGAGCTCTTCTGGACTCCCTGAGCCTCCCTCAGACCAGCCCCAGTCAGCAGCTCTAGCCAGCGCCAGCGTCCGTTGCAACCTGAGATGGAAAACGGACAAACCTGCTCCAAGGAAAGGCCTCCATTGACTCTCCTTGAGTGTTTGAATCCTTCCCTGTCACCTACAGCTTAATCAGAGCATTAGCACAGCATATCAAGCAGAATATCAAGTATCAGAGATCAAGTGCAGTGAATCAGATACGTTCAGACGCGATCAGAGCGTCTGACAATGCAATATGAATTAAAGTGATCGGTTACCGGACCGATCCAGGGCTCGTGGGTCGGTCACCAGACCGATCCACTGCTTTACTGGGACTCCCAGCTTTCGCGACGACATAGGCCTGATCGGTCACCAGACCGATCAGAGTGAATCCTAATCGGTCACCAGACCGATCAGGATAGCCATTGACCGATCAGGCTCAAGCCTGATCGGTCCACTCCTGAGTGAACAGTAATCGCGAAAATCAGATCCTAGGTCGTGGATTTGTCACCGGTGTTGGGACCGGGTGCATGTCGACAAGGATACGGGTTCGTAAAATTTTAAATTTTTACGTGCAGCGGAAGAATTAGCATAAAATAATTTCCTAAATTATTTTAACCACGTATCTAGCATGCAACCTTATGGTGTGTTGACATGATCATAAATTAAAATTTTGTGGAAAAGTAAACTAATTTACCAAGTACCTCGCGTAACTCGATGTAAGGGACGAGATCCAACCGTAGCGTCCCTTGGAAGCTTCGCCTCTATTCGCGTCCACGCCGAGCTCTCTTCGGGATGACTTCGCAAAGTCACGAGTTTTGTGCTGACGAGAACTACTAGATTCTCTATTGGCACAACTAGAAGAACAAGAGAAAAGATAGGAAACTAACCACCAAAGTAACGGAATCAAAATTCCGGGAAGAGAGGAGTTGTGATCCGCTTCTTATTCTACTTGGTTGGCTTCTCCTTCTTCTTGTTGACTCACGGAAACCTCAAGGGAGGTTGAGGTTGCGCCGGCCCTAGCTTGGACAAGGGGCGCCGGCCCTAGCTTGGAAGATGGGCGCCGGCCCTAGTTTGGGAGAAGGGAAGAAGAGAATAAGAGAGAGAGAGGGAGAGAGCTTCTAATCTCTTGATTACTCAATTGGAATTAAGGGCTTACCTTTGGTTCCTTTATATAGTAGCATCTCCCTTGCCAAGTCTCCCTCTTAACGGAATTAGTTATCATAAGAAATTTATCCTATAAATTCTCTTATGAATTATTCCGTTTAAACCAAGTTTTATTATAACTAACTTTATAATAAAACTAATTAATCTCTCCTTTTATTATGGAATAAATTTTATAAGAAATTTATAAACTTTCTTATTATGGAAAAATCAATTCATAATTGATTTTATAAAATTAAAATAAACCATTCCATGGATCATTTTAATTTCCATAAAAAGAATAAATTTCTATAAATTTATTTATATAAATTTCTTTACACAAATTTATTTATCCATAATTTATAAAACAAATCGCACTAGATTTATTTTATTAATTAAACCAATTAAATTGGTTTCTTCCC
>JAGFNQ010007794.1:0-31725 GCA_024364735.1 Boesenbergia rotunda | reverse complement strand
GATTAGAGAATAACCCATGCTAGTCTCAACAGAATTGATAGTGTATGTATTTATAAATTCATCGACTAGGGATATTTTCAATACTTCACATTTGCACATTTAGAGATAATCACTAGTTGTGATCCCATCACAAATTCTCTTATGCTGTGAGTTGTATTGCGGACATTCAGTAGATGAGTTTAAGATCCCAATCAAATACACAAACATGTATACTCAAATAGTGAATTATCATTTATTAAAATAAATGTTTACAATCATAAGGCGATTGCCTTAGGACACTTCTCTCATATCACTAACAAACTCCCACTTGGCCTAATGCCAATCGCTACGGTATCCAATACCACAGGCTCTAACATGACCCTCAAACTTGTTTTGAGGTAAGGCCTTAGTTAAAGGATCCGCTAAATTCCTTTCAGTGGGAATTTTCTCAATTTGTATATCATTCCTACTTATAATCTCTCTGATCAGATGATAGCGGCGAAGCACGTGTTTGGATCGCTGATGAGACCTTGGTTCCTTTGCTTGTGCAATAGCTCCATTGTTGTCGCAGTAAACCGGCACTGCTTCATCAATGGTTGGAACCACGCCAAGTTCGGAGACGAACTTCTTGATCCAGACTGCTTCCTTTGCTGCTTCCGAAGCTGCGATATATTCCGCTTCCGTGGTGGAATCCGCTACGGTGTCTTGTTTGGAACTTTTCCAACTTACTGCGCCTCCATTCAAAGTAAATACGTATCCAGACTGAGATTTGGAGTCATCCTTATCTGTCTGGAAACTGGCATCTGTATACCCACGTATTACCATATCTCCTTCTCCATATATTAGGAACACATCCTTAGTTCTTCTTAAGTACTTAAGGATTGTCTTAACAGCCGCCCAATGATCCATTCCTGGATCCGACTGGTATCTGCTTGTGACGCTCAAAGCATACGATACATCGGGCCTTGTACATAACATAGCATACATGATAGATCCTATCGCGGATGCATAAGGAATCTTATTCATGCAAATCCTCTCGTCTTCTGTGCGCGGACACATAGACTTTGAAAGGTTGATCCCATGCCTGATGGGAAGGTAACCTTTCTTGGATTCCGACATGCTAAACCTTTTTAGCACTCGGTCTATATATGTAGACTGCGAAAGACCAAGCAACCGTTTTGATCTATCTCTATAGATTCTAATCCCAAGGATATAGGTTGCTTCTCCCAGGTCTTTCATGGAGAAAGTTTTGGACAACCAAATTTTAACTGTCTGTAAGACTGATATATCGTTTCCTATAAGTAAGATGTCATCGACATATAATACTAGGAATACGACTGCACTCCCACTAACCTTCTTGTACACACAAGGTTCGTCTGGATTTTGTGAGAAATCAAACTTTTTGATTGTCTCATCAAAACGGATGTTCCAGCTCCTAGATGCTTGCTTCAGTCCATATATGGATCGTCGAAGCTTGCATACTTTGGTTTTATCAACCGATGTGAAACCTTCAGGTTGTATCATGTATACATCCTCAAGCAGGTTTCCGTTAAGGAAAGCTGTTTTCACATCCATTTGCCATATCTCATAATCATAATGAGCTGCTATGGCTAGGAGCATCCGAATGGATTTAAGCATAGCTACTGGCGAATAGGTTTCGTCATAATCAATTCCTTGCTTCTGACGATATCCTTTTGCCACTAATCTAGCCTTAAAGGTAACAACATTACCTTCCATGTCGGTTTTCTTCTTGAAAACCCACTTGCACCCTATGGGCTTAATCCCTTCAGGTGGGTTAACCAAGTCCCATACTTGGTTTTCGTACATGGAATCCATTTCCGACTTCATGGCCTCAAGCCATTTGTCCCTTTCTGAACTTTTCAGAACATCTTCATAACTGATAGGTTCGTCATCGCTTATGAGTAACACGTCGTTCGATTCACTTACGAGAAATCCGTATCTCTCTGGAATATTGCGTGTCCTATCAGATCTACGAAGAGGTGGTGTAGTTTTAGGTTCAACTGATAGCTCATCATTATGAGGTATTGGTTGTGGGTCTAGACTAGGTGTCTCTGTAATGTCTATTGGAGTTTCTTGAACTTCATCAAGTTCAATGCCACTCCCACTGTTTTCTTGTAAAAGAAATTCTTTTTCCAGAAATACAGCATGCCTTGAAACAAACACCTTTTGTTCCAAGGGATGATAGAATTGGTAACCCTTCGTTTCCTTAGGGTATCCAATAAATAGACATTTATCAGACTTAGCATCCAATTTGTCTGATACAATCCGCTTCACATAAGCAGGACAACCCCATATCTTAAGGTGAGTTAAGTGGGGTTTCTTACTATTCCATGTCTCATATGGAGTAGTAGAGACTACCTTGGTCGGGACTCTGTTTAGCAAGTAAACAGCTGTCTTAAGTGCATAGCCCCAAAAGGATTTTGGAAGAGTTGCATGATTCATCATCGACCTAACCATGTCCATCAAGGTTCGGTTGCGCCTCTCAGATACACCATTATGCTGTGGTGTATACGGCGGAGTCCATTGGGATAATATCCCATTGTCCCTAAGATAATCTTGAAACTCTTGACTTAAGTATTCACCACCCCGATCGGATCGAAGTATTTTAATACTTTTGCCAAGCTGTTTCTCTACTTCATTTCTGAACTCTTTGAATTTCTCAAAGGCTTCAGATTTGTGTTTCATCAAGAACACGTACCCGAATCGTGAGTGATCATCGATAAAGGTGATGAAGTAGCTATAGCCTCCTTGTGCAAGAGTTGACATTGGTCCACATACATCAGTATGTATTAGACCAAGCAATTCTCCCACTGGATTACCTTTTCCGGAAAAGGGTAATTTGGTCATCTTGCCTTTTAAGCATGATTCGCATGTATCAAATGAACCGGGTTCAAATGATTCCAAAATTCCACATCGGTGTAATTCGGTCATGCGTTTCTTACTTACATGGCCAAGACGACAATGCCAAGTGTAGGAGTCTATTCGATTATCTATTCGAGCACGTTTGTTGCTAACTTCGATATTGAAAACGTCACTGGATAAATCTAACGTGTAGATACCATTGCACAAAGTTCCATTCCAATAAAGAACGTCATTTAAAGTTATGTAACAACAATTGTTACTAAAAGTTAAATGATAACCCTTTTCATTCAAACATGAAATAGATACAATGTTCTTTATTAACGAAGGAACAAAATAACAATTATCCAATTCTAAGACAAGTCCAATCGGGAGCTTTAGCAAATATGTTCCGATGGCAACAGCAGCAATCTTTGCTCCATTTCCAACTCGCAAATCTGCTTCTCCCTTGACGAGTCTTCTTTTATTCCTTAGCCCCTATATGTCATTACATATATGTGAGCTACACCCATTATCATGTACCCAGGTATTTGAGGAAATAGAGTGACATTCAATAACGAAGATACCGGAAGAGGATGGGGCATCGGATGCCTTATTCTTCATGGACTCAAGATAAATCTTGCAGTTTCTTCGCCAGTGACCCTCCTTGCCACAATGATGGCAAGTTCCTTTCGGTTTCTTTTCAGTCTTTTTGGCCTTTTTCTTCTTTCCTTTATTCTGTTCTTTGGCCTTCCTCTTAGAACCTTTCTTCGAGGAACCAACTAACAGTACCGCCTTTTGATCCGGCTTTACAGAAGGCTCCACAGTCTTCAGTAGGATGAGCAACTCGGGAATGGTGGTCTCTAGTTTGTTCATCCGATAGTTCATCACAAATAGTGAATAACTTTTGGGCAAACAACTTAGAATTAAGTCAATACTTAGTTCATGATCCATTGCAAAATCGAGTGTGTTCAGTCGCTCAATGTACCCCAATATCTTTAGCACAAACTGCGAGGCAGAAGTGCTTTCCTGCATCATAGTGGTGAAGAGGAGTTGGAGACTTCGAACCTTTCGGATCTCGCCTGCTCTTCAAACAACTCATGAAGATGGAAGATGATGGTATAAGCATCCATATGCTCATGCTGCTTTTGCAGCACAGGTATCATAGAGGCTAGCATGATGCAGCTCGCAAGTTAAGAATCGGTCACATGTTTCTGATAGGCCACTAACTGGTCTGGAGTTGCACCTTCAGGAGGTTGGTTAGGAAGTTGATCTTCAAGGACATAAGCAAGCTTCTCTGACTTGAGGACTATCCTCAGGTTTCGAAGCCAGTCCATGAAGTTTGGCCCAGTCAGTTTATTGGTGTCCAAAATGGAACGCAAATTCAGAGAAGACATGATCGAGTGATTAACCTAGAAACACAAATTGAGCTTATGTGAGAAGAATGATAAAGAATGTATCAATATACATTAATTAAAAAATCCTATTTATTTATCAAATTGAATAACCCCTTTTTATCAATTCGGGAGATTGTAGGAGCATCTCCAAATAGGTTGATATCCAACCATAGATAAGAACAACCATGGCTGTTGCCATCAAGTTTTTCTTAGCTATGAAGGTTGGTAATTATACCGATTACAGATCACATATATGTAACTATCACTTTATGCTATCAACTAATTGAATGTTTGCATAAATCATTGGGTTGTTAACTCATTAACAAGTATGCAACTTTATACATAGCACCCAACTGCACCTCTCATTGCATCGACCTTGGCTGTGGCACAACAAATCGATGCTCCAAGCTTAAGGCTGACCCATTAATCAAGAAATAGTTTTAATATGGTTGGAGCTCATTCAACCGTTTAGTCAGGCTTGCATGTGTCCAACAACCAAAACTAAGGATTGACCTCTGACTCCAACTATATTATACATAAACTAATTCCATGGTTTGAACATGTTGAGGTTCAAGCCGGGCATGGATGTGTCCATCAACCCAAACGAGAAACAAAACTCCGATTCTAACCATATTAATGGAAGGTGTTGGCCTTAATATTTTGTTAGGGGTTTTGGGTCTCATCCTTTCTTTTCTCAGCACATTCATGACATAGAATTATGTCATGACTAACGATTTCCTTAATAAAGTACGTATGTGACTTAATTTATCAAGTCTCATTATTTGAATTAGGAATCGGATTTCCTAATTCTAATTTCATACTTTATTTAAGGAATTGTTTTGGGAAACAATTTCCTAAATTGTCATAATCAATTTCAGAAATAATATGTTTTAAGACTTTGTTTTCTCTAAATCAAATCTTATTAAATTAAGAGACAAATCCCTTAATTCAACCACATATTATTTTCATGAAAATCTCATTTAAGAAACTCTATAGGAAACCTTTTTCCTAATTAATTTTGGAGACAACAATATGTAAGAGCATCACCTCTTAAATCATATTTTATTCATGGATTTAATTAATTATAACAAATCGTTTTCTAAGGGTGGCTCCTCGAGGCTCAGATACCCAAAGAAAAGTAATTTGTTGTAAATCCAATTGGACGGCTCCCCGAGGCTCAATCCAAATCAAACATGACAATTTCAATTAAAATTGGAAAATTAAATTACAACAACTAACTTTAAATTGGACGGCTCCCCGAGGCTCTATCGAAAATAAAGAATTTTGTTGTCAATTTAAAAACCAATTCAAATTTAATTGTCAATTAACTGTCCATGAATTTGTCTAGACTTTCTTAAAAGAAAGTGCCCAAAATTGCGAGATTTCATAAATAGGTTTTCAGAATAATTGTAAGTTTCTGGTACAAAGAAAACTTACATATTTCCAAAATTGGAAAATTTCTTAAATTAGAAAAATTTCCATAATTGGAAAGTTTCCAAAGATGGGAAGTTTTCACAATTATTATAAAATTTCAGAAACTAGAAAATTTCAAAAGTTTGTGAAATTTCATGAGGATTTCCAAACTTAAAAATTCCTAAATCTAAAATTTATTATAATTTGAAAGTTTCCATAATTGAAAATTTATTCCAAAATTGAGATCATGATAAAGTTTTCCGCAAAACAATTATATGATTATGTCGAACACTAATCGTGTAAAATACGGCGATTCGAAAATCCGGACCAGAAAATTTTTTTCGGGATTTTTCCGGATTGAGTTTAGGGCTTATCAAATTAGAGAAAAAGGTTTAAGGTGAATTCTTAAACTATGAAGGGTTAAATTGCTTTATGTAGTCCTAAAGGTCTAAACTGGAAATTGTATCTAAATATTTGAGGACTTGCTTGAGTTTTGGCTAAAGCTTAGGGGTTAAGAGGATAAATTATCTAATCCTAGAGATATGATGTGGATTACAAATAAATTGGAAGGTTAAATGACTAAACCCCTTCCCCTAAGGGTAGGGTTTGAATTTCTGAAAGTAGAGGGACCTTTTTGCAAAAAGCCCCCTTTGGTATTAAAACTCTCGGCCGACCCTATTATTTTGCCCTAGCCGTTGCCGAAGTCAAGTGCTGCCCGTTCCTCCTCTCGCTCGAAACCTAGCTGCAGCGCCCGATCCCTTCTTTCTTCACCCGCAGCGACGCCACCCCTCTTCGCTTGATTCCCCCTCCTCCACGCGAAGCCACTGCTCTCTAGCCAAATCACGATGATTCCCTCACTAGATCCATACGGCTAGAAGCTAGGATAGGCGACGATCTATGGAGACCTCGTTTTTCCTCGCGAGCATCTCAAGGTTGCATCAATGGAGATACAGTCCTAGATCTTTGCTCTTCCCATGTGGCGACTCTCACCATTTCACACTAGAGGTTGGCCATGGAGGTGGAGAAGCCATGGGGTGAAGGGGCACTAGTAGGGATTCTCACTGAAACTGCCGATCCCAGGTAAGCTTTGAGTGCTATAGGTTTTTGTTCTTGTATAGATTTGATGTTTCATTCGATTAGAATTGGAACTCACTGTTGGAATGGGATTTGATTTTTTATGTCTCCTTCATCGTGAGATTGCTGTGGGCGATTGGGTGTTCTGTTTTGTATCTCCACGCTGTGAGAGTGTGTTGGAGCGTTTTCCTGTTGCTTGTCTGTTCGATTTGTGTATTTTCATCGGGATATCATTTTTGTAATGAGTTTGGTGTGGATCAGAAACTGGTTGTATTGGATTTGATTAGTTGATTTCCATGGATCCTCTAATTCTACTTTGAGTTGGGTTCTCTAGATTTCTTGATGTGGATAATTTCTTGGTTCATGATCTGTGTTATGGGTTGCGGGAATGAATTTTTGGTGGTGAATTGCTCTGGTTGGGATCCTAGGGTTTTCTATAGCAACCTAGGTTGAGTGGTGGTAATCTTGGAATTGAAGGATGAATTGGTTTTCTGATCACATTATTGTTTGATGAGGATTTTGATTTTTGATCCACTGTCCTGTTCTGGTTGCCGTGAGAAACAGTTGCTACTTGGCAAGTTAATTTGGATTTGGGATTGCTATTTCGTTTGATAGTTGTATTGTAATCATGAACTTCCATTTGTGTATGGTTTGGAGCTACTTTGAGGCTTTACCTTGTGGATGAATTTTGGTTTCGATTTGTATGGGAATCCTTGCCATTGGTTGCTGGTTTACTGATTTTGGTGTGGAATTTAACTTAGTTCTGTGTTTTGATATCTTTTGAGATTAAGTCTTCGATCTTAGTTGCTGCCTTTCTTGGTTTAGTGTGGGGGATTAAATTGAGGTTTGATGGCTGTGGAATTGTGTATGGATCACTCACGTGTCGAGTGGTATTCCTAGAATTTGGATTTTTACTTTGTCATCTAGTTTGATATCTTGTTGTGTGTGGAGATTAGTTTGGAATGAATTGTGAGTTGGGATAGGTGGTAGATCACGACTGCGTGATCATCTAGGTTAAACTTAGATAACGCCTAAATTTGAAACCTAATTCTAGCTTGGTTAATCATTTAATTAGACGTAATTAACTGGAAAGGAAATGACTAGGTTAACCCGAGCATGGTTTAGGGATTTATTAGCTATCTATCATTTGTATAATACCTAATTAAATGCATCCTTGATACAGGAACCTGATTGGATTATTAACGGGTGATTCTTTCTGCTTGTGATACAGACTTCTACTCTTGGAGGCGGGTACCCTTTGACTTATCTTTTAGATATTGTCATATTACTATGCATGGTTGATTATAGATAACAGTAAGATTATACGCTACCCTGAGTTATTATGCATGTTCTGGATACATGATAGTTATCCCTGAGTTATTATGCCTGTTATGGATACTTGTTAGTTATCCCTGAGTTATTATGCATGTTATGGATATATGATAGTTATCCCTGAGTTATTATGCCTGTTATGGATACATGTTAGTTATCCCTGAGTTATTATGCCTGTTATGGATACTTGTTAGTTATCCCTGAGTTATTATGCATGTTCTGGATACATGATAGTTATCCCTGAGTTATTATGCCTGTTATGGATACTTGTTAGTTATCCCTGAGTTATTATGTATGTGTATCTACCATACACCATCCTTGCACTGTTGCATGCCGGCGATCAGCGACTCCCTTGTGGTTGAGCCTAATCGTTTTCCGGTACATGATATGCACACACGGCCACTCATGGGTTAGTGGATACCATAGATGTGTGCATTTGCCCTGTATTGCTCCGTTCGGCCACTATGAGGAGAGTGAGCGCGGGCGTGGTAGCAGCCAGGGATCCCTTCTCGTACTGAGCCACGAGGAGATGAGAGCGGAGTTCCCTCATATATACATGGGGTAGAGGGGTGGTCCCTCGCCATCATCCTGTCCACCCGGTCACTCAGGAGCAGTGATGGCAGGGTGCGTACAGTTTGTCACAGCTCTACCCACGCGGACGTCGTGGACGATATCCTGACTGGGACTAGGGGGTGACACATGTCATTGCACCATGTGCATATTTTGCATCGTGCACTGTTTGCTGCACTTATTTGCTGCACTTGTTTGACATGCATATTCTGGAGACTTGTTATTTGGGATCATATATCTAATGATATTCTCTTGGTACTTATTATCATCTTTTCAGGTTAGCTGGATTCTGGTATGTTTCTACCTCAGTATTTCCAGTTCTAGTTTTTCCATATTGTTGTTATGAGACTGTATTAACGTAGATGCTTATTGTTATTATAACATACTATGCATATCTGCTGGGTATTCGCTGAGTTATGGACTCACCCCATTGCCATATGATTTTATTTCAGGTTGAGATACTTGGAGTCGCCAGAAGAGCCCAACAGCCAGTCCCTACCCATCGCGGCGATAAAGTTTGTTTTGTACTTAGTAGTGTCTATGTTTTCATATTCAGTTATTGGATATGTATATGTCATATGTGTCGTGAGCCCTGAGGGGTTGTTGTATTGGTTGTTTCGTCGTATGTCGGACCGGTCCGCAGTCAGGTATGATCTACTTAGTTGTCTTGGGTTTTATGTTGTGTTTATCTATTTTGGAGGCCTGAGGCCCAATATAAACTGCGTGGTGTTGTTATAGTTGTTGTGTGTATGTGCAAATTGTCCGCCAGACAGGGGAGGTGTTGTCCGATTTTCTATTGGATCAGCGGCTCCTGGGTCTCGGGGCGTGACAAATCGGCTCTGATACCACTGTTGGGACCGGGTGCATGTTGACAAAGATACGGGTTCGTAAAATTCTAAATTTTTACGTGCAGCGGAAGAATTAGCATGAAATAATTTCTCAAATTATTCTAACCACGTATCTAGCATGCAACCTTATGGTGTGAGGACATAATCATAAAATAAAACTTTGCGGAAAAGTAAACTAATTTACTAAGTACCTCGCGTAACTCGAAGAAAGGGACGAGATCCAACCGTAGCGTCCCTTGGAAGCTCCGCCTCTATTTGCGTCCACGCCGAGTTCTCTTCGGGATGACTTCGCAAAGTCACGAGTTTTGTGCCGATGAGAACTACTAGATTCTCTAAAGGCACAACTAGAAGAACAAGAGAAAAGATAGGAAACTAACCACCAAGTTAATGGAATCAAAATTCCGGGAAAGGAAGGAGTCGCGATCCGCTTCTTTTTCTTTGGCTCGAACTTGGTGGAGGAAGCTCTCGGGCACCCTAGGTGCTTGCGCCGGCCCTTGGGGATGCAAAGGGCACCAGCCCTAAGATGAGTAAGGGCGCCGGCCCTAAGGGGAAAGGAGAGGGAGAGGAAGAGAATAAGGGAGAGAGGGAGAGAGTTAATCTCTTTATTACTCAATTGGAATTAAGGGCTTGCCTTAGGTTCCTTTATATAGTAGCATCTCCCTTGCCAAGTCTCCTCTTAACGGAATTTTCATAACAAATTTATCCTATAAATTCTCTTATGAATTATTCCGTTTAAACCAAGTTTTATTATAACTAACTTTATAATAAAACAAATACTTCTCTCTTTTAATTATGGAATAAAATTTGTATAAAATTTTCTTATCTTGGATAAATCAATTCATAATTAATTTTATAAATTAAAATCAAACCAATTCATGGTTCATTTTAATTTCCATAAAAAGAATGAATTTCTACAAATTTCATTATAAATTTCTTTATATATATCAATTTATTTCTCCATAATTTATAAAACAAATCACGCTAGATTTATTTTATTAATTAAACCAATTAAATTGGTTTATCCCCTTATCAATGGTCGGCCACTACAAAGGGGTTTGGCACCCTTTTTGGCCGGCCAAACCGAGCCGAACCGATCGCGAATTAAACTCATTTAATTCGCCCAATAAGCCTTCAAAAGGCTTAGCTATTTTAAGTTTCCGTTACGCCTCTGATTAACTCAGATTCGACTTATTTCTCTTGATTGGAAAATCTAATTTTTAACTCGTTTTAAATCCCTCGGATTACTCGTAGTGCGTGTGACTAAATAGGCTTTCGATTTATGTTGGCCGTCTATAATCAACTAATTATAGAACGATCATGAGTGGCACCTAGTAGTACATCATGACCCCCAATTAATCGAAAGATCAATGGTTGACCTCAGAAGTAATTCTGAAACCCTTCAGCAGCTCTAATGAATCATGCCCCATTCCCTTCACCATCTTATACCCACTTGGTTCAGGACATGGTCTGTTTGTGTCAGTCCCCACTAGACTGACTACGTCACACCTAGCCCAAGTAATGTCTTTCTCGTCCTTTGGATTTCTAATTACTCTCATGTATTTTAGAGACTCGCACTCTAAACATGATATGCTCTGGCCAGAGGCTTTGAGTAACAATCCGACGATAGGCCTGGGTATACATCTCCTCGCAAGGAGTGGTGAATCCTTTATAGGCTGTTCAAACATCTTCGGGCACTTCGGCTTATACCCAATCACCCTGGGTCCACACCTCCTTGGAGATGCTTGCTTAAGATGTTAAAGTATAAGTCTCCATGACCAAGATGACTTGAACACCGCAAGTCAAAGGAACATCGCACTTAAGCCGCAGTAAGAACTTCATTGACATATCTATATAGATAACCATATGAAGTCTTACAGCTAGTCACTCCAATGAACTAGTTCCCTTAACTAGCATCCATGTTTATCTCCGGACATCCTAATGTCGCCAGCCAGTGAGAATCAGCTGATTAGAGAATAACCCATGCTAGTCTCAACAGAATTGATAGTGTCCATATTTATCAATTCATCGACTAGGGATATTTTCAATATTTCACATTTGCACATTTAGAGATAATCACTAGTTGTGATCCCATACCAAATTCTCTTATGTTGTGAGTTGTATTGCGGACATTCAGTAGATAAGTTTAAGATCCCAATCAAATACACAAACATGTATACTCAAATAGTGATTTATCATTTATTAAAATAAATGTTTACAATCATATGGCGATTGCCTTAGGACACTTCTCTCATATCACTAACTGGAGGCACCTCACTGGGCTAGGTGCATGTAAGGATACAGGTGCCCCAGTGCAAGGCCAAACCAGCCATCAAAGCAAACTGCCACAAAAGCCTATGGACCAAGTCAAGCTAGGCGCCTGTGTTAACACAGGCACCCAAGACAGCTCAGGCGCCTCAATGAAGGGGATAAGCGTTCACCGAGCCTGCGGATTAGAGTTCGCGCAGGAGAGGCCACGTGTAGGCGCCCCCTTCAACACAGGTGCCCAGAAGACGACTATAAAATGGGGTTTAACCCCAAGGCTTGAGAACAACTTGAAATCTCGCTTTCAACACTTTCACTTAAGCACTACTCTCCGGCATGCTCAGCATTCGCAATTCAAGCACTGACGACGACCCGCTACTCCGAAATCTCATCAACTTCGGTCGTCGGTAAAACCGTTAATTTTCTTAAGTGTTGTAACTACTTTTTCTAATTCTATATCTGTACTCGAAACTATAATTATTTCCACGAATATAGAATTGCCCAACGTAAATGGTCATGCACCGTGGGCCTTGGAGTAGGAGCCGATCGCGACTCCGAACCAAGTAAAACAAATCATGTTAGCGACTTTGCTTTACTATTTCCGCTGCGTATTTCTCTATTTTATCTGAAATTTTTCGATCTATATTCACCCCCCCTATATCGATTTACTCCGATCCAACATATGGTATCAGAGCGCATGGTTCAAACTTGGTGCAACCACGAGTTTGATAATTTTTTTCCGGATTTACGAATTTTTAAATTCTTTTCGCTCTAATTTTCTTGTTAATCGAGGTTGGTGCAACACCACTCGATCTTTTTTCCGTTATTATTAATTTCTTCCATCACTACTTGTAACGCCCATAAAATCCTATCAATATTTTTCTTTAAAATATTAATCATGTCTATATGGATTCTTGAGTAACATATGAATACTAGCAAGAACCATAGCATGATTCCTAAAAGCTAAGTATTAATAGGCCTTACAAAGGCTCTTCTAGTACCATGGTTATTCGGGGACCTTAGGTAGAATTTTAATGTAAATAGAAATGGGTTCCAATTAGGAATATTAGCATGACTCTTAGTGGGCTCTTATGTGGGTCTTGCCAAAAATAAGAGTAAATGCATCAAAAATAAGTGCATGCACCAAGGATTGAACCTTGGACCTAGAGTCTCATCATGCATGTACTTAATCAATTCACCTAGAAAGGGAGTGCTAGTGGAAAAGGAAGAGGATTGTTGTTAAGGGTAAAGGAAATGAAGAGTCACCATGTGAGGAGGCACCATGCCCCTTCACTTAGTATAAAAGATTAGGATGAGAAGTGAAGAGGTACTTGGCACTTAAGTTATTGTTTTCTCCTCTTCTCTTCCACCAAGGATTTTCCTCTCCCTCTTCCTATTTCTTCCTTGCCGTGAGCCACAAGGGGCTTTTCCCTTGGAAAAGCTTCACAAGGGGACTCCCTCTTGAAGATCCAAGGCTTCCTCTACAAGGCTACAAGGGAAAAGGGGGTTCTAGGGTCAAGAAGGTTTTCTTTTGTTTCTCTAATCAAGGTTTATAACCAAGATCAAGAAAGGTAAGAATCCCTCACCTGTGGTATAATTGTTTTCTTTGATGTCTATCATGATTTATGTTTTTGTTTGGGATCTAAGTTGAGAAAACCATGAGGTTTGGCTTTCTAGGGTTTCGGCCAAGCATTGTATTTAGGTTTGGGATGATGTAAACCCTCACTTATGGTCCCTAATGTTTTCTCATGTTAAATAAAGAATAAATTATGATTTGGGGAATTTTTGTAGCACCCTAAGACCCTCTAGGGTTTCAGCCACCATCCCACCTTCATGGTTTGGATTAGATCTAACTCTCCAAGCATGTTTATTATGATTCCCTAGGATATAATGAATTTTAATTGTGAATCTTATGAATTTTTCCATGGACTTAAGACCCCTACAAGTTTCGACCAAGACCAAGTTGGGGGGTTAGGACTTACGGTTAGCTCTAATCATGTGTTTAAATGGATTCCTATGGCATTGTATGTATTGTATTGGATGTTAATTGTGTATTAAATGAATTTCTCATGGACTTAAAACCCTTCTAGGGTGTCATCCAAGGCAAGATTTAGGGTTAGGAATTTGGGTTAGCCCCAATCATGTATTCTAATGGCTTCCTATAGCATTGTATATAATGTATGGGTGATATATTACTTATGACACCTCACATGTTACTTGAATAATGGGAACCCCCACTTATGACTTTCGGCCAAGCACAAGTTCTAGGGTTTGGGTTAGTGTAAGGTTTCAAGTGTACTTGTTTATGGCTTATTACAATGTAGATATATGTTCGAGTATGTTGTATGAATTTTAAGGTACCTAAAACCTTAACCTTATGTGCTATGCATCATGACCTTGTATGCTTATGTTATGTGCCATGTTTTATTCATGAATATTTTAAACCATATACTATGAACACTTGTGTTGTAAAGTAGGCCTAATGCTATGTAGAATTATGCATGTATTATGTTAAATGCCTCGAACACCTGTATTATGATAGATCTATGGTTATGTAGACCTATTCATGTTTAATGTTGAATGTCATGAACTGATGTAGTAAGTATCATGTTCATATAAAACCTACTCATGCATGCTTTATGATAGATGCCATGATCATGTGGGCTATGTTATATGCACCATGTATGTAATGCATGCTTACCTTATGTATCATGATCATGCAAGCTTAATGAACAAAAAAAAAAGATGGTTATGCTCTAATGCATAATTATGTATGTATATCATGCATTATGAATGAAGATGATGTTCATGCCTTTAAGGCATAATGATGTTATGCATTAAACAAGAATGATGAAATGCTAAGTATGCTTTATACCATGCTTCATGTATTATGATCACGTTTATGTCTTCAATTATGCTATGAATGTTCTATGAATGAATGAATGATGATGCATGTGAAGCTATTTTTCTTTATGAATGGGCTTATACCGGACCGAAGTAAGGGTCCAAGGGATGGGATCCTAATGTAAGCTTCGATGTGGGACTACCGCAGCTTTCCCCGGTTCTGGGACTACTGCAACTGTCCAACAGGGATGGGCTCATTATGAAAGCCTCAGTTCTGGGACTACCGCAGCTGTCCTTGGCCTAGTAGGTCGAGACTAGCTACCTCGCATTTACTTAGGGATGCGCGCTTATGATGTATGTATGTGGTACAAGCCGGGGCCCCCCATGATGTGATGATTATGTTCAAGTATTTATAATTATGATTTTCAAATAAGCATTCTTATGTTACGTGCATTTAACTCATCCATTCATTCATGTTATGCATCTATTCCATGTCAAGTACATTATATGTTTATGTTTATGTCAAGAATTATGTCATGTTAAGTATGTTCTTATGCTTATGTTATGTCAAAAACTATGCCATGTCAAGTATGTTCATATGCTTATATTTTATGTCAAGTACTTCTTATGCCATGAGCTCTATGCACCTTCATTTCATGTCAAACACTTCTATATGAACATGTATTTCCATGTACGTCTATATGCCTTCTCATGTTAAATGCTTTATGCTTTATGAATACCTTCTCATGATATGCTTTTATGTTATGTTACACTCTCTATGTTATGTCTTATCATTGAATGTATGCGACGTATGATTTTAGTGAGTAGGAAAGAGTCTTACTAAGCCAATGTACTTATAGTTTTACTTTCTTATACCGCAGATCAAGCAATAGGATACTAAGCTAAGGGAAGCAGCAGGAGGGCAAGTGTGTGTGTGTGGCAATGACTTGGCAAAAGAAAAAGAAAGAGATCCTAAGGCTTATTCTTTGTCACATGTCCTATATATTTTGCATTGTCCTCTTTAGTCCCATGCTATACTTATGATGGTTTTCCCTAAAGAATAACTTATGTGATTTTCATATCATGCTTTATTGCTATACTTGTCATGGCTAAATTATGATGTTAACATGCTATCCCATGATGCTATACTTATGTTGCTTTTAAGCTTGATGGTAAGATAAGCGATGGTTAATGCAAGCATGATCAAATGTTATGTCTTACATGATATATCCTATATTCTTATGTTATGACAATGCTAAGTTTACTAAGTAACCATGTTTAAGAATGATAGTTATGACATGTTTACATGATTCAAGTGTTAGTTGCATGATTAAAATGCATATGTATAAAGTTTTAAATTATTCCGCTACATTAAGATATTCATATACCTATACGTATGTTAGCATAACGCCGCCTTCCGCCTACCCCTTAAGGCTGAGAAAGGCGGGCGTTACACTACTAATCCAAGACTCAGTCTTGGAACTGTTAGTAATATGAGAGAAGTGTCCTAAGGCAATCACCTTATGAATGTAAATATTTATTTTAATAAATGAAAATTCACTATTTGAGTATATATGTTTGTGTATTTGATTGGGATCTTAAACTCATTTACTGAATGTCCGCAATACAATTCACAGTATGAGAGAATTTGTGATGGAATCACAACTAGTGATTATGTCTACATGTGCAATTGTGAAGTATTGAAAATATCCCTAGTCGATGAATTGATAAATACGGACACTATCAATTCTGTTGAGACTAGCATGAGTTATTCTCTAATCAGCTGATTCTCACTGGTTGGTGACATTGGGATGTCCGGAGATAAACATGAATGCTAGTTAAGGAAACTAGTTCATTGGAGTGACTGGCTGTAAAACTTCACATGGTAGTCTATATATAGACATGTCAGTGAAGTTCTTACTGCAGCATAAGTGCGATGTTCCTTTGACTTGCGGTGTTCAAGTCATCTTGGTCATGGAGACTTATACTTTAACATCTTAAGAGCATCTCCAAGGAGGTGTGGACCCAGGATGGTTGGGTATAAGCAGAAGTGCCCGAAGATGTTTGAACAGCCTACAAAGGATTCACCACTCCTTGCGAGGAGATGTATACCCAAGGCCTATCGTCGGATTGTTACTCAAAGCCTCTGGCCAGAGCATGACATGTTTAGAGTATGAGTCTCTTAAATACATGAGAGTAATTAGAATCCAAAGGATGAGAGAATATTACTTGGGCTAGGTGTGATGTAGTCAGCCTAGTGGGGACTGACACACACAGACCATGTCCTGAACCAAGTGACTATAAGATGGTGAAGGGAATGAGACACGATTCATTAGAGCTGCTGAAGGGTTTCAGAATAATTTCTGAGGTCAACCGTTGATCATTCGATTAATTGGGGATCATGATGTACTACTAGGTGCCACTCATGATCGTTCTATAATTGATGAATTATAGACGGCCAACATAAATCGAAAGCCTATTTAGTCACACGCACTACGGATAATCCGAGGGATTTAAAACGAGTTGAAAATTAGATTTTCCAATCATGAGAAATAAGTCGAATCTGAATTTATCAGAGGCGCATCGGAAGCTTAAAATGGCTAAGTCTTTTGAAGGCTTATTGGACGAATTAAATGAGTTTAATTCGTAATGGGTTTGGCTTGGTGTGGCCGACCAAAGAGGGTGCCCACCCTCTTTGTTTTGGCCGGCCACAATAAAGGAGGGAAACCAATTTATTTGGTTTAAATTATAAAATTAATCGAGTGTGATTTATTTTATAAAATTATGGATAAAGAAATTTATATAAAGAAATTTATAGAAGTTTATTCTTTTTATGGAAATTAAAATGAACTATGGATTGGTTTATTTTATTTTATAAAATCAATTATGAATTGATTTTTCCATGATAAGAAAATTTTATATAATAAATTTATTCTTTTTATGGAATTTAAAATGAACCATGGATTGGTTTATTTTATTTTATAAAATTAATTATGAATTGATTTTTCCATGATAAGAAAATTTTATATAATAAATTTATTCTTTTTATGGAAATTAAAATGAACCATGGATTGGTTTATTTTATTTTATAAAATCAATTATGAATTGATTTTTCCATGATAAGAAAAATTTACATAATAAATTTCTTGTAAAATTTTATTCCATAATAAAAGGGAAGACATGGTTGTTTTTATTATAAATTAAGTTATAATAAAAACTTGGCATAACGGAATAATTCATAGAAAAATTTATAAGATAAATTTCTTAAGAAAAATTCCGTTAAGAGGAGACTTGGCGATTAAGAGGCTACTATATAAAGGTACCAAGGCAAGGCTTGAAATTTAATTCAAGTGATCAAGGATTCTTGCCTAGCCTCTCTCCCTCTCCTTCTCTCCCTCTCCCTATCCAAGTGGGCACCGGCCCTAGAAGTTCCTCCTAGGGTTGCCGTGAGCCAACTCCACCAAGAAGGCGCCCAAGATGAAGAAGAAGCGGGTCGCGACTCCTTCCTTCCTTTCCCCGAAACCTTGATTCCGTTACTTGGTGGTTAGTTTCCATCTCTCTCTCTCTTGATATTCTTGTCGTGCCTTTAGAGAATCTAGTAGTTCTTGTTGGCACGAAACTCGTGGCTTTGCGAAGTCATCCCGAAGAGAATTCGGCGTGGATGCGAATAGAGGCGGAGCTTCCAAGGGACGCTACGGTTGGATCTCGTCCCTTACTTTGAGTTACGCGAGGTATTGAGTAAATTAGTTTACTTTCTGCAAAATTTTACTTTATGATCATGCCCACACATCATAAGGTTGTATGCTAGATACGTGGTTAAAATAATTTGAGAAATTATTTATGCTAATTCTTCCGCTGCACGTAATTATTTTTTAAAAATTACGAACCCGTATCCATGTCAAAAAGCACCCGGTCCCAACAGTGGTATCAGAGCCAGTTAGTGTTCGACATAATCATATAATTGTTTTGCGAAAAACTTTGTCATGATCTCAATATTGGAAAATTTTCCAATTATGGAAACTTTCCAATTATGATAAATTTTAGATTTAGGAATTTCGAAGTTTGGAAATCCTCATGAAATTTCGCAAACTTTTGAAATATCCTAGTTTCTGAACTTTTATGATAATTTTGAAAACTTCCCATCTTTGGAATCTTTCCAATTTTGGAAATTTCTATTTTGGAAATTTTCCAATTTTGGAAATATGTAAGTTTTCTTTGTACCAGAAACTTACAATTATTCTGAAAACCTATTATGAAATCTCGCAATTTTGGGCACTTTCATTCAAGAAAGTCAAGACAAATTTATGGATCATTAATTGACAATTAAATTCGAATTGATTTTAAATTATTAACAAAATTCTTTATTTTGGATTGAGCATCGGGGGGCGGTCCAATTAAAGGTTAGTTGTTATAATTTAATTTCCCATTTTGAATAAAAATGTCATGATTAATTTGGTTATGCCACGGGGAGTGGACCAAATTGGATTTATGATAAATTTCTTTTCTTTGGGTATCTGAGCCTCGGGGAGCCACCCTTAGAAAACAATTTGATGTAATTAATTAATCCATAAATAAAATATGTGACCAAATTTTAGAAATTTAGAATAATTTCCTTATTTGTTTTAAGAGGTGATGCTCTTACATATTGTTGTCTCCAAAATTAATTAGGAAAATGGTTTCCTATAGAGTTTTCTTAAATGAGATTTTCATGAAAATAATATGTGGTTGAATTAAGGGAATTGACTCTTAATTTAATAAGATTTGATTTAGAGAAATCAAAGTCTTAAACATATTATTTCCGAAATTGATTATGACAATTTAGGAAATTATTTCCCAAAACAATTCCTTGAATAAAGTGTGAAATCGGGATTAGGATATCCGGTTCCTAGTCCAATTAATGAGATTTGATAAATTAAGTCACATACATACTTTATTAAGGAAATCGTTAGTCATGACATAATTATATGTCATGAATGTGCTTAGAAAAGAAAGGATGAGACCCAAAACCCCTTACAAAATATTAAGGCTAACACCTTCCATTAATATGGTTAGAACCAGAGTTTTGTTTCTCGTTTGGGTTGATGGACACATCCATGCCCGGCTTGAAACTCAACATGTTCAAACCACGGAATTAGTTTATGATTGATATAGTTGGAGTCAGAGGTCAATCCTTAGTTTTGGTTGTTGGACACATCCAAGCCTGACTAAAAGGTTGAATGAGCTCCAACCATATTAAAACTATTTCTTGATTAATGGGTCAGCCTTAAGCTTGGAGCATCGATTTGTTGTGCCACAGCCAAGGTCGATGTGAAGAGAAGTGCAGTTGGGTGCTATTTATATTGTTACATACTTGTTAATGAGTTAACAACCCAATGATTTATGCAAACATTCAATTAGTTGATAGCATAAAGTGGTAGTTACATATATGTGATATGTAATCGGTATAATTACCTACCTTCATAGCTAAGAATAACTTGATGGCCACAGCCATGGTTGTTCTTATCTATGGTTGGATATCAACCTATTTGGAGATGTTCCTACGATCTCCCGAATTGATAAAAAGGGTTATTCAATTCGAAAAAATAAATAGGATTTAATTAATGTATGTTGATGCATCCTTTATCATTCTTCTCACATATGCTCAATTTGTATTTCTAGGATAATCACCTGATCATGTCTTCTCTGAATTTACGTTCCATTTTGGACACCAATAAGTTAACTAAGGACAAAAGGATTGAAAAGGCACAAAAAGCCACTTGCCATCACTGTGGCAAGGAGGGCCACTGGCGAAGAAACTGCAAGGTTTATCTTGAGTCCTTGAAGAAGAAGGCATCCGATGCCTCATCCTCTTCAAGCATCTTCGTTATTGAATGTCACTCTATTTCCTCGTACACTTGGGTACTTGATACCGGATGTAGCTCACATATATGTAATGACATACAAGGGCTAAGGAATAGAAGAAGACTCGTCAAGGGAGAAGCGAATTTGCGATTTGGAAATGGAGCAAAAATTGCTGCTATTGCCATCGGAACATATTTGCTAAAGCTCCCTACTAGACTTGTCTTAGAATTGGATAATTGTTATTTTGTTCCTTCGTTAATAAAGAACATTGTATCTATTTCATGCTTAAATGAAAAGGGTTACCATTTAACTTTTAGTAACAATTGTTGTTACATAACTTTAAATGGCGTTCTTTATGGGACTGGAACTTTGTGCAATGGTATCTACACGTTAGATTTATCCGGTGATGTTTTCAATATCGAAGTTAGCAACAAACGTGCTCGAATAGTTAATCAAATAGATTCTTACACGTGGCATTGTCGTCTTGGCCATGTAAGTAAGAAACGCATGACCAAATTACACCGATGTGGAATTCTGGAATCATTTGAACCCGGTTCATTTGATACATGCGAATCATGCTTAAAAGGCAAGATGACCTAATTACCCTTTTCCGGAAATGGTAATCTAGTGGGAGAATTGCTTGATCTAATACATACTGATGTATGTGGACCAATGTCAACACTTGCACAAGGAGGCTATAGCTACTTTATTACCTTTATCGATGATCACTCACGATTCGGGTATGTGTTCTTGATGAAACACAAATCTGAAGCTTTTGAGAAATTCAAAGAGTTCAGAAATGAAGTAGAGAAACAGCTTGGCAAAAGTATTAAGATACTTCGATCCGATCGGGGTGGTGAATACTTAAGTCAAGAGTTTCAAGATTATCTTAGGGATAATGGGATATTGTCCCAATGGACTCCGCCGTATACACCACAGCATAATGGTGTATCTGAGAGGTGCAACCGAACCTTGATGGACATGGTTAGGTCTATGATGAATCATGCAACTCTTCCAAAATCCTTTTGGGGCTATGCACTTAAGACAGCTGTTTACTTGCTAAACAGAGTCCCGATCAAGGTAGTCTCTACTACTCCATATGAGACATGGAATAGTAAGAAACCTCACTTAACTCACCTTAAGATATGGGGTTGTCCCGCTTATGTGAAGCGGACTGTATCAGACAAATTGGATGCTAAGTCTGATAAATGTCTATTTATTGGATACCTTAAGGAAACGAAGGGTTACCAATTCTATCATCCCTTGGAACAAAAGGTGTTTGTTTCAAGGCATGCTGTATTTCTGGAAAAAGAATTTCTTTTACAAGAAAACAGTGGGAGTGGCATTGAACTTGATGAAGTTCAAGAAAGTCCAATAGACATTACAGAGACACCTAGTCTAGACCCACAACCAATAACTCATAATGATGAGCTATCAGTTGAACCTAAAACAACACCACCTCTTCGTAGGTCTGATAGGACACGCAATATTCCAGAGAGATACGGATTTCTCATAACTGAATCGAACGACGTGTTACTCATAAGCGATGACAAACCTATCAGTTATGAAGATGTTCTGAAAAGTTCAGAAAGGGACAATGGCTTGAAGCCATGAAGTCGGAAATGGATTCCATGTAGGAAAATCAAGTATGGGACTTGGTTAACCCACCTGAAGGGATTAAGCCCATATGGTGCAAGTGGGTTTTCAAGAAGAAAACCGACATGGAAGGTAAAGTTGTTACCTTTAAGGTTAGACTAGTGGCAAAAGTGTAACGCCCCAAATTTTGGGCTTGCTTTCGATTATAAAAAGGGCACAAAAATGTCTATATATATTATCAGATTGTATGACATTTATTTCATAAATGAATAAAATTATATTTTTGTGATTTCATGATTTAATGTTATGTAATTGCATAAATTAGAATATGTGATTGCATGAATTGGAATATGTAATTGCATAAATTAGAATATGTGATTGCATGAATTGGAATATGTAATTGCATAAATTAGAATATGTGATTGCATAAATTAGAATATGTGATTGCATAAATAGGAATATGTAATTTGCATAAATTATAATATGTGATTGTAGGAATTGGAATATGTGATTTCATAATATGTGATTTGAGAATATGAGAGTAAATTGGGCTAATGGGCTTTGCAAAAGTGAAAACCAAAGAGGAGCAAAAATATGCTCTTGCCGAGAATCGAACCTTGGAACTCTTAGTAAGCAAAGCCTTGAAAAGCAACGAAGTAACCAATTCACCCATCAGGGGATTGCTGAGAGAAAGGAAGGGAAATTCTTGTTAAGGGTTATGGAATGTGAAAGGGTAGAGGAAGAGGCTCTTGATGAGAAACCCCTTAGTGAAGAGACACTTGGAGAAGAGGCACCTTGCCTCTTCCCTTAGTATAAATAAGAGGGAATGCTAAGGGGCTAACCATCATTGTTGCAAACCCCTCACTCACTCTCCCTCTTCAATTTTCGAAAATCCAAGAGACTCCCTCTTCAATTTTCGAAAATTGAACTCCCTTCTCCCTCTTCAATTTTCGAAATCCTAACTCCCCTCTCCCTCTTCAATTTTCGAAAATCCCAAAGACCCCATTGAAGGTTTGAAACTCTTGCAAGGCAAGAAGAAGTCAAGGACCTCAAGAGCAAGGACAAGCACCTCCCCTCCGATTTAAGGGTATACCTTAAGGATATTTAGCGAGAGAGGTAAGTGCCCCTCACCTGTAGCATAATTGCTGTGTATGATTTCCTTCTTCTTTGTAACGCCCCGAAATTTCCTATATGAAATATTAGGAAATATATAAATTCATGAATATGAAATATGGTGAAATTCATGAAATAGTATCATGAAATATTATGAAATATTATGAATTCATAAATATGAAATGTTATGGAATTCATGAAATAGTATCATGAAATATTATGAAATATTATGAATTCATAAATATGAAATATTATGGAATTCATGAAATAGTATCATGTATGGAATTCATGAAATATTATCATGAAATGTTTTGAAATATTATGAATTCATAAATATGAAAGATTATGGAATTCATGAAATATTATCATGAAATATTATGAAATATATGAATTCATGGAATATAATTAATATTATGAAATTTCATGATATTATGAAATTAATATTATGAAATATTATGAATTCATAAATATGAAATATTATGGAATTCATGAAATAGTATCATGTATGGAATTCATGAAATATTATCATGAAATGTTATGAAATATTATGAATTCATAAATATGAAAGATTATGGAATTCATGAAATATTATCATGAAATATATGAATTCATGGAATATAATTAATATTATGAAATTTCATGATAGGCTTGGCTTAATGGGCTTGGATTAGTGCAAAATGTGATAAAAAGAAAATATAGAAGGGAGGAAGCAGGGATTGAACCTTGAACCTCCTAGTTGCACTAGCAATGTCTTAACCATTTCACCAAGCCATGTTTCTTGTTAGAGAAGGAGAAACATGCTTGTTAAAAGCTAGGGAAGTGAAGAGACATGTCTCTTCAAGAGAAAAGTATAAATAAGAGAAGGAAGTGGTTAGAATAACTACCTCTTCATCTTCCTCTTCACTTCTCCACCGAAAGTCTCTTCTTCTCCCTCTCCATTTTCGAAAAGTAAACCCTAGGGTTTTAACCCTAGGGAATTGGAAGGAAGAAGAACCCTTTAAGGTTCTTGCCTTCTACTAGGGCCAAGATTGCTAAGAGAAGGCAAACAAGGGAAACACTCACCTTCCTTCAACCAAGGGAACCTTAAGATCTTAGAGAAGTAGAAATCAAGCGAAAGGATGTAAGTATCCCCTCGCCTGCAGTGTAATAGTTCTTGAATGTGGTATCTTTTAACATGTTGTAAACAAAAACCTAGGGTTTTTGTTCTTGTATGTTTCGGCCACCCCCCTTAGGGGAAGGCCTTGTTTTCTTTTGTTACATGATTAGACCCTTGACACTTAGGGAATATGTGTATATTGATTTCCTTCATGATAGTTGAACAAAAGGGAAGAAGAACTAGGGTTTTGGTTCTTGTAAGATTCGGCCACCCCCTTAGGGGAAGGCCTTGTTCTCTTTCGTTACATAATTAGACCCTTGGAACTTAGGATATATGTATATGTGTGGTTTATGCAAAATGTTGTGAACAAAACCTAGGGTTACACCCTTGTGTAGGTTTCGGCCAACACCCAAGAAGGGACCTTGGTTACCCCTTGATGCATGTGAAGACCCTTTGGAATTTAGAGTATACCTATATGTTGTGTCCCTACATTTTTGTGATAGCAAAACCTGGGGTTTTGAACTTGGATGGGTTTCGGCCAAGGCTTAGAAAAAAAGGGTTAGTGAGGGTTGAATTATCCTACAATATATCCATGTTTAAGATAAGTATACAAGGTGTTTGAATAAATGTATGTGTGAATGATTAATGCAAAAGTCCTAATATTTCCCTACTCTTGATGTTTCGGCCAACCCACTAGGACTAGGGTTTGTAAAGGTCAAACTACCCTATGATATATGTTTATGGTTGGGGATGATCATATGTATATGTATGTGGTGTTAAATGGAATGGTTGATAAGGAAACCTTAATTGATAGCATGCTTTGATATGTTTATGTATGAGGTGTTTAAATGAGATGTCTGATTGAAATCTTAATTGATAGCATGCTACCACTTTCTACGATATGAGTATGACCTATGTGACCAAAGCTTGTCAGGTCTAAGGTAGGTTAAGTGGTTGAAATATGATGCATGATGAAATATGATGAACATGTATGAAATGTGATGTATATATGAACATGTATGACATATGATGCATGTATGAACATGTATGAAATATGATGAATATATGAACATGTATGAAATATAATGTATGTATGAGCATGCCTTATAGCCCATGGGGTACATTTATGAAATTTGCATGTGATATGTTAAAATGCTTGAATGGATACTCAAATAGTATGGGATCAAGAGCACCCGAATGTGTGGTGTGTCCCTAGGGGATCAAGAACACCCTTGAAGAGTGGTGTGTCCCATAAGAGTAAATATGGAGTATTCCTTAGCATATATGTAACAGCATGATAAGTATTTTACTTTTGAAGTTGTGTACCCGACTCGGAAGGGGGTCGTTAAATAAATCTGGGGTGCATGTTAACGTGACTCCGGTAGGACGGAAGGGTCCTGCTCTAATGACTTGGTGGCTCGCTACCCCAACTCATTAGGGAACGCGCAATAGTTCCGCGCGATAGTTGGTACACAACAAGGCCCGATATGATATGGATGTATTCTTAAGTAATACCATTATGGAAATGTTTTGAAAACATTCATTGAGAATATTTGTAATATGTGAAGAGTATGCTTAAGGTACTTGATATTGCATGTTAGAAACTTGGATGTTTAATATGCTTTGATGAACTCATGCTTATGATTTATTATGTGTACATGTTATGCTTTCGTATGGTTTTAGCGAGTAGGACAGGATCCTTACTAAGCATTTATGCTTACTAGTTTATGTGTTGTCTTATGCTGCAGATAACACTTAAATGGAAGGAAGAGGCAGGAGGCTGAAGATGTGTGGGGTGGTGGCTCGGGAAGAAAGATTTCTATATCTACATATTTATGCTTATGTTATGCTCCTTGACAATGAATGATAGTGATTAGGATTGATATTGCATGATAATAGTTACACTTGGAATTTTCATATACTTGATTTATTGGATTATATTATGGTGTGAAATAATATGTGAACCTATCATGTTATATAATGTCGTTCTAGTATAGTGGTAAGTATTCTTGCATTGTTGTTTTAATGTCATGCTAGGGGATAGAAATAGAAAAAAAAAATATTACTATATGATTGAATGTACGTAACCCCGCCCCGAGAGTAGATATAAGGGCGGGCGTTACATTCTTGTAGTTTGCGAAAATGGGGATTTGCCCTAGGTAAGTTTCGGCCACCCCTTAAGGGAAAGCCTTGATTACTTTTTGATACATGTGAAGACCCCTTGGAACTTAGAGTATACCTATATGTTGATTTCCTTCAAGTTGTGATAACAAAAATTAGGGTTTGCACCCCCTACAAGTTTCGGCCAAGACATGGAAAAAAATTAGGGATTCAAGGGATGAATTACTCTATGAAGTATCTTATGTTAGTATATGACATGATAGTGTAGATAAGGTGTTTGTATAAATGGTTGTGTGAATGTTTGATTCCAAAAACCCTAATCCCCCCTACCCTACACTATTCGGCCAACACCCTAAAGTTAGGGTTTGTAAAGGATAAACTACCCTATGAGATATGCTTATGTTTGGGATGATGATATGTATATGCAAGTGATGTTTAAATGGAATGTTTGATTGGAAAACTTAATTTTTCCCTAGCATGTGATATTCGGCCAAAGCATGGAACATTAGGTTTATGAAGGTTAATTAGAATATGATGTATCTTATGTTAGTGTATGACATGATAGTGTAGATAAGGTGTTTGTATAAATGGTTGTGTGAATGTTTGATTTCAAAAACCTAAGCTACCTCCACCCTTAACATTCGGCCAAAGGGCCCTATACTTGGGATTGGATTAATAAATACCAAGTATGATAATGATCTTGTGTAGGATATGACATGCTTGTGTGATTCTTGATATGTTGATTGGAATGCATGCTAGCCAAATTATAACTTTCGGCCAAGAGAGAACTCTTGGACCCTAGCCTTGGTTGCTCCCATGAAATGCATGCTTTATACTAGGCTAGTTATCAAGATTATGAATGTATACATATGTATAAAAATGAGCCCTATAGGGCATGAATGAAGAAGGCTTAGGGCCTAAAGAATGCTTCCCTAGAAGGTTGGGACTAAAAGCATACTTTATGAAAATGAAGAACATGATAACTATTTTATTTTGTAATGGCTTGTACTATAGACTCTTAAAGCGAGTCAAATGATTATGATACTAGGCTGAAGGACTTTTGAGAAGGCTTAGTAAACCCTAGTGGTTCGGGATTAGCTACCTCGTTCCCATTTAGGGGCGCGCGCAAAACATGTAGTACAAGCCGGGCCCTAATGATTATGCTATGTTCAAGTATTATGTTTATATGTTTTCAAAAGAACCTTCCTATGAAGTTAACATGCTTAGATGTTTAACATACTTAAATGCTTACCATGCTTGAATGTGATATATTCTATTACCTTTTCATGATATCCGGTTTTGTGAGTAGGACAGGGTCTTACTATCGTTTAGTGTTTTCCCTTATGCTACAGATAAAGGATGCTAAACTATGGAGGCTGTGGGAGAAGGGCAAGTGTGTGTGTGATAGTGCTGGTGGATAAAAAGGATCTTGCTCATAGTTGCTTCAAGTTTTGGAACTTGTCATGTTAAACCCATGTTATGCTCTTTTATACATGCTATGTTTGAAGATGAATACTTGATGTCCATGCTAGATTAAATAAAAAAATAATAATTATGCTTCCGCTACATGAACCTTGCATGAATTAATGATACATATGCCGATGCATAGATTAGATTGAAAAAAAAAATAATATGAATGCATGTGTGTAGTTGTAATGTACAAAAGTTAAAGTAGCGCCGCCGAATCCCTAGGGGATTAAGGGCGGGCGTTACAAAAAGGATATCGTCAGAAACAAGGAATTGATTATGACGAAACCTATTCGCCAGTAGCTATGCTTAAATCCATTCGGATGCTCCTAGCCATAGCAGCTCATTATGATTATGAGATATGGCAAATGGATGTGAAAACAACTTTCCTTAATGGAAACCTGCTTGAGGATGTATACATGATACAACCTGAAGGTTTCACATCGGTTGATAAAACCAAAGTATGCAAGCTTCGACGATCTATATATGGACTGAAGCAAGCATCCAGGAGATGGATCATCCGTTTTGATGAGACAATCAAAGAGTTTGATTTCTCACAAAATCCTGACGAACCTTGTGTGTACAAGAAGGTTAGTGGGAGTGCAGTCGTATTCCTAGTATTATATGTCGATGACATATTACTTATAGGAAACGATATATCAGTCTTACAGACAGTTAAAATTTGGTTGTCCAAAACTTTCTCCATGAAAGACCTGGGAGAAGCAACCTATATCCTTGGGATTAGAATCTATAGAGATAGATCAAAACGGTTGCTTGGTCTTTCGCAGTTTACATATATAGACCGAGTGCTAAAAAGGTTTACCATGTCGGAATCCAAGAAAGGTTACCTTCCCATCAGGCATGGGATCAACCTTTCAATGTCTATGTGTCCGCGGACAGAAGACGAGAGGATTTGCATGAATAAGATTCCTTATGCATCCGCGATAGGATCTATCATGAATGCGATGTTATGTACAAGGCCCGATGTATCGTATGCTCTGAGCGTCACAAGCAGATACCAATCGGATCTAGGAATGGATCATTGGGCGGCTGTCAAGACAATCCTTAAGTACTTAAGAAGAACTAAGGATGTGTTCCTAATATATGGAGAAGGAGATATGGTAATACGTGGGTATACAGATGCCAGTTTCCAGACAGATAAGGATGACTCCAAATCTCAGTCTGGATACGTATTTACTTTGACTGGAGGCGCAATAAGTTGGCAGAGTTCCAAACAAGACACCGTAGCAGATTCTACCACGGAAGCGGAATATATCGCAGCTTCGGAAGCAGCAAAGGAAGCAGTCTAGATCAAGAAGTTTGTCTCCGAACGTGGTGTGGTTGCAACCATTGATGAAGCAGTGCCGGTTTACTACGACAACAATGGAGCTATTGCACAAGCAAAGGAACCAAGGTCTCATCAGCGATCCAAACACGTGCTTCGCCGCTATCATCTGATCAGAGAGATTATAAGTAGGAATGATATACAAATTGAGAAAATTCCCACTGAAAGAAATTTAGCAGATCCTTTAACTAAGGCCTTGCCTCAGAGCAAGTTTGAGGGTCATGTTAGAGCCTGTGGTATTGGATACCGTAGCGATTGACATTAGGCCAAGTGGGAGTTTGTTAGTAATATGAGAGAAGTGTCCTAAGGCAATCGCCTTATGATTGTAAACATTTATTTTAATAAATGAAAATTCACTATTTGAGTATACATGTTTGTGTATTTGATTGGGATCTTAAACTCATTTACTGAATGTCCGCAATACAATTCATAGCATGAGAGAATTTATGATGGAATCACAACTAGTAATTATCTCTACATGTGCAATTGTGAAGTATTGAAAATATCCCTAGTCGATGAATTGATAAATACGGACACTATCAATTCTGTTGAGACTAGCATGGGTTATTCTCTAATCAGCTGATTCTCACTGGCTGGTGACATTGGGATGTCCGGAGATAAACATGTATGCTAGTTAAGGAAACTAGTTCATTGGAGTGACTGGCTGTAAAACTTCACATGGTAGTCTATATATAGACATGTCAGTGAAGTTCTTACTGCAGCTTAAGTACGATGTTCCTTTGACTTGCGGTGTTCAAGTCATCTTGGTCATGGAATCTTAGACTTTAACATCTTAAGCAAGCATCTCCAAGGAGGTGTGGACCCAGGATGGTTGGGAATAAGCCGAAGTGCCCGAAGATGTTTGAACAGCCTACAAAGGATTCACTACTCCTTGCGAGGAAATGAATACCCAAGGCCTATCGTCGGATTGTTACTCAAAGCCTCTGGCCAGAGCATGACATGTTTAGACTATGAGTCTCTTAAATACATGAGAGAAATTAGAATCCAAAGGACGAGAGAACGTCACTTGGGCTAGGTGTGACGTAGTCAGCATAGTGGGGACTGACACACACAGACCATGTCCTAAGCCAAGTGGGTATAAGATGGTGAAGGGAATGAGGCACAATTCATTAGTGCTGCTGAAGGATTTCAGAATAATTTCTGAAGTCAACCGTTGATCTTTCGATTAATTGGGGATCATGATGTACTACTATGTGCCACTCATGATCGTTCTATAATTGATGAATTATAGACGGCCAACATAAATCGAAAGCCTATTTAGTCACATGCACTATGAGTAATCCGAGGGATTTAAAACGAGTTGAAAATTGAATTTTCCAATCAAGAAAAATAAGTCGAATCCGAATTTATCTGAGGCGCATTGGAAGCTTAAAATGACTAAGTCTTTTGAAGGCTTATTGGACGAATTAAATGAGTTTAATTCGTAATGGGTTTGGCTTGGTGTGGCCGGCCAAAGAGGGTGCCCACCCTCTTTGGTTTGGCCGGCCACAATAAAGGAGGGAAACCAATTTATTTGGTTTAAATTATAAAATTAATCGAGCGTGATTTGTTTTATAAAATTATGGATAAAGAAATTTATATAAAGAAATTTATTCTTTTTATGGAAATTAAAATGAACCATGGATTGGTTTATTTTATTTTATAAAATCAATTATGAATTGATTTTTCCATGATAAGAAAAATTTATATAATAAATTTATTCATTTTATGGAAATTAAAATGAATCATGGATTGGTTTATTTTATTTTATAAAATCAATTATGAATTGATTTTTCCATGATAACAAAATTCTATATAATAAATTTATTCTTTTTATAAAAATTAAAATGAACCATGGATTGGTTTATTTTATTTTATAAATCAATTGTGAATTGATTTTTCCATGATAAGAAAAATTTATATAATAAATTTTTTGTAAAATTTTTTTCCATAAAAAAAGGGAAGACATGGTTGTTTTTATTATAAATTAAGTTATAATAAAAACTTGGCATAATGGAATAATTCATAGAAAAATTTATAAGATAAATTTCTTAAGAAAAATTCCGTTAAGAGGAGACTTGGCGATTAAGAGGCTACTATATAAAGGTACCAAGGCAAGGCTTGAAATTTAATTCAAGAGATCAAGGATTCTTGCCTACCCTCTCTCCCTCTCCTTCTCTCCCTCTCCCTATCCAAGTGGGCGCCGGCCCTAGAAGTTCCTCCTAGGGTTGCCGTGAGCCAACTCCACCAAGAAGGCGCCCAAGATGAAGAAGAAGCGGGTCGCGACTCCTTCCTTCCTTTCTCCAGAATCTTGGTTCCGTTACTTGGTGGTTAGTTTCCATCTCTCTCTCTCTTGATATTCTTGTCGTGCCTTTAGAGAATCTAGTAGTTCTTGTCGGCACGAAACTCGTGGCTTTGCGAAGTCATCCCGAAGAGAACTCGGCATGGACGCGAATAGAGGCGGAGCTTCCAAGGGACGCTACGGTTTGATCTTGTCCCTTACTTCGAGTTACGCGAGGTATTGAGTAAATTAGTTTATTTTATGTAAAATTTTAATTTATGATCATG
>JAGFNQ010007793.1:1041115-1068278 GCA_024364735.1 Boesenbergia rotunda | reverse complement strand
TCTTTGATGCATTTCCGAATTTTGTTCCCTGATTCCACAGCCTTTGAAAAGCCCAATTTAGCCTCAAGTTGACACAAATTCCTTCTCAGCTTTTTGACACTGATTTTCTGCACAGATTCTGCCTTTGATCACAATTGATCAGCTGAAACTTAGGACTCTATCAGATTGTTGCTGAACTTAGCTTCCATAACTACAACTTCCAAATTCTTGATCCAAGTTAGCAGATTTTTTTTTTTCATTGGCACAAACTGCTTTTCTCTTCTCTTTTTTTTCTGTTTTTGGCATTTGTTTTCATTTCAACTTTGAGTGCCAAATTCAACTTGAGGTTCAACTCCCTTGGATCTTCAAATGATGATCAAGAATCTTCAATTAATTTCCATCTTTGACCACTTCTTCTTCTTCTTGCTCAATTTTTGACACCAAACTCCAATCAACTTGGCAAAAAAAATTTTCGAAATGATGATGCTCTTTGATAAAGATTGCTTCCCTCTCACTAGTCACTCCCCCACACTTAAATCTTTGTCCGTCTCGGGCAAAATAACATTAGAAACAAATCAAACAACAAGTCCAAAGGAAAGTGAGGGTAAGTGTAAGAAATAAGTAGAGAAAAATGAAATGAACATGATTTTTTTTTAAAAATTGAAGTAGAAAGGGAAACAAATGGATTAGCCTCTATAGATGTGATCCAATCATTGAAATATGGTTTTGAAAGAACCTAAGCAAGTTCTAGAGTCAATACATATGTGTGTCACAATATAAGGCTAATTCTCACTAGGTAAAATAATTCATCCCAATCCTCAATTAAGATCTAAAGCAAGTAGTACTCAAGCATCCAAGATTCATCCATTAGCTCAACCTTAAGTTTAACAACCAAATTTAATTTATTTTCTAAAGACTCTAAAATGCTATGGAGATAACCTAGAGGGATACTTTTATTTCTACTCATGCAAGAAAAGTGACAAAAGAAATACATGCATTTATTTACAAGACTCATTTAAAAGAAAATTCTACTTCTAAGAAGCATGAAAAATGAAAAAATGAAATAAAAGAAAATCAAAAAGAACAAACTCCCCTTTATTCTGGTGGGACGGAGTCTATCCAGAAGTAGCCTCCATCTTGGTAGTGGAGGAGTCTGGGTGGCTGGGAGATTTGGAACTCCCCCACACTTAAACTTCACAAAATTTTGCTCTGGTGGCCTCAGGCGATTCAGGTTCAAGAGCCATTCAAGGGATGGAGTGCTTTTAATTAAAGTCAGATCATCTCCTCCTTCTTGATGCCCTTCAGAAGTCCTTCCAGGAGGCTGGAGTCTGTTCAGTTGGAGCACCCACTCCTGAAGTCTTCTGGACCCTGCAAAACAATGTAATACCTCTCTCAAGCGTTCAGGGTCAGAAAGAAATGATATAAGTTCAGTCTCTGCATCAAATGAATCCAAAACTGCATCCTGTCTAATTAAATCAAGGCTTGGTGTCTCAATGAAATTTTCAAAATTATTTCCTACCAAATTTGCATCCATATACTCATCACAAATAAAGAAATCAATTTCTGGCTCATCAATAGAAATTTCACCAATTATTTTCAATCAAGGGTATATCAAGTAATGTGTCACAGCCAATCAAATCAATATCAGGTATCTCCAAAAGTCTTTCACATTCATTCTCAGCATATGAAATAGCAAGAGATTCATCAAAATAAATAACATCAAATTCAGGCACTTCTAAAAAATTTTCACTAGACATATCCACAAAAGATGTATCTAAAGATTCATCATAACAAACTACATCAATTATGGGTGCCTCTAAAATTATTTCGCTATCCATATCTACAAGAGATGTATCAGGTAATGCAGTACGATCAATGAAATCAATGTTTGGTACCTCTATTGGATTTTCACAAACAATCTCTACACAAGGTATATCAATAAATACATCAGAATCAATAAAGTCATCCCTAGGTACCTCACTGCATTTTTCTGAAGAAAGAGGAGAAATACTTACCTGAGCGTGCTGGATAATACCTGGAGGTTCTATAATAGTAGATGTATCTGTGGTCTCCTCCTGGTCAAGTTCATGCTCTTCATCAGCCTCAGGCTCTGGTGGACAATCAACTGGTGATCCTTGGGTGCTTGCTTCCACCGTGCAAGTCCCTACACTTTCTGGTTCATCTTCTGACTGTGGTGGTCCCTGGGGCTTAGTGCAATCCCCTACACCTATGGAATCATCTCCTCTGCATGCTTCTCCTGTAATATCTGCAACAACAGTGTCAGAAAAATTAGGACCATCAATAATGCTATCATCAGAAAATAAAAGTCTAGAATGGTCCTGTGGAGCTTCAATTTCTTCTTCTGGAGCTGAAAAATTTGGAATTGGATTTTGAATAGGAGTCTCCGGAGGAATGCATGCTCTAGGTGCCCAACATTTGATGATTACGTCATCTTCTTCTTCTAAAACATTTGCAAGATTACTTGAAGAAGGACTTGGCCATACACTAGGGTCACCTTGAACTGATATAAAACCAACTCCGGGGCTCTCAGAATTACAAGCTACTTGAGAATATAACTGTTCTGATCTTTGGGCTTGTATCTGATTCAATCGATCTTGCAATTTTTCAAGGCGTTGTTGTTGTTGTTGTTGTTGAACTAGTTGCAACATCTCCATCATCCTCTGTTGTTGAGCCCCATCCCAATCACGATTCTTGAAACCTCCTCGGTTAGTGTGGAACCCCTGTTGGTCTTGAAATGGAAAATAGGGCTGCTGAAGTCCAGGAGGAGGTTGTGCATGCTGAAATGGAAATTGTTGGGGCTGCTCAAATGGATGAAATGACTGATTTAACTGCTGAAAACTTGGCTCAAAAGTTGGTGGAGATGGCTGAAAATTGTAGCTCTGAAATTCTTGGATCTGAGGTTGAAATTGTGGTGATGAAAACTCAAATTGAGTGGGCTGAAAATTCTGATTTTGTTGTTGGAAATTCTGAAATGGTGGCTATCCATGCTGAGTTTGTGGCTGGAAATTGGGCTGAAATTGCTGAAAGTGGGGCTGAAAATTTTGAAATTGGGGCTTGCCATTCTGAAAATTCTGGAAAATTGGTTGAATTGGCTGAAAATCCGGTTGAAATTGTTGTGGTGGCTGCAAAAACTGATTTGGTTGCTGGAAATTTGAATAGGGCTGTTGGAATTCTTGCTGGGTCTGCTGAAAGTGTGGACACGGCTGCTGATAAGTGGATGAAAACATTTTGAACCTGCACCCCTGTCACAAAACAAACAAGAAAAATGGCAGTACCCGTATACAAAAGAATAAGCAACAAAAAATAGAACCCAATGATATATCAAAAAGTATACAAGCAAAAATCAAACAAATCAACTAGTTGCTTCCCCGGCAACGCCGCCAAAAATTTGACGGGCCCAAAATATACTAATTAATTTGTCACGAAATGTATGGGCTCATCAAATTTAAATATCAATGAAATGAAATGCTGGAAACCCTTTTACAATCAAAAGTATGAAAATGTAATATAGGGGCCACAGGTCGTATTTTTCTCGGGGACTAGCTGAGGTTTATTTGATTCGCGCTTGTATTTGTGTCGTTTGTGAATTTCGGGTTTCAAATAAAGATTTGGGTTCTAAATAGAAATGGAATCGCAATAAGAATGAAGGATCTTAACTAGACGAATTCAACAAGGAATGGCAATTTATGAACTTAACCTACAAACAACTCAATCAAAGGCTACTTGCACCATTTGGAAAGAAATCATGGATCTGATTTCAATTTCAAGAGTACGCTGCAAACTGATTTAAAGTATCACCACTCAAGCCAAAATTTAATTTGATTGCAAATTCAGCAATGAAATACTTGCCCAGCAAGGAGAAAGAAAACTAAGTGTTGAAATTTGATACTAAGTGCAGCAACTACATGTTCAATTCAGAACATTTTGATGCAGAAATTGAATGTCAGAATTGCAGAAACGAAGTGCACTTTTAGAAGCTGACTGCTGCAACACATTGTATGAAAAATCTATCAAAACAACTAAAACCAAGTGCTAAGCAAACCATCCTTGCCAATTCGGAAATTGCAGTCAATACAAATGCAGAAACTGAAAACTGAAGTCTGAGATGCTGAACAAACTGAGTTCACAGCAAGCTGGATTCAAGTGCAATGGCTCACCAAAAACTATGTTTAACTTGGCACCAATCAAAAGCTGAGTTATTACTTGACACCAAGTGTATGAATGAAACAATGTTTGGCACGCAAAGAAAAGAAACTGCTGGGTTAAGAAGCAGAGGATGTGCAGAAATAAAAGTTGCAGAACTTAATGGAGTTACTTCAGAAATTCAGCAACGACAGTAACAACCACTATGAACAATAAAACTGGTTGGGATCGAGGACAAAGCTCTAAGAGACAGAAAGACTTGACACAAAACCGAAACTTGCTGAAAAGACTTTAACTAGCAGCAATAGAAATTTAATTGCAGAAATGAGAAGTTGATACACTACAAGAGGAAAACTGGCACGCAACATGAAATTGGCACGCAAGGTTGTAAACAGAATTAAACTGAAGTTTAAACTAATAAATCACTAAACAAGTTCCTAAACATCTAACTTGAAGAATTAAAGCTAGATTACAGCTAGATCTATGCAAGAAACGAAACTTAACTAGACTGAAATGAAGACAGAAACAGAACAAGTGAAGAAACTAAATTACAGCTAAGAAAACAGGAAAATTAGCTAGATAAACTACTCCTCAATCTTCCCTAAGCTCAAGTTCTTCTTGGTCGTCAAGCAAGAGCTGGCTTCGAACCCCTAGGCTCAGCAAATCAATGGAAAACAGATCAGATTGATGAATTCTGCTCAAAGTGCGCAAGCTGGGAAATTTCCAATCCAAACGCTTCGATCTCAGTTGGACGAGCTGCGATGATGATTTGGGAAGCTTCTGAGACCACCTGAGAACCCCTACAAGCTGCTCAGAAGCTCGGAAATGGTTTGTGCTGAGATTCCAACGCTTGGACCACAAAGGATGCCGAAACCCTCAAGCAAACTTTGTCCAGAGGAAGCTGAGCTGAATTTTCCACCCAAGCTATCTCCAATGATCCAAAACTTGATCCGAGGTCGAGATTGAGTGATCGCGCCCCTTGAATTGAGGAAAATCTACTGGAAAACGAAGAACTCGAAGAAGATGAACAGTGCGGCGGAGACGCGACAGGGAAGAGCTGCGGTGATTTTTTTGATTAAATAGTTATCAACGGACGGCCCAGATTGATCGGAGGAGATCCAACGGTAGATCTTGGTCTGATTTGAGCCAAACTTTTATGATGATGATCTGGGGTCAGGATCTACCTTGTGGTAGCTCGGATCCTCCAGATATGCAACGGATGGTCCAGATCAACTCTATCTGTGAATGGACGCTCTAGAGCCCTCCTTGCTTGATCCAACGGTTGATTGAGCTCTGATTGGGCTGAAACCTTCAGATCTTGATCATAGAGCTTGATCAACCCTAACCCTAGCTCGGATTGCTTCAGATCGTCCCGGATGGCTCAGATCTAGCCACTCTTGAATCGGACACCCCGGATTAATCGTAGGCTTGATAATTCGATCCGGTTCACATCCGACTCAAGTTTGACCCAATATGCCCTAGGTCCAGGATCCTTTCATGCCTACAAAAATATATCAGAAAATTAGTGGCCAATTAATCCAAAAATTATGTAATTTTGCAATTAAGTCCAAAATGAGATAAAGTTCCAAAACCTAGGGTAAAATCATAATTAAGCAATAAAAACATAGGTCAAACATGGATTTAAGCAATTAAAATAATCAATAAAATGGTGCTTATCACGGGGGCGCCGTAAGTTGAGAGGAAGGAAGAGTTTGGCCGGCTTTGGGTGGGAGAGAAACTAGTTTCTCTCTTCTATTCTCTTCTTCATCCTCTTCTCTTGATCTTCCTTGTGGCCGGCGCAAGCTTGGAGGCTTCCTGTGGCCGGCGGCGCAAGGAACTAGGGAGGGTGGTTCGCGGTTCCAAACCCTAGAGGTAGGGTTTGTGTTGGCGTGAAGAGAAGGTCTTTTGGAGTGCCTCGGTGATCTTGGTTCATGGTAGATCATCGCCCACACGACGTCCGTGAAAGGAGGGACATAAGGTAGAAGGTCGCGAGGTGATCGGGAAGGTATATTTCTTTCCCAAGCTCCTTATGTCTATTGTGTGTCATGTTTGCTAACCTCGTCATTTCATGTTAGTTAGTTTATTATTTTGATTTTGTATCATGGTGAATAATTTACTAACTGGACCCCGACCATAAACACAAAAGTCGGCAATCCACTCGTTGCCTTTTCTGCAGTCGAACGGTCAAACAAATTACAATCTTTGTGATTGGCCGAGTTGTAATTTGGATCGTTCGATATGGCACGAGATGGTCGTTGGGAGACGGGTCTCCATTCGGATTAATTTTTAATCCGTAGACATGGAGAGGTCTCTCGGAACGACCAAGTATTCGCTTAGGAAACCCGCCAAGCCATACCCAACATGAGTCACTCGCTCTGATACCACTTGTGGGATTGGATTGAACCGATAGAAGGGGGTGAATATCGATCGACTAAACATTTTCGGAAAGCATAGAGTAATTGCACAGCGGAAAAGAAAAATAATCACTAACACTTTTGTTTTTACTTGGTTCGGAGTCACAGTCGGCTCCTACTCCAAGGCTCACGGCCCTTGACCATTTACGATGGGCAATTCTATATTTCGTCAAATGTTTTACAAGATGAAGTTAAATATAGAATTAAAAAGAATATAGCAATAAAACTATTTTTATGCCGACGACTGGAGAAGTTGGAAGTTCGGAGCCGTGGGTCGTTGTAGGCGCTTGCATCTCGAGTATGGAGCTTGTCAGAGCGGAGCGCTTGAACGAATGTATTGAAAGCAATTGTTGTTGAAGCCAAGGGGGTGAACCCCTTTATATAGTCATAGCTAGGGCGCCTGTGTTGAAGGGGCGCCTGACACGTGGCCTGTCCTGCGAAAACCTCAATCCGCAGACTTGGCCAGCACTTATCCCCTCAACCAGGGCGCCTAAGCTAACTGGGTCGCCTGTGTTAACACAGGCGCCTCAGATGCACTTTTGAGGCTTTGCTTCACAATGGCTGGATTTTACCCCTTTGACTGGGGCGTCTGTCTCAACACAGGCGCCTAGCCCAGTAGGGCGCCTCACTCCATTGAAGCGCCTGAGTGCAGAAATCTTCATCCCTTCGTTCCTGTAACCAGGGTTAATTCCAAAACACAAGAAGCACATAAATGACATATATTAAACCATGATTTACAGCCTGAGCTGTCTTGGTTCTGACTTTGGGCTTCCCAAATGGAACTCTATGTCGAACCGACGCCTAATGTTCCCTCCACGGGGAACGCATCCTCCCCTACTCCTCTCAAGAGATTTTACCTGTTTGTCAACCGGCTCCTCCAGTTGGACTTTTACCCAATCTCCCGGATCAGGTCTTCGTGCCCAGTCCACGACCAGGACTTAGTGCCCAGCTTTACTCACCAGGTCTTCGGTGCTCAGCCCTCGGCCAAGACTTAGTGCCCAGCTTTACTCACCAGGTCTTCGGTGCCCAGCCCTCGGCCAAGACTTAGTACCCAGCTTTACTCACCAGGTCTTCGGTGCCCAGTCGACGATCAGGACTTATTGCCCAACCTTATGTTAGGACTTAGTTGCCCAACCTGTGGTCAGGACTTAGTGTCCAATTCTTAGAACCAGGACTTCGTGCCTAGTGTACCTAGGACTTTTCCTACACACTTGAGTAACATCGTTAGAGCACCAATAATACTTAACTTTGAACCCTTTGCCAATATCAAAACAAGGTTCGATATAGTGCTTCCGGCACCAACAAAAGTTTTAATTAAGGCAAAATTTTTAATTAGTTAAAGTTTTAATTAAGGTCAAATTTTAATTAAGTTAACATTTAATTAAAGTACATTAGGTTTTGTTAAATTTAAATTTAAATTGTGTTGAATTTTATTTGTTTTGAAGTTAATTAAGTTGAATTTTAATTGACTTTTAATATATTAAAGTTTTATTTAAGTTGAATTTTAATTAAGTTAAATTAAAGATTTAATTAAGTTTAGGTTTGATTAAGTTAAGGTTAATTAAGTTTAAGTTTGATTAATTTAAGGTTTAATTAAGTTTTGGTTTGATTAAGTTTAGGTTTGATTAAGTTAAGGTTTAATTAAGTTTGAGTTTGATTATGTTAAGGTTTAATTAAGTTTAGGTTTAATTAAGTTGAGGTTTTGGTTGAGTTTTAATTTAAGTTTAATTAATTAAGTTGATTGAATTTTTATTCTAGATTGATTAAGTTATTTAATTAAGGTTGATTAATATTTGATTAAGGTATAATTGATGTTTTAGTTTAATCTTTAATTAAAAATTAATTTAAGTTACTGAGAGTTTTAATTACAGTAAAGTTGATTGATTTTTTATTTTTTTTAGTTAAAGTTGGTTAAGTTAGGATATAAATTGTGGTTTAGGTTTAAGTTTAATTAATTTGAGATTTATATTTAAGTAATTAATTTAAGATTGAATAAAGTCAAATTTTAATTAAGGTTAAAATTGAATTAAGGCAAATTTTAATTAAGGTTAAGATTGAATTAAGTTAATTTATAATTATGGTTATGAATTTAATTAACAATTTCGGATTAAGTTGTCCTTATTCATCTTGCCTGATTTAGATTTTTCAACTAAGGTAGTCCTATGATTTTGTGAGATTAATCAAGTTATTTTATTAAAAGATCGTTTGACCTTATGTTAAATTCAAGTTTGACCATTAGTCAATTAAATATATATTTCAAAAATTATCTTTTAGAATGTGGTGAGACACAAGAGTCATCTTAGGTATCAAAACAACAATCACTTCTAGATAAAACCTTTTAAAAAAATTATAAATTTAATTTTTCTTATTGAAAAATTTTGATCTAACTAGTTTAAGATGTGACAAGGTAACTTCAGTCAGTTTTACTTAGCTAAATAGACCAAATAAGGTATGTCTTGTAACGCCCGAAAATTCTCAAACTTAATTTTAGAAATATCCTAGAATTAATTCTGAATTTATGGATATTTTTATAGAATTTTTCCATGGACAAATAAGGCAAAAATGAATAAAAATAGAATGTTGCGCGCAGTAAAAAATAGAGTTTGAACCTTGGACCTATACCATGAGAAGAGAATAAACTTACCAATTAGGCTAATCTGTTTTCATTGAAATAAACTAGAGGGAAATATAGATAAGGTAAAGCTAGTTAAATTTTTCCATAAGTATAAAAGGGAAACTTAGGGTTTTTATATTCATTCTTTTCCCTCACATCTTCTCACCGCCGACTCCCTCTCTCCCTCTCGCGATTTTTCTTCCTCTTCTCCTCTTCTCTTGCCGCCCAAGACAAAGGGGAAGCAAAGGGAAGGTCTCAAGAGGCCCTATTCTCTACGGGGACCCTCGTAGACGCGAGGAGAACGCCAAGAAGAAAGAAGAACGTTGTAGTTCGACGTTCCCTCAGGAATTTCAGATTTTTATTCGTAAGAAAACCTAGCGCAGGATGTAAGTACCCCTCACCTGCAGTATAAGTAGTTTCGATGGATTTTCCGTATGTTTATCTCCTTATATGTATGTTCTACGATTAGAAATCGTAAATTATGAACAAGCATGCACGTTAGGTGTTTGTTAAATTGTTCAATTCAGTTAATGCTATAGAAAGCATTAAAGAATAGAAATTCTTGCTTCAGTTTATGATTGGGACCAAGGTCCAACGGGATGGGCTCCTAGTTGCCCCTAGGTTTAGATAACCTAGTAAAAGCAAGAATCAGAAAAGGAAAGAAAAATATAAAGGACTATTTTATTTTCAGTTGGCATTGTACCGGACTCCGATCCAGGGATAGGCTCCAAGTTGCCTCTAGGTTTAGATAACCTAGTATGGGATGGGCTCCTAGTTTCCCCTAGGTTTAGATAACCTAGTAGAACCCTAATGGATTCGGGATTTGCTACCTCGGGTTTATTAGGGATGCGCGCACAGTTGTTACATTGTCGGGCCCACAGCAGTTGATTATTACTTTCACCTACTATATGTATTAGTTTTCAGAAATTCATTTTAGCATGTGGTGAATTTAATAATTAGTTTTATGTTAGTTGGTTTCAGTTTCAGTTCAGATATGTATGTCATGCTATAGTGTAGTTTTCAGCTTCAGTTCAGTATATGTCATGTCTCAGTTATTTGCCATGACATTTTATGACATGTATTTTAGCATGAGCATAACATGATTGTTTATGAACATGAGCGTATTTGCCTAGCATGTTTTGAAAAGCATAATCCGAGATTTTATAGTTTTGTGAGGCTAGATGGTACTTACTAAGCTTTATGCTTATTAGTTTGCATTTCCTTATACTGCAGATACAGGTAAAGGAAAGCACTAGTAGCGGAGGCGGCGGGCTTGATGCAAAGTGTGTGTGATGGTGGAGTTGGAATAAAAGTCTTCGGAACTTGCAAAGCATAGAAATAATCCTTTTTATGCTTCTTTAGTTATTCCGTAATATATTATGTGAACCATGTATGAACTTAATTAGACTTGTATTCGTGGTGCCTAGTATGCTTGAAGTAGTTTACTTACCCGACTTAATATTGGTTTTGTGAATGCTTGAATGTCATGAGTCATTTACTTGTGATAGGGTAATTTAGACCCATGTTTACGCTTTAGGAGTAAGAACTTGATATTTTTGATCTACATGCTAAATACTTAAGATATGCTTGTTCTAAGATTAATGCACCATATGGAATGACATGTAGTAGCTAAGGATGCCTTTAGATAGGAATACTGAATAGTTTCAATAAGAAGTTGATACGAATTTGGCACATTTATGTTATGCTTCTACATGTCGTTTTTGTGATTTCTAAGTTGCTATACATGCTAGAAACCCTCCAAAAACATGTAATAAATGCCCTAGAATAGTTGTGGAACTTTATTTATGTCATTATGCTTGTTAAATATGATTTTGGTACATTGTAGCTCAAGTTTGATAAATTCTGGAAATCTGAAAGCTGGATTTTCAGAACTACCAGTCAACTGGGAAAACACCAGTCGACTGGTATCGGGCACAGAAACATTCTGTGGCCCAACCAGTCGACTGGTATATAATAGTCGACTGGTACTATCTAAAACAAAGGTGGTGTAGAGCAGCTGGTTAGTGCTTTAGCCATACAACTCAGAGGTTGGGGGATCAAATCTTGGCTAAGCTAATAAAATTAAAGTTTTTGTTTTATTTTGGCTGGTTAGTACTTTAAACATGATTATGAATTGTTAGTTCAGTAAATAGCGAAATAAGAAATTTTAAATTCTCCCAGTTGGTTCAGCATTATCACAAATCACTAATTAGTCAGTCAGTCAGTTAGTTAGTTAGTTAGTAGCGATCTGCCTTAAACCTTAGTACCAGAAGGCGGGTCGTTACAGAGTGGTATCAGAGCCAAGTTCATCTTTCCTCCCCACACACATCAACATCAGACCTGCAGCTTCCAAGTAAGAGTATCTCTCACATTACCATATTTTCTTACTTCCAGATTTATAGTATTTTCACGTTATTCATGCTATCTGTGTTCTAGTCAGTTCTTGTTTACAGTTAACGGAAGCATGTTTATAACTCATAACACTTTAATATAGTTATAGTAAATATGTATGTCCTCTGTTATTTAGATAATGGCTAGAGGGCACCCAACTAGAAGGGCACCAGCTACTGAGCCTCAATTGGAGGCAACTGACATAGTGACTCCACCTAATCTCGTGGAGATAGTGGCTCAAATCCAGAGATAGATAGTTGAGCAACAGCAAGAGATAGCCACTTTAAGGGCTAATCAGCAGACCACACCTACTACTACGCCAGGACCAAATGTGGAAACCCCAATAGTGTTAGAGGATCCACTTTGAGCACCAATCCCACCGATAGCACCAGAAGCCCCAGCAGTAGGAGCTAGAAGAGAAGCATATATGGTTCAGTGGCAGAAACTCAAACCAGAGACCTTTTCAGGCACTAGTGAACCATGGGATGCACAAGCCTGGTTCAAAACCCTGGAGAGTACCATGGAGCTTCTGGACTGGCCAGAACATGAGAAAGTGAAGTGTGCCTCCTTCTGCCTAGCAGGAGATGCTAGAATGTGGTGAGAAAGGGTGAAGACCAAGCGAGACATAAATTAGATGACGTGGGCCAACTTCGAAGCTGAGTTCTTCAAAGAATTCTTTCATATGCGGGTGACTAACCGGCATTATGACGAATTCACTGAATTTTGTCAAGGTAACCTATCAGTAGAGGAAGCCGTGAAGAGATTCAACAGACTGGCTCGCCTGTGCTCTGAACTGGTCAGCACTAAATGAGAGCGAGTCAGGTTAATGCTCAAGATGCTAAGGCCAGAAATAGCATTGAATGTGCCAGCGGCGTCCATAGGCCGCAAACCTCAAAAGAACTAGTTAGTAGTGCTCTGATCACCGAGCACTACCTGAACAGCATGCGGCAGCGGAAGGCAGTCATGATAGAAAGTAAAGGCCAAGGCAGTTCAGGAACTCAAAAACCCCAGGGCGTTCATAGAGAAGTTAACTATACCTCCAGATGTACTTAGTGGTCAGTTCCTGACTACCCTGCCCTCCGGAGACATCATGGCATCTACGCTCTGGCTCCGTGCCATACCAGTCAGCATTTCAGACAGAGAGCTTTACTGTGATCTGGTAATACTGAATATGCCCGACTATGATGTCATTTTTGGGATGGACTTCCTGAGCAAATACGGCGCTTCCATAGAGTGCCGAAAAAGGAAAGTCGTATTCCAACCAGAGGCAGGAGAGCGGTTTGAATACATCGGAGAACCGAAGAAGAAGGCCAGGAAATTTCTCTCAGCCATGAAAGCACAGAAACTGTTGAGTACAGGACGTATTGGATTTCTAGCACATGTAGTCAATACCACGCAAGAGAAGGACCAAAAGCTAGAAGAGGTCCGAGTGGTATGCGACTACCCAGCAGTTTTTCCTGATGAGCTACCAGGCCTAGCACCAGGCAGAGAGATTGAATTTGAGATCGAACTTGTTCCGGGTACAAATCCGATCTCAAAAGCACCATACCGTATGGCTCCAGCAGAATTGAAAGAACTTCAGGAGCAACTACAGGAGTTACTCGACAAGGGCTTCATCCGCCCTAGTCATTCACCATGGGGAGCTTCAGTGTTGTTCGTGAAGAAGAAAGATGGGTTCATGCGCCTGTGTATAGATTACCGAGCTTTGAATCAAGTCACCATTAAGAACCGGTACCCTCTACCCAGGATCGATGATTTGTTCTATCAGCTAAAGGGATCCACAGTCATCTCAAAGATAGATTTGAGATCCGACTATCACCAGGTCAAAGTCAGAGAGGGTGATATTCCCAAGACAGCTTCCAGAACCAGATATGGGCACTACGAGTTTGTAGTCATGCCTTTTGGGGTCACAAATGCTCCAGCGACATTTATGGACCTCATGAATAGAGTATTCAGGAAGTACTTAGATAAGTTTGTCATCGTCTTCATTGATGACATTCTTATCTACTCAGGAACTCAGGAGGAACATGCTGAGCATCTCAGGACAGTATTGCAGATCCTTCAGCAGAGCCAGCTGTATGCAAAATTCTCAAAATGTGAATTCTGGCTCGATCATGTTAGTAATATGAGAGAAGTGTCCTAAGGCAATCGCCTTATGATTGTAATCATTTACTTTAATAAATGAATATTCACTATTTGAGTGTACATATTTGTGTATTTGATTGAGATCTTAAACTCATTCACTGAATATCCGTAATACAATTCACAGCATGAGAGAATTTGTGATGAATTAACAACTAGTGATTATCTCTACATGTGCAATTATGAAGTATTGAAATTGTCCCTAGTCGATGAATTGATAAATACGGACGCTATCAATCCTGTTGAGACTAGCATGGGTTATTCTCTAATCAGCTGATTCTCACTGGCTGGTGACATTGGGATGTCCGGAGATAAACATGAATGCTAGTTAAGGGAACTAGTTCATTGGAGTGACTGGCTGTAAAACTTCATATGGTAATCTACATATAGATATGTCAATGAAGTTCTTACTGTAGCTTAAGTGCGATGTTCCTTTGACTTGCGGTGTTCAAGTCATCTTGGTCATGAAGACTTATACTTTGACATCTTAAGCAAGCATCTCCAAGGAGGTGTGGACCCAGGATGATTGGGTATAAGCCGAAGTGCCCGAAGATGTTTGAACAGCCTACAAAGGATTCACCACTCCTTGCGAGGAGATGTATACCCGAGGCCTATCGTCGGATTGTTACTCGAAGCCTCTGGCCAGAGCATCATATGTTCCGAGTATGAATCTCTCAGAAACATGAGAGTAATTAGAATCCGTTGGACGAGAAAGACATTACTTGGGCTAGGTGTGACGTAGTCAGCCTAGTGGGGACTGACACACATAGACCGTGTCCTGAACCAAGTGGGTATAAGATGGTGAAGGGAATGAGACACGATTCATTAAAGCTGCTGAAGGTTTTAGAATTATTTCTGAGGTCAACCGTTGATCTTTTGATTAATTGGGGATCATGATGTACTACTAGGTGTCACTCATGATCGTTCTATAATTGGTTAATTATAGACGGCCAACATAAATCGAAAGCCTATTTAGTCACACGCACTACGAGTAATCTGAGGGATTTAAAACGAGTTGAAAATTAGATTTTCCGATCAAGAGAGATAAGTCGAATCTGAATTTTTCAGAGACGCATCGGAAGCATAAAATGGCTAAGTCTTTTGAAGACTTATTGGACGAATTAAATGAGTTTAATTCATATGGCCTTGGCTTGGGTTTGGTCGGCCAAAGAGGGTCCCCACCCTCTTTGTTTGGCCGACCACATCAAAAGGGAGAACCAAATTGTTTGGTTCAAGTTATAAAATAAACCAACCGTGGTTGTTTTATAAAATTATGGATAATATAAATTTTATAAACCGAGGTTTTGGTTTATTATTTTCATGGAAATTAAAATAAACTTGAATAGTTTATTTTATTTTATAAAATCAATTATGAATTGATTTTCCATGATAAGAAAAATTTATATAATAAATTTCTTATGAAATTTTATTCCATAAAGAAAATGGAGACATGGTTGTTTTTATTATAAATTAAATTATGATAAAAACTTGGCATGATGGAATAATTCATAGAAAAATTTATATGATAAATTTCTTATGAAAATTTATTCCATAAAAAGGAGACTTGGCAGTTGAGAGACTACTATATAAAGGAACCAAGGCAAGGCTTGGAAATTAATCCAAGAGATCTAGGAATAAGCCTCTCTCTCTCCTTCTCTCCCTCTCCCTTCTCTAGTGCCGCCGGCCCTAGAGGCCCTTGTTGCCGTGAGCCACAACCACCACCGGCCTCCTTCTCCGGTGTCCAAGCTCCGGCGATCAGCCACCTTTGGCCACCAAGAAGCTGCCGCAAGAAGAAGAAGAAGCGGGCGCAACTCCTTCCTTCTTCCCGGAATCTTGATTCCATTCTTCGTTTGGTGGTTAGTCTTTCCATCTCTCTCTTGGTATTCTTGTCGTGCCTTTGGAGAATCTAGTAGTTCTTGTCGGCACGAAACTCGTGGCTTTGCGAAGTCATCCCGAAGAAAACTCGGAGTGGATGTGAATAGAGGCGGAGCTTCTAAGGGACGCTTACGGTTGGATCTCGTCCCTTTCTTCAAGTTACGTGAGGTAACAAGTAAATTAGTTTACGTTTCTGCAAAATTTTAAATATATGATCATGTCTACACAACATAAGGTGGCATGCTAGATGTGTGGTTGAATAATTTGAGAAATTATTTATGCTAAATCTTCCGCTGCACGTAATTAAATTTATAAAATTACGAACCCGCATCCATGTCAACATACACCCGGTCTCAACAGATCAGGTGTCTTTTCTAGGTCACATCATCTCCAAGGAAGCGGTGATGGTAGACCCCAGCAAAATAGAAACAGTAAGTAACTGGATCAGACCAAAGAACGCCAGTGAGATCAGAAGTTTTCTGGGTCTAGCCGGTTACTACAGGAAGTTCGTAGAGAATTTCTCCAGAATAGCCTCCCCACTGACAGCTCTTACCAGAAAGTTTCAGTGGATAGAGGACTGCGAGAACAGTTTTACAGAATTAAAGAGAAGATTGACTAGTGCTCCCATCCTGACTCTTCCAGAGACCACTGACAGCTTTGACATATATAGCGATGCGTCTAAATTAGGACTTGGAGCAGTGTTGATGCAGAATGGCAAGGTTATTGCCTATGCCTCTAGACAACTCAAGGATTATGAGAAGAATTACCCTACCCATGACCTTGAGCTAGCTGCAGTAGTGTTCGCTCTCAAGATTTGGAGACATTACTTATACGGAGCTCAGTGTAGGATTTTCACAGATCATCAGAGTCTAAAGTATTTCTTTACTCAGAAGGATCTGAACATGAGACAGCGCAGGTGGCTTGAGCTAGTCAAGGATTATGACATTGACATCCTCTACCATCCAGGTAAAGCTAATAAGGTGGCAGATGCACTTAGCAGAAAATCTAGTGCCACCCTACTAGCTTTGTCCACGATGTCACAGCCCCTTCGGAAAGAGTTATCAGAGTTTGGACTGGAAATTTTAGTTGGGCAGCTCTCCACTTTGACATTAGTGTCAACCCTGATTGAAGACATTCAGACAGCACAGGATCAAGATCCTGACCTTCAGAAAATCAAGCAGGGGATAGCAGAAGCCGAAAATGGAGAATTTCGCCTATCAGATACTGGGACACTGTACTACGGTGACCGCTTATGTGTTCCGAACCAAGAAGAGCTCCGAAGGAAGATCCTAGAGGACGCACATAGATCTCCTTATGCAATGCATCCTGGTTCCACCAAAATGTACCAAGACCTCAAGGGACGTTTTTGGTGGCCTGGGATGAAGAGAGACATCGCCAGATATGTCAGTACCTGTCTGACATGCCAAAGGGTCAAGGCAGAACATCAAAGACCAGGAGGAGTTCTGCAGCCTATCCAGATTCCAGAATGGAAATGGGAAGATATTTCCATGGATTTTATAGTGGGACTACCCAGAACAACGAATGGATATGATGCGATCTGGGTAATAGTTGACAGATTGACTAAGTCTGCCCACTTTCTAGCTATCAGGATCTCCTATTCCATGGAACAGCTAGCACAGTTATACCTCAAGGAGATCGTCAGACTACATGGAGTCCCTAGGACTATCATTTCAGATAGGGACAGTAGGTTCACTTCGCACTTCTAGGAGTGCGTACAGACAGCACTAGGCACCAAACTGAAGTTTAGCACAGCTTTCCATCCTCAGACAGATGGTCAGACAGAGAGAGTTAATCAAGTACTAGAAGATATGCTCAGAGCTTGTGCTTTAGATTTCAAGGCAGTTGGTGCAGATACTTGTGCTTAGCGGAATTTGCTTACAACAATAGTTATCAGGCCACTATCGGCATGGCACCCTATGAGGCTTTATATGGGCGGAGGTGTAGATCTCCTATCTGCTGGTACGAGGGTGGTGAGAGGCAAGAGTTAGGCCTACAGACAGATCTTATAGATGATACCACCGTAGCCATACAGCAGATCCGCCAGAGAATAGAAACAGCACAGAGCCGCCAGAAGAGCTATGCTGATACACGGCGCAGACCATTAGAGTTTGAAGTTGGGGATACAGTGTTCCTCAGAGTGTCTCCCATGAAGGGAGTAATGTGTTTTGGGAAGAAGGGCAAGCTAAGTCCCAGATATGTAGGACCATACCCCATCACTAGAAGAGTTGGCAAAGTAGCTTATGAGTTGGAGCTACCTCAGGAGATGTCAGTTATCCACAATGTATTTCATGTTTCCATGCTGAAGAAGCATATCCCAGATGCCACCCAGGTGATAGAGCCACAGACGGTACAAGTTCGCGAAAATCTCAGTTATGATAGTCGGCCTATTCAGATAATAGACCGAGCAGTTAAGAAATTATGAAACAAGGAGGTACCATTAGTGAAAGTCATATGGCAAAATCACAGAGTAGAAGAGGCAACATGGGAACCAGAGGACAGCATGAGGCAGAAATACCAAGAGTTGTTTTAAGTTTGAGGACAAACTTTTTATAAGGTATGGGGGATTGTAACACCCGAAAATTCTAAAACCTAATTTTAGAAATATCCTAGAATTAATTCTGAATTTATGGATATTTTTATAGAATTTTTCCATGGACAAATAAGGCAAAAATGAATAAAAATAGAATGCGCAGTAAAAAGTAGGGTTTGAACCCTGGACCTATACCATAAGAAGAGAATAGACTTACCAATTGGGCTAATCTATTTTCATTGAAATAGACTAGAGGGAAATATGGATAAGGTAAAGTTAGTTAAATTTTTCTATAAGTATAAAAGGGAAACTTAGGGTTTTTATATTCATTCTTCTCCCTCACATCTTCTCACCGCCGACTCCCTCTCTCCCTCTCGCGATTTTTCTTCCTCTTCTCCTCTTCTCTTGCCGCCCAAGACAAAGGGGAAGCAAAGGGAAGGTCTCAAGAGGCCCTATTCTCTACGGGGACCCTCGTAGACGCGAGGAGAACGCCAAGAAGCAAGAAGAACGTTGTAGTTCGACGTTCCCTCAGGAATTTCAGATTTTTATTCGTAAGAAAACCTAGCGCAGGATGTAAGTACCCCTCACCTGCAGTATAAGTAGTTTCAGTGGATTTTCCGTATGGTTTATCTCCTTATATGTATGTTCTACGATTAGAAATCGTAAATTATGAACAAGCATGCACGTTAGGTGTTTGTTAAATTGTTCAATTCAGTTAATGCTATAGAAAGCATTAAAGAATAGAAATTCTTGCTTCAGTTTATGATTGGGACCAAGGTCCAACGGGATGGGCTCCTAGTTGCCCCTAGGTTTAGATAACCTAGTAAAAGCAAGAATCAGAAAAGGAAAGAAAAATATAAAGGACTATTTTATTTTCAGTTGGCATTGTACCGGACTCCGATCCAGGGATAGGCTCCAAGTTGCCTCTAGGTTTAGATAACCTAGTATGGGATGGGCTCCTAGTTGCCCCTAGGTTTAGATAACCTAGTAGAACCCTAATGGATTCGGGATTTGCTACCTCGGGTTTATTAGGGATGCGCGCACAGTTGTTACATTGTCGGGCCCACAGCAGTTGATTATTACTTTCACCTACTATATGTATTAGTTTTCAGAAATTCACTTTAGCATGTGGTGAATTTAATAATTAGTTTTATGTTAGTTGGTTTCAGTTTCAGTTCAGATATGTATGCCATGCTATAGTGTAGTTTTCAGCTTCAGTTCAATATATGTCATGTCTCAGTTATTTGCCATGACATTTTATGACATGTATTTTAGCATGAGCATAACATGATTGTTTATGAACATGAGCGTATTTGCCTAGCATGTTTTGAAAAGCATAATCCGAGATTTTATAGTTTTGTGAGGCTAGATGGTACTTACTAAGCTTTATTCTTATTAGTTTGCATTTCCTTATACTGCAGATACAGGTAAAGGAAAGCACTAGTAGCGGAGGCGGCGGGCTTGATGCAAAGTGTGTGTGATGGTGGAGTTAGAATAAAAGTCTTCGGAACTTGCAAAGCATAGAAATAATCCTTTTTATGCTTCTTTAGTTATTCCGTAATATATTATGTGAACCATGTATGAACTTAATTAGACTTGTATTCGTGGTGCCTAGTATGCTTGAAGTAGTTTACTTACCCGACTTAATATTGGTTTTGTGAATGCTTGAATGTCATGAGTCATTTACTTGTGATAGAGTAATTTAGACCCATGTTTACGCTTTAGGAGTAAGAACTTGATATTTTTGATCTACATGCTAAATACTTAAGATATGCTTGTTCTAAGATTAATGCACCATATGGAATGACATGTAGTAGCTAAGGATGCCTTTAGATAGGAATACTGAATAGTTTCAATAAGAAGTTGATACGAACTTGGCACATTCATGTTATGCTTCTACATGTCATTTTTATGATTTCTAAATTGCTATACATGCTAGAAACCCTCCAAAAACATGTAATAAATGCCCTAGAATAGTTGTGGAACTTTATTTATGTCATTATGCTTGTTAAATATGATTTTGGTACATTGTAGCTCAAGTTTGATAAATTCTGGAAATCTGAAAGCTGGATTTTCAGAACTACCAGTCAACTGGGAAAACACCAGTCGACTGGTGTCGGGCACAGAAACATTCTGTGGCCCGACCAGTCGACTGGTATATAACAGTCGACTGGTATTATCTAAAATAAAGGTGGTGTAGAGCAGCTGGTTAGTGCTTTAGCCATGCAACTTAGAGGTTGGGGCATCAAATCTTGGCCAAGCTAATAAAATTAAAATTTTTGTTTTATTTTGGCTGTTTAGTACTTTAAACATGATTATGAATTATTAGTTCAGTAAATAGCGAAATAAGAAATTTTAAATTCTTCCAGTTGGTTCAGCATTATCAGAAATCACTAATTAGTCAGTCAGTCAGTTAGTTAGTTAGTTAGTAGCGATCTGCCTTAAACCTTAGTACCAGAAGGCGGGTCGTTACATGTCTTACCCTAATTAACTCCCTAGATCAAATTTTTCTAACGTACTATCATCACACCCTACCCTAGTACTATATTGAACAAGAGTTAAATTATCTTTTATCTAATCCTAAGTACCTTGATAGGTAAAAGTAAATTTTAAGTTACTAACTAATTTGGTGTCTCCCCTGAATCATACATTCCATATTTTGTTTAATTTTGAATTTTTTATTTTATTTGACTTAAATTTGGTTAAAATTCAATTAATTGATTTGGATCTGCTAAAGTTTAATTAAGCTAAAATTTAATTTTTTTTAATCAATGTACAATTTAATTAAGTTAAAGTTTCTAAATTAAATTGAATTAAGTTTAAATTTAAAGATTAGTTAAGGGTTAATTATGTTTAAGCTTAATTAAATTAACCTAATTTTAAGTTAAAAGTTTAGTTAATGTTTAATTAAGTTTAATTTTGAATTTATTAAAGTGTATGTATTTGAGCCTTAGTGTTTAAATTTTTGTTAATTTTTAATTTTCAATTATTTAAATTATTTGTGTTTAAGATTTTATCTTTAGTGTTTAAGTTTTTACTAATTTCAAATTTATTGAATTATTTTGTTTAAGGTTTTATCTTTAATGTTTAAATTTTTATTAATTTTTAATTTAGAATTAATTAAATTATTTGTGATTAAAATCTTGTCTTTAGTGTTTAAATTTTTACTAATTTTTAATTTCAAATTCATTAAATTATTTATGTTTAAAATTTTATCATTAATGTTTAAATATTTATTAATTTTTAATTTCAAATTTGTTGGATTACCTTTGTTTGAAACATTATCTTTATTATTAAATTTGAATTTGGTAGATTTAATTTTGAGTTTATCCTAGTGTTTAAGATTATCTTTAGATTTATGTTTTCTTTATTCTTTAAGTTTGAATTAATAACATTGGTAGAGTTAATTTTATCTGAAATTTTATCTTTTGAATTTATTTTATTTGGATAATTATTGTTTGAGTTGTCATTATTAAGATTAGAATTTATTTTGTTAACATTTGAATTTATTTTTAAATTTAATTTTAAAATTTTAGGATTAGAGTTAATTAACTTATCTTTAGGATTACCTTGATTATTCAAATTTATTAAATTTAAATTGATGATAAGATTTGATTTAGTTAAATTAGTCATATTAAATGAATTAAAATTAACTAGAGTTGTATTATTTGATTTGGAGTTATCTAATTTATCAAATATTTTATTATGAAAGTTATTAATCTTATTTATATTGATTTTGTCATTTTTACATTTTAAGTTCGAATCTATCTTAATATTTGTCTTGCTTAAATTACAATTTATTTCTAAATTTTCAAGATTTTTATTATTTAATTTATTTAATTTTGAATTTGGTGTATTAATTCAATTTGAATTAATTAAATTATTTAAATTGATTTAGCCAATCTTTTATTTGTCCAAGTCAAGGTTGAGTCGATCTAATCAAGACTTTGATCAAAATCTAAATTCTCCGACAGTATTCTAGTAGTATTTTTGAAAATATATAAATTATCATGTCATTTAAATTGCTACTAATAGGGGCATTTTGGTAAATTTTGCTAACCTCAATCACAAACCCTAATTCTGTAGGCTTTTCTATTGGTTCCGACTCATGTCTATGTAGGATAGCTTAGTGGGTTTCCTAAGCAAATACCGGGTCGTCCATGAGAAATCTCTCCATGTCAACGCATTAAAATTTAATCCAAATGGAGGTCTATCTCTCAAACGACCGTCTCGTCGCCGTACTAATTGATTCGAGTTACAACTTAGCCAAACTTGATGTTCAAGCCTTGTAACTCGCCTAACCAATTAGTCTCGGAAAAGACGACTAGCGGATCGCCGGTTTTTGTGTTTATTATTGGGGTCCAACATAATTAATTATCACAAATAATTAATAGTAATGACAATTAATTAAGCCACATGAAATGATAGAAAGAACTAAGAGCTGTAAGAGAAGGTTATACCTCTCGTTACCTCGCGATCTTCTATTGTATGACCCTCCCCTCTTAGACGTCGTGTGGGCGACGATCTACCAAGAACCGAAGTTACCAAGGCCTTCCAACCAATCCCTTCTTCACGCGCCAATCAAACCCTAGAGCTAGGGTTACCGTCGGCCTTCCAAGGAAGAAGAAGATGAAGGAGAAGAAGAGAAGCGCCCTTCTCCCTCACAACTACCCTATCCGACCTCCCCTTCTTCTTCCTATCTCACGGCAACAAGCACACAAGGAAGAAGAAGACTTCTCCTCCCTTCTTCCAAGCTCTCGGCGCCATTCACCTCAAGGAAGAAGACCACCCTCTCCACCCGCCGACCACCCTTCTTCGCCCTTGCTTCCACGCGCCACAAAGGAGGAGAAATCTCCTTGTCTAGTGAACGCCTGTAGCAAAGAAGAAGGTGTTGGTGCAGGAAGCACCAGATCGAACCTTGTTTTGATATTGGCAAAGGATTCAAAGTTAAGGGTTATTTGATGTCTAACAATGCTGCTTGAGAGTGCAGGAAACAAAGTCCTAGCGAAGGGCTGCTAGGCACCTGACGATGGGCTGTCAGAAAACCAAGTCCTGGCGAAGGGCTGCTAGGCGAAAACCAAGTCCTGGCGAAGGGCTGCTGGGCGAAACTCAAGTCCTGGCGAAGGGCTGCTGGGCGAAACTCAAGACCTGGCGAAGGGCTGCTGGGCAAAAACCAAGTCCTGGCGAAGGGCTGCTGGGCGAAACTCAAGTCCTAGCGAAGGGCTGCTGGGCGAAACTCAAGACCTGGCGAAGGGCTGCTGGGCGAAACTCAAGTCCTGGCGAAGGGCTGCTGGGCGAAACTCAAGACCTGGCGAAGGGCTGCTGGGCAAAAGTCCAACTGGAGGATCCGGTTGGCACCAGGTAAATTCTCCCGAGAGGAGTAGGTGAGGACGCGTTCCCCTAGAGGGAACATTAGGCGTCGGTTCGACCTAGGGCTCCATTTAGGAGACCCAAAGTCAGAACCAAGACAGCCAAGGCTGTGTAAAATTAACTTATTAATTGCTGTTTTGGACTAACCCTGGATGCAGGACCGAAGGACTGTGTTTCTGCAGCTCAGAGAGCCTCAAAGGAGTGAGGCAGTAGCTGAGCAGGGCGCCCCGAATGTTTCGGGCGCCCCAGAGTCAACCCAAAGTCAGCAGAGCAAGTAAACGCCCCGACAGCAGCACATTTGGGGGCGCCCCGGATGTTTCGGGCGCCCCGCGCGCATCGGGCGCCCCGCGTGTCGCGGGCGCCCACTGTGCCACGCCACTGGCAGCTGCAGCAGCTCATCCTCGCGAAGAAGATGAAGCCTTGACCGGTCAACCCGGGCGCCCCGCGCGCATCGGGCGCCCCAGTCAAAGGTGATCCCGAAGAAGCAGAGATCAGCCTTGACCAGAGGGCTCGCCGGATCGAAAGCCACGTGGGGGGCGCCCCGAGCATCCCGGGTGCCCCCAGCCCTATATAAAGGACCCTCGACCCTCTTCTTCAAGCATCAAATCAATTGAACACAATCACGCTCTTCTGCTCCCGCGCTCTGATCCAGAACCCTCCAGACTCGAGATACAAGCGCCGGCGACGTCCAACTGCTCTGGAACTTCGATTTACACCGGACGTCGGTAACAAAGAAAAGCTGTCTTTTTTTCTTACTGCAATTTACTGTAATCAAGCTTTGTAAAATTGTTTTGCGCGATTATAGTATTGCCCATAGTAAACGGTCAACGACCGTGGGCCTTGGAGTAGGAGTCGACCTAGGCTCCGAACCAAGTAAAAATCTTGGTGTTCGCATTGTCTGATTTTGATTATTCCGCTACGCAATTGCTCTTTACGAAATCCGAACGATTTGCGACATTCACCCCCCCCTCTCTCGCAATTCTCGATCCAACAAGTGGTATCAGAGCGGGGTTATTCAAAGTTGGTGCAACCACCACTTTGAAATTTTTTTTTTCGGATTTTTTTCGCTTTATTTTGCAAATAAATAATATCTGTGGGTGGATTTAAAATATCCTTACGCCTTTTTCAATTTTGAATTTTCATCTTTTCACCATAAGTCTGAATTAATAAAACGAACAATTCTTAAAAATTTGTCATAAATTTTTTTTATTATTTTAATATTATTTCTCAAAATTCGTGCCACTTTAATTCGAGCAATCTTTTAACTCTTATTTTTCACCATTAATCAGAATATTCATTTCCCAAAAATTTTGTCTCAAATTTTTTATTATTATTTTTTTATTATTCTGCCTCGAAATTCGTGCAATTTTTTTTGGACAAATTTTTTTCTTCTTCTCCCGCACTACTAATCCAAGACCAAGTCTTAGTACATTCTGTTAGTTCTTTTGTGTGCAAGAGGTTATTTTATGGCCAACCAAGAGTGGAACAGTGCCCGTCCACCGCTATTCTCCGGCGAGAAATTCAGCTTTTGGAGAAGACAAATGGAGTCCCTTCTGAAGACCCATATGGACATATGGATGATCATTCAAACAGGGTTCCACCTCCATACAGAAGATGAACTATCAATTGCATGGGACAAACTGGATGAACCAACCCTCAACCAAATTGAGACTGATGCAAGAGCAACTGCAATTCTTCAATGCGGTCTAACCAACGAACAACTCAAGCTAGTCGGTTCATTTGGATGTGCTAGAGAAATGTGGGAGAAATTGATCAATCTTCATCAAGAAATCTCAGATGAAGAAGAAGATTAGGTAAGTTATCTCGCACTCTCGGTCCAAGCACAGATAGCCGAGTCAGAGTATGAACCTGAACCCAGAGTCGAAATCGAACCAGCAGAATCAGACAACGAACTGACTGAGATGGTAACCAATTTCAAATTCTTTTCTAAATTAGAATTAAATAATCAAGCTGATACTGCAATGGTCGAGGAAGGTATAACTTTTGCAGGGAAAACTCCAAGAGAACCATCAAAGAAGGAGCTTCAACCGGTACCCAAGTCCGACTCAGACACGAAATCAGAAGATGAATTTAGATCCGAGACAGCAACAATTAAGGGGGAGATTCCTAATAAGGAATCAAAAGGTAAAATTACAAATTTGAATTTTAAAAATCATATAATTTGTTACATATGCAGGGAGAGAGGGCACTACCAAACTAAGTGTCCTACCCGTAAGATTCAAACGATACCACCGACGGCAACAAAGAAACGAGCTCCAAAAGCACGAAAGAACAAGAGTCGCATTCAATGCTTCAAGTGTCAGGAGTTTGGGCATTACAAAGAGGAATGCACAGATAAACGTTACAAAGATCCAGGGCAACCAACCAAAATGGGTAACTGTAATTTACATCCAAATCAACTCTTTACCTTGAATACTGATAGTTTAATTAATCTCCCTTGGTCAAATTTAGATATGGATGCATGCTTAGATAACTTAATGAAATCATGTATATTAGCAAATTCAAAATGTTAAGACAAGAAAATGAGACTTTGAAAATTAAAATTGATATACAAGAAAAACTGATTAATAATTTTGCAAACTTAGAAAATCCAGAAATTTCTCCTCACTATGACATTATCTGAAGTTTTGTTTTGGCTATTCATAGGACTAGATAGCTTAAGGACTTAACCAATTACTTGAAATTTGAAAACATAGTATTGGGAGGAGGTGAGATGATAGTACGTTGGGGAAACCAACTCTAATAAGATCAAGTCTACTTGGTCTCTTTAGACTGGTGAAACCAGACGAAGCTACCGATCCAAGACCCAAGCTAGTTAGACCAAAAAATGACCTAATTTAATTTGAAAATGAAATTTCATTAAAAGGCTTTGTCAAGGAAAGGGTGGATGATCCCATAAGGCTACGGCCAAAGAAGGCCTAGTGCCTCGCCAAGACCTGGAAGCCAATTTCTGAAATTCAAATTCAAATTATCTTTTGTCAAATTCGAATCTAACACAAATTTCAAATAATTATAGATTCTAATCTGTGTTCAAAATTTTTGCTTTCTAAACTTATTTTTTTTAGCAAATCTGTTTTCAAAATTAAATAACTTTTTTCAAAATAAATGAAAATTCCTTTTCAAAATTAATTTTTACCTTCAAACCTGTCTCACAAAGAACTTTTAAGGTTAACTGTTTGAAAATCCTAGATTGGGTGAGACAGGAAAATTAAGTTCAATTAAAATTTCTTTTATGTTGTGTTTTAATTCAGAGGATAATTCCAACATAGTCAAACCATGATTAACATAGTCAAACATGGATAACACTGAAGTCCCCTAGGACATTAGATTGAGTTAAATAGTAAAGGGGAGTGGTTTATTCTCTTTAATTTTCTTTCAAAATATCTTTGAAAAATTATTATCATTTCAAAATGTTTTTCGAAAAAGGGGCTTATGTTTGAAAATTATCTTCAATTCAAGTTGAATTTCCTAAAATTATATTACCGTACTGATATTTAAAACTATTCTTTTGATTTTAATAAACCCTAAAGACACAGAGGAAGGTCCACTTCATGATCCATAAGGACTCCTGGGATGTGTCAAATTTAGGGGGAGTTTGAGTCAAAAGAAGAATTTCTGAAATTGTTTATTAATTTTTTTTTT
>JAGFNQ010007793.1:912600-1038838 GCA_024364735.1 Boesenbergia rotunda | reverse complement strand
TTCCCAATAATCATATAGTGTCTCGCCCACCACTTGCTGAATCCCACAGATACTTTTTCTGATTATAGCTGTGCGGGAAGCTGGGAAATACTTCTCCAAAAATGCCTTCTTCATGGCGATCCAACTAGACACATGTCCTGTAGGCAGATAATAGAACCAGTCCTTGGCTGCTCCTGTCAATGTGAAGGGAAAAGCTCTCAGCTTGATGTCTTCTTCAGAAATGCCCTGAGGCTTCATAGTAGAGCACACCACATGGAATTCGTGCAAGTGTCTGTTTGGATCCTCCCCAGATAAACCCTGAAACTTTGGCAACAAATTAATAAGCCCAGATCTTAACTCAAAACTTTCCCCCAGCTCTGGATAAGCTATGCTGGAGTACTGAAATGCAGCGTCAGGTGCTGCGAGCTCCTTCATGGTTCTTTGGTGGTCTGCCATGTCAATGCCTGAGTGAGTGCTGATAATCTGAATAGGAGGGATATCTGTAGTCTCAGAAAGAATGACCTGGCTCCTCCTGACTCTGAAAGTCCTCTCAATCTCAGGATCGAAATCTTCTAATTCAGCACCTAGAGACCTGGTCATAAAAACAAAACAAATCGCAGTAAAAGTGGATAAAAAGATAAATCAAATAAAATCAAATCCAAAGATATAGCAATAAGCACAAAAGTAAGTCAAGGATGATATGAGATAAGTGTACAAGTAAAAATCAAACAAGTCAACTAACAGTTCCCCGGCAACGGCGCCAAAAATTTGACGGACCCAAACTATGTGTCACGAATGTGGGCCTCAAATTTAGAATTTATAAATGAAAGCTGGAAACCCTTTTACAAGCAAAAATATAAGAATGTAGCAAAGGGGCCACAGGTCATATTTTTCTCGGGGATAGTTGTCGTGCTCGATTCAAACTTGTAGATATGTGTCGTTTTTTTGGGTTTCAAACACGAAAATGGATTTTTGGTTTGTAATTGAAAATGAAAATGAAATGGAAATAAAAGAAAGTGAGCAATGGAACTAAACAAGGAGATGACACTCAGTACTTAATCTAATGGAATCCTAAATAAGCATTTACCAATTTTTTATGGGAAATCGTTTTCTGTTTTTAACAAACCAAAACAAATGCTAAACAATTTATTGAGGACAGAGTTGGTAGTTTTTAGGAACAAACAAGCTAAGCCAAATCAATGCAAAGTAGATTTTCGGAAATTGCACAATCAAGGAGCTTTAACTCGCTATAATGATTTTTTTTTTTGGAACCTAACCACTGCCAATAAAAATTCCGAATTGAGTGAATCCTAGCTTACTGAATTCAAACACAAGCATATGCCACAAAAGCAAACTAATACAGATGCAAACAGTTCTAAGGGAGTTGGCACGCAAGGGAATACTTTTTGTGCCAAAAAGTAGCTCTAAATCAAGGAATAAGTGGATTTTCGGCTCAAGGGTTTACACTAAGTGATTCAATTGGAAAACAATGGTGCTAAGAAAGAACTAAACAAGACTAAAGTGGGAAATTGGAACTGAAATCAGAGCTAGAGAAATAAAAATTCAGAAATCAAGTGGCTGAAATTTTACTTAGCAGGAATTTAAATTGCAGAGTTAAAGATTAGCTATGGAATTTTTTCCGCAATGGATCAAAGGCTAAACTAGCTAATGCAAAACGGATTCGACTAACTAATCTAGATGCAATGTAGCTGAAACTAGCAATCACTTGACAGGAACTAAGGAAATGGAAGTGAAGTCACTAAAATGCAGAAATATAGCTTGGCACGCCACAATGTATTTGGCACGCAACAATTAAAACTAAAGCGAACTAAAATTTAACTCTATTAATCACCAAACAAGTTCCTAACTTACTGAACTCGAAGTTTAAACTCCTAATTAAGCTAACAATTCAGAACTTACAAACTAGACAGCTGAAAACTGAGAATTTCAGAAAACAAAACAGAATTCGGCAGAGTAAGAAATTTCAGCTAAACAATGAAAAGTTATCATCTATACTACTCCTCGATTCCTTCCAGAGCTCAGATACTCTTTGGTTGTCAAGCAAAGGAGAGCCTCGGACCCGCAAGCTCAGCAAATCATGGGGAAAAACTCATCAGCGATTGAATACAGCTCAAACTGCCCATTTCTGAAATTTCCATGCGATTTCCTCATTGCAGCTGTGTCTGCGTGCGTGGGTGGATGGATGATGATCCAAGCTACTCAGGGAACCCCTCTGGATGGCTCGGGTGGAAGGTATTGAAGCCAGCTGATCAGAAGCTACCAATTTGACAGAGTTGTAGAAACCTCTCACAAACTCTGTTCTTGGGCAATTTCGATCCGGAAACAAGACTGATGAACTCCCCAATGATCTAGCACATGAATTCAGTAAGGAAATCGAGTGGTCGCGCCCACTGATTGAAGAAAACGCAAAGACAAGTGAAGAACTCGATGAAGAAGGTGGCTGCGGCGAAGACGCGACGAGGGTGAGCTGCGCAGAAAATCTGATTAAATACATAACCCTTGGACGGCTGTGATTGATTGGAGGAAATCCAACGGCCGATCTCGCTCTGATTTAAGCCAAACTTTGATGATGGCGATCTGAGGTCAGGATCTGCCTCGTGGTAGCTCGGATCCTCCAGATGTGCAACGGATGGTCCAGATCACCCTAATCTTTGAATGGACGCTCTAGAGCCCTCCAAGCTTGATCCAACGGTTGATTTAGCTCTGATTGGGATGAAATCCTCAGATCTTGATCATAGAGCTTGATCAACTCTAACCCTAGCTCGGATTGCTTCAGATCGTCCCGGATGGCTCAGATCTAGCCGCTTCCGAATCGAACGACCCAGATTTAATCATAATCTTGATAATCTGATCCGGGTCACTTCCGACTCGAATTTGACCTAATATGCCCTAGATCCTTGAACCTTGATGCCTACAAAAAATTAAATCAAGAATTTAGTGGCCAATTAACTCCAATATGTGTCATTTTGCATTTAAGTCCAAAATATGATTAAGTTCTAAAACCTAGGCAATTTCACAATTTTAGCAATAAAAACATAGATCAAACATGGATTTTAGCAACTCAAATGATCAATAAAATGGAATCTATCAATGAGACAATCAAAGAGTTTGATTTCTCACAAAATCCTGACGAACCTTGTGTGTACAAGAAGGCTAGTGGGAGTGCAGTCGTATTCCTAATGCTATATGTCGATGACATATTGCTTATAGGAAACGATATATCAGTCTTATAGACAGTTAAAATTTGGTTGTCCAAAACTTTCTCCATGAAAGACCTGGGAGAAGCAACCTATATCCTTGGGATTAGAATCTATAGAGATAGATCAAAACGGTTGCTTGGTCTTTCACAGTGTACATATATAGACCGAGTGCTAAAAAGGTTTAGCATGTCGGAATCCAAGAAAGGTTACCTTCCCATCAGGCATGGGATCAACCTTTCAAAGTCTATGTGTCCGCGCACAGAAGACGAGAGGATTTGCATGAATAAGATTCCTTATGCATCCGCGATAGGATCTATCATGTATGCTATGTTATGTACTAGGCCCGATGTATCGTATGCTCTGAGCGTCACAAGAAGATGCCAGTTGGATCCAGGAATGGATCATTGGGCGGCTGTCAAGACAATTCTTAAGTACTTAAGAAGAACTAAGGATGTGTTCCTAATATATGGAGAAGGAGATATGGTAATACGTGGGTATACAGATGTCAGTTTCCAAACAGATAAGGATGACTCCAAATCCCAGTCTGGATACGTATTTACTTTGAATGGAGGCGCAATAAGTTGGAAGAGTTCTAAACAAGACACCGTAGCGGATTCTACCATGGAAGCGGAATATATCGCGGCTTCGGAAGCAGCAAAAGAAGCAGTCTGGATCAAGAAGTTTGTCTCCGAACTTGGTGTGGTTCCAACCATTGATGAAGCAGTGCCGGTTTACTGCGACAACAATGGAGCTATTGCACAAGCAAAGGAACCAAGGTCTCATCAGCGATCCAAACACGTGCTTCGTCGCTATCATCTGATCAGAGAGATTATAAGTAGGAATGATATACAAATTGAGAAAATTCCCACTGAAAGGAATTTAGTGGATCCTTTAACTAAGGCCTTGCCTCAAAGCAAGTTTGAGGGTCATGTTAGAGCCTGTGGTATTGGATACCGTAGCGATTGGCATTAGGCCAAGTGGGAGTTTGTTAGTAATATGAGAGAAGTGTCCTAAGGCAATCGCCTTATGATTGTAAACATTTATTTTAATAAATGAAAATTCACTATTTGAGTATACATGTTTGTGTATTTGATTGGGATCTTAAACTCATTTACTGAATGTCCGCAATACAATTCACAGCATGAGAGAATTTGTGATGAATTCACAACTAGTGATTATCTCTACATGTGCAATTGTGAAGTATTGAAAATATCCCTAGTCGATGAATTGATAAATACGGACACTATCAATTCTGTTGAGACTAGCATGGGTTATTCTCTAATCAGCTGATTCTCACTGGCTGGTGACATTGGGATGTCCGGAGATAAACATGAATGCTAGTTAAGGGAATTAGTTCATTGGAGTGACTGACTGTAAAACTTCACATGGTAGTCTATATGTAGACATGTCAGTGAAGTTCTTACTGCAGCTTAAGTGCGATGATCCTTTGACTTGCGGTGTTCAAGTCATCTTGGTCATGGAGACTTATACTTTAACATCTTAAGCAAGCATCTCCAAGGAGGTGTGGACCCAGGATGGTTGGGTATAAGCCGAAGTGCCCGAAGATGTTTGAACAAGCCTACAAAGGATTCACCACTCCTTGCGAGGAGATGTAAACCCAGGCCTATCGTCGGATTGTTACTCAAAGCCTCTGGCCAGAGCATGTCATGTTTAGAGTATGAGTCTCTTAAATACATGAGAGTAATTAGAAATCCAAAGGACGAGAGAATGTTACTTGGGCTAGGTGTGACGTAGTCAGCCTAGTGGAGACTGACACACACAGACCATGTCCTGAACCAAGTGGGTATAAGATGGTGAAGGGAATGAGGCACGATTCACTAGAGCTGCTGAAGGGTTTCAGAATTATTTCTGAGGTCAACCGTTGATCTTTCGATTAATTGGAGGTCATGATGTACTACTAGGTGCCACTCATGATCGTTCTATAATTGGTTGATTATAGACGGCCAACATAAATCGAAAGCCTATTTAGTCACACGCACTACGAGTAATCCGAGGGATTTAAAATGAGTTGAAAATTGGATTTTCCGATCAAGAGAAATAAGTCGAATCTGAATTAATCAGAGGCACAACGGAAGCTTAAAATGGCTAAGTCTTTTGAAGGCTTTTTGGGCGAATTAAATGAGTTTAATTCGCGAGGGATTGGGCTTGAAGTGGCCGGCCAAAGAGGGTGCCCACCCTCTTTGGTTTGGCCGGCCACTACAAGGAGAGAAAACCAATTTATTTGGTCTATTTTATAAAATAAATCAAGCACGATTTGTTTTATGAAATTATGGATAAATAAATCTATATAAAGAAATTTATATAAAGAGATTTATATAAAGAAATTTATATAAAGAAATTTATAGAAATTTATTCTTTTTATGGAAATTAAAATGAACCATGGAACCGTTTATTTTAATTTTATAAAATCAATTATGAATTGATTTTTCTATGATAAGAAAAATTTATAAATTTCTTGTAAATTTTATTCCATAATAAAAGGAGATATGTATTTGTTTTATTATAAAGTTAATTATAATAAAACTTGGCATAAACGAAATAATTCATAAGAAAATTTATAGGATAAATTTCTTATGAAAAATTCCGTTAAAGGGGAGACTTGGCAAGGGAGAGGCTAATATATAAAGGAACCAAGGCTAGGCTTGAATTCCTCAATAGAGTTATCAAGAGATCTAGTAGCTCTCTCCCTCTCTTATTCTCCCCCTCTCCTTCTCTCCTCCTCCTAGGGCCGGCACCCTCCTCCTCATCCTAGGGTCGGCGCACACCCATCCTAGGGCCGGCGCACACCCCTCCTAGGGTTGCCGTGAGCTACCTCCACCAAGAAGGTGCCAAAGAAGAAGAAGAAGAAGCGGGTCGCAACTCCTTCCTTCCCGGAATTTTGATTCCGTTACTTGATGGTTAGTTTCTATCTTTGTCTCTTAATATTCTAGTTGTGCTTTTGGAGAATCTAGTAGTTCTCGTCGGCACAAAACTCGTGGCTTTGCGAAGTCATCCCGAAGAGAACTCGGCGTGGACACGAATAGAGGCGGAGCTTCCAAGGGACGCTACGGTTGCATCTCGTCCCTTTCTTCGAGTTACGCGAGGTACAAAGTAATTAGTTTACTTTTCTGCAAAATTTTAATTTATGATCATGTCCACACATCATAAGGTCGCATGCTAGATACGTGGTTAAAAATAATTTGAGAAATTATTTATGCTAATTCTTCTGCTGCACGTAAATATTTTAAAATTTACGAACCCGTATCCTTGTCAATATGCACCCGGTCCCAACACTCAAAGTCTCCTTGGTTAGTGTGGAACTCTTGTTGGTCTTGAAATGTAACATAAGGCTGCTGAAAACCAAGAGTAGACTGTGCATTCTGAAATGGAGACTGTGGGGGCTGATCAAATGGTTGAATAGGCTGATTAAACTGCTGAAATCTTGGTTCACAATTAGGTGGAGATTGCTGAAAATTATGGTTCTGAAATTGAAAACTCTGAAATGGAGGCTGAAAATTCTGATCGTTTTGTGGAAAATATTGCTGTGAAGGTTGTGATCCACTCTGATTTTGATATTGGTTGGGCTGAATTGGTTGGAACCCTTGCTGAAAATTTTGCGGTGAAAACTGAAATGGAATGGACTGGAAACTCTGAATTTGTTGCTGGAAATTTTGGTTACAAGTCTGAAATTGCTGTGGAAATTGATATGGTTGTTGGAAATTCAAATTATCTTGGTACCCTTGCTGAATTCCTTGAAAAGATGATTGATTTGGTTGATAGGGTGGCTGAAATTGGGGCTGGAATTGCTGAATTGGTTGCTCAAAACCCTGGAATTGTGGCTGCCCATTCTGATTTTGTGGCTGGAAATTTGGTTGATTTTGCTGAAAATTTTGGAAAGGCTGGAAAAACTGATTTGTTGACTGAAATTGATCATTTGGGTGCTGAAAATTCTGGAATTATGGTTGAAATTGCTGCAGTGGCTGATTGAAAGGTTGGTTCTGCTGTTGAAATTGTTGACACGACTGCTGGTAAGTAGATGAAAACATTTTGAACCTGCAACCCTGTCACAAAATAAACAAGAAAAATAGCAGCAACCGTATACAAAAGATAAAGCAAAAGAAAATAGAACCCAATGATATGTCTATAAGCACACAAGCATAAATCAAACAAATCAACTAGTTGCTTCCCCGGCAACGGCGCCAAAAATTTGATGGCCCCGAAATACTAGGTTAAGTTGTCACGAATTATGGGACCATCAGAATTTAGAATATTTATAAGAAATGCTGGAAACCCTTTTTGCAATCGAAGAATAAAAGCGTAGTAAAGGGGCCACAGGTCGTATTTTTCCTCGAGACTAGTTGATGTTGTGTGATCCGAGCTTGTATTTATGTGTCGTTTATGAATTTTGGGTTTCGAATATGATTTGGGGTTTGGGTTGCAATTCGGAAATGAAAACTTAATAGAAAGAAGGAAACTCAACCTTGGAACTTAACAAGTGATAGCAAGTTATTCATTCAACCAAAAGGACCACTTACTCATCAAAAGCACTTAAGCAATTTTTGGAAAACGAATCTGATTCAATATGCAGAGCAAATGCCAATCAATGAAGCAACAAAAGTCAAACTCGAGACAGTCCAAATGCAAGCAATCTAAAACCAAATTGATACAAAAATCGTGCCATGATTTCACTTGCGTGCCACATTCAAAAGAAATGAAGTAAACTTGCTACCCAGAGGAAGGAACTTAAACTCAAATGCTAGAGCACATTGCAATTGGTGTTTAACTCCAGAGGTTGCAACTTCAGGCCGAAACTCAGCTTGATACAAGGTGAAGGATTAAGTCAAACTTAATAAGCAAGTGAAGGAAGCTTATGTGCAGAACGAACTGAGCTAAATGCAATTCTATCAACTGAGGCAAAGTAACTGATTTGAAGCAATTAATCGGATTCAGAATTCAATCCCAGATGGATGCAAAAACAAATAAATCTGAGGCAAAATTTTAGAAATGAAGATGCAGAAAAAAAACTGAATTGAGTGCAGAAATGGATCCAATGCAAAACAAGAGTGCAGAAAATTCAGCACAAGAGCAAAGCTTAAACAACAAACTGAGTTCAGAGTCTAAAGCACCAAATGAAATATCTCAGCAATGATCATGATGCATTAATGCTCACTAACAATGCAACTCTAAACCTGTTAATCAGTTCATGCAGAAATACTGGAATTTCAGAAATGGATTTCATACACATAACAAGCTGAGCTAACAATTCAGGAATAAAACCGAATGGGAAGCAACTCAGATCTCATGCATTAACATACTAAATGCTATCTTCAATTGCAGGGAATTAACTAAACACAAATCTGATTGGAAATAAACTGCAATTTTTGAAACTGAACAGAAATCTGCAAACAGGGCTGATACGCACGGGATACTGATTTCAGAAACGAAATTGTGCAGAAATTCAACTGAACAAAACTCCGAAATGAAACTACAAAGTGAAACAAACTTCGATCAATCAAATTAACATACTAAAAGTGAAATAAACTGAAGCATTCAGAAGCTAAAATAAATTGCAGAGAAGAAAGCTGATACGCAGCTGTAACAGGGATACAAACTGATGCGAAATCATGAAATTGCAAGGCAAATAAAATTAAGCGAAGTGTTAACTGAACAAGCTAACTAACTAATGGATGAACAGATTAAAATCACTAATTAAGCAGAATTAAGCCTGAAAGGTAAACTACAGCAGCTGAAACAGAACATTCAGTAATGAAATTGCGGCAGAATTCGAAATTACAGCTACAAACGGAAATTACAACAAGAAATTTAAACCCCAATCGTTCCCTAGCTCAAGATTTTCTTGTTCGTCACGCAAGGGCTGGCCTCGAACCCCTAAGCTCAGCAATTCATAGGGGAAACAGCTCTGCGATCGATTCTGCTCAAACTACACGCAGCTGGAATTTTCCAGTCCAATCTCTTCTATCTCAAAGGATGGATTGCGATGATGATTTGGAGAACATCTGAGCTCACCTGAGAACCCCTACAAGAAGCTCAAATGATCGGAAATGGCTTGTGGATGAGAAACAAGTGATTGGTTAGCAGAGATGTCGAAACCCTCAAACACCACTGTCTGGCGCAAACTGAGCTGAAATCATCCAACAAAACTATCCTCCAGTGATCCAAATCTTGATCCAGATGAAGAATTGAGGTGGTCGCGCCTCGGATTGAAGAAAAAAAATGAAGAAAAATGAAGAACTAAGCTGAAAATGCGAAGAAGAAAGCACTGTGCGGCGAAGACGCGACAAGGGTGAGCTGCGGGGAAAATTTCCTTAAGTAATTATGAATGAACGACCCAGATTGATTTGAGGAAATCCAATGGCTGATCTTGCTCTGATTTGAGCCAAACTTTGAGGATGTTGATCAAGGATCAGGATCTACCTCGTGGTAGCTCGGATCCTCCAGATTTGCAACGGATGGTCCAGATCAACCTAATCTTTGAATAGACGATCTAGAGCCTTCCGAGCTTGATCCAACGGTTGAACGAGCTCTGATTGGGATGAAACCTTCAGATCTTGATCAGAGTGCTTGATCAACCCTAACCTAGCTCGGATTGCTTCAGATGGTCCCGGATGGCTCAGATCTAGCCGCTTTTGAATCGGATGACCCTGATTAATCCGAAGCTTGATAACTCGATCCGGGTCCACTTCCGACTCAAGTTTGACCTAGTATGCCCTAGGTCCATGAACCTTTCATGCCTACAAAAATAGATCAAAAATTTAGTGGCCAAATAATCCAAATATGTGCAAATTTGCAATTAAGTCCAAAATAAAAGGAAGTTCTAAAACCTAGCGTAAAATCACAATTAAGCAAGTAAAACATGGGTCAAATATCGATTTTAGCAATTAAAATAATAAATAAAATGATACTTATCATGAATCAAATGACATATTACTCATTAAGGATGAGGAGCCTACTAGTTATGAAGAAGTTCTAAATAGTTCAGGAAGGGTTTCATGGTTTAAAGCCATGAAATAGAAAATGGATTCCATGTACGAAAATTAAGTTTGAAACTTGATGGACCCACCCAAAGGTATAACACCTTTTGGGTGCAAGTGGGGTTTCAAGAAGAAACCTGACATAGATGGTAATTTGGTTACCTACAAAGCAAAATTGGCGGAGAAAAGCTATAGTAAAAAAAATATAGTATTGACTATGACGAAACCTTCTCACAATTAGATATGCTTAAATCCATTCGGACACTCTTGGACATAATAGCTCATCATGATTATGAGATATGATAAATGGATGTGAAAATGACTTTTTTTTAACGAAAAGTTATTTGAGGATGTGTATATGATACAACCCGAAGGTTTCACATCTATTGACAAAAATAAAGTATATAAGCTTCAATGGTCCATTTATGAACTGAAGCAAACATTTATGAGTTGAAATATCCATTTTGATGAGGCAATCAAAGAGTTTGATTTCTCATAAAATCCAAATGAACTCTGTGTGTACATGAAGGTTAGTGGGAGTACAGTCATGCTACTTATGTTATATATTGATGACATATTACTTATAGGAAATGACATGTCCGTTTTACAGTCAGTTAAAGTTTGGTTGTCCAAGATATTCTCCATGAAAGACATGAGAGAAACAACATATATCCTCGAGATTAAGATATATATATATATATATATAGAGTTCTAAAGCGGGTTATTATGTTAGAATCCAAAATTTTTTTCATAGCCATGATACATGGATACAGACAGAAGACGAGGATTTGCATGAATAAGATATTTTATGCATCTACGATAGGATCTATCATGTATACTATGTTCAGTACAAGGCCCAAGATATTGTACACTCTGAGTGTCCCCAACAGATATTAATCAGATCCAGGCATAGATCGTTGGGTGGTTGTCAAGGCAATCCTTAAGTACTAAGAATTTGTTCTTGGTATATGGAGGGGGTGATATGATGATACGTGGGTATACTGATACTAGTTACCATACGGGCAAGGATGATTCCAACTCCATATCTAGATACGTATTCATCTTAAATAGAGGTGCAATAATTTGAAAATTTTTCAAGCAAGAAACCATTGTAGATTCTACTACTGAGATAGAATACATTGTAGCTTCTGAAGTAATATTGGAAGCGGTTTAAATTGAGAAATTTGTCACTGAACTTGGATAAGGTTTCAAGCATTGTTAAAGCAGTACCAGTTCACTGCGATAAAATGAGGCCACTAACTAGGTCAAGTAACCTAGTTCTCATCAATCTAAACATGTGCTTCGTTGCTATCATTTTTATCATGGCGATCATTAGTAGGAACAAAATATAAATTGAGAAAATTTCTACTAAAAAGAACCTAGCGATCCTTTGATGAAACCTCTACCTTAAAACGAGTTTGAGAGTTATGTAGAGGCATGTGGTATTGGATACCATGGTGATTGTCATTAGGCTATGTGGGAGTATGTTATATTTGAGAGATGTCGTAAGACAATCACTTTATGGTACGTATTATTTATTGGATAAATAAAGTTTCACTATTTGAGTGTACCTTCTCTATATGTATGATTGGATGTAATACTCATTTATTGAATATTGGCAATAGATTCATAGTATGAAAGAATTTGTGATTTGATCACAACTAATGAGCATCTTTACATATATAATTATGAATGCATTGAAATCTTTCCTAGCCGACGAATTAAAATGTTCGGGCATCATCGATTTTGTGAGACTAACATGAATTCCTCACTAGCTGGAGACATTGGGATGTCGGGAGTTAAATGTGGATAATAGTTATAGTAACTAGTTCATTAAAGTGGTCTGCTTTAAGAATTCATATGATTCTATACATATATGGATATGTCAATGAAGCTCTTACTGTAGCTCAAGTGCAAGTTTCCTTCGACTTGAAGTATTCAAGTCACCTTGGTCATGAAGACGTATTTTGACATCCTAAGCAAACATCTCCATAGAGGTGTGATCCGGGGATGATTGGGTATATATAAGTTAAAATGCCCAAAGGTATTTGGATAGCCTATAGAGGATCCACCGCTCATTGTCAAGATTATTACCGAAAGTCTTTGGCCAAAGCATCTTATGTTAATAGTATAGGACTCTTAATTTAAATCCTCAAGATGAAGAAAATGAGTGTCATAGTCAGCCTAGTGGGGACTAACACAAATACCATGTCCTGAACAAAGTGGGTATAAAATGAGTGAAAGGAATGAGACACGACTGAATGTAGTTGCTAAGGTTGCGTTTGGTAGGGGTAATATAATCCAATTTTTAATGTAATTGTGCCTGTAATATAATTTAGATTACATATTGTTGGCCTTATAATCTAAATTACAACACTCTTACTAGTTTTTGTAATGCAAATTATATTACATTATAATTTTAAAATTGTACAAAACAAAGTAATCAATTTTGTAATATAATCCTGATTAAATGTGATTTTAATCAGATCGATGCCTCTATTGTTCACACCGATACCTATCGGCGCCACCATTGATCAACGTCGATATTGATTCGTATCACTATTGTTCAGCACTGTCACTGATTGGCGATGGCACGATGTTGACATCGATCTGCGGCATTGCCAATCGGCGTCAATATAAATAGGCGTTGATACCAATCGATGCCATGGTTGTTTGACGTCGATATCAATCAGTGTCACTATTGTTTGGTACCGCCATTGATTGACACCTCCATAATTTGGTGCCACCACCTCATTTGGTGCCATCGAGTTGCGAACTCCACTGGATTGAAGCGAGTGGGGATTCTACGCGTTTGGTGTCATCGGGTTACTAACACCACCAAATATCAAACCATTGGTGCGATCCTCTCTCGTATCATTCCGTCTCCCCACTTTGGCTAGTACTGAAGTGGAGACTCGACTCGGGCTTTGTGAAACCGTCTTGATGAAAGCTCATCGTGGATACGAGTAGAGGCAAGATTCATTAAACTTGCTCATTCATTCCAATGGAGGCTAGCCTTGCAAGGCTAGCAAATGCTCTTTACAATGTTCAATAACTAATCCGTAGGTATAATTAAATTGTCATAAAATTTTATTGTATGGTTATATCTGATATGTTATATATTGTAAGCATCTGTTGTAATAAATTAGATTTATTGTTTGTCTTAAACTGAATGTGAAATGTGTTTTAGTATGCATTGCATCAGGCTCCCCAACATCAGTAGCCTAACATTCAGTTAGGACTTTACGTTGTCTATCTTACAGTTAGAACTTTCCTAGTCAAGTATCCGGTCCTCCCTTAACCTACTCGACTTCTCTTTCACATATTGTCACCTATCGAAACTCAAGCTCGGACCAACCTGAGCTTAGTCAAATTGGTCAACCTTGACCTGAGGATTATTACACCAACAATCATCACCATCAATTGATTACACCTTTGAATTCGATCGTTGTGTTGGTGCAATCATCCTCGGGTCAAGGTTGACCAATTTGACTAAGCTCAGGTTGGTCAGAGCTTGAGGTTTGATGTTTTACAATGTATGAGAAAGAAATCAAGTAGGTCAAGGGTTAACCAGACACATGATAATCAAAAGTCCAATAAGAAATTGGTAAGGGAAACTTTAAAGTTGGTCAAATGTTGACTGAACATTATAAGATCAAAAAACACACCGGGGGGGGGGGGGGGGTGAATGACGTGAGTCACTTTTTCACTCTTTTTGGAAAACACGAGAGATAACATAGCAGAAATAAAAACACAAAGATAACAGGTTTCTTTTACTTGGTTCATAGCCCATTGGTTGCTATTCCTAGGCCTACACTCATTAATCTTTGTACAGTCAACACTAATAATTAAATTCAGATTTTGATATATGACAAAATATTAAAGTTAGATTTTGTGTATTCTAATTTGTTTACCAAGTATGCAAGGCTGAAAGGCTTGATGGGTCTAGAAGACCTAACACCAGGCTAAAATCTAATTAGGTCAAAAGCCTAGATAGGTCAAGAGAGGACTTGATATTTGGTAGGAAGTCTAATTAGGTCTGCAAGACTTGACAGCTGACTGAAGTCTAGATGGTGCATTTGGTAGGAAGACCTAGTTGGTTAAGAGATCAAAGTCAAGTAATCTTCAAATGGTAAATGGAGGTACGCACTGGAGCAGAGAGATCTAGTGAGGACGAATCCCATTGGGACTGTAGGTGCTGATCCAACTTAGATCTATTTTGGATATCTAGGTTAAGACCAAGACTAGATCCTAGTCTTGGGAAGACAGAATCGAACTAATAATATTATTTTATTTCATATGCTAACTCTATTTTGCAGGTTATTTTTGCTATTTGAACTAACATGTTTTTGCTGGAGTTAAATTAAAAAAAAATCAACCACGAATGAACAGTGCTCGAGGTGGCTCAAGTTATTAGAGGCACCTTAGTTGAGGCACTGGGGGCGCCCCATATAGCTGGAGGCACCTAGAGGAGATCACTAACTAGAGGTGCCTCGGAGGTGATTGGAGGCACCTCGGAGCTGATGGAGGTGCCTTCAAGTGGGGATATCAACATTTATGAATCACATCAGTGCCATTAGAGGCGCTCTGTGTTGTTAGAAGCGCCAGAGCGCCTCCAATAACCTATATAAGGCGGGTTCGGCCAGCTCCTTCAACATAACTTTTCTACGAGCTTCTTTGATGTTTTCTGTTGCTCTTTTTTTGTACTATTTGTTGGTGCCGGAAGCACCAAGATCGAACCTGGGGTTTGATAATGGCAAAGGGTTCATAAGTTAAGGTTATATTGTGATCTAATGAATCTATTAAGTGTGCAGGAAAAGTCTTTGGTAATCTAGGCACGAAGTCCTGGTTTGTGGAATTGAGCAATAAGTCCTGATCGAGGGCTGGGCAGCGAAGACTTGACCGAGGGTTGGACAATTAGTCCTGGTCGTGGACTGGGCACAAAAACCTGATTCGAGGAATTGGGCAATATGTCCTGGCCGAGGGCTGGGCACCGAAGACGTGACTGAGGGTTGGGCAATAAGTTCTGGTCGAGGACTGGGCACGAAGTCCTGATCCGGAAGATCTGGCAAAAGTCCAACCGGAGTAGCCAGTTGGCAAAAGGTAACTTCTCCTGAGAGGAGTAGGTGAGCATGTGTTCTCCGGAAGAGGAAACATTAGGCGTCGGTTCGACCTAGGATTCCATTTAGGAAGTCCAAAGTCAGAACCAAGATAGTGCAGGCTATTAACTGTAATTAATTTATCTATTATTTGTGTTTTGGAACTAACCCTGGTTGCAGGAACAAAGGATGGAGGTCTCTGCATCCCAGGTGCCTGAGAGGGCTCAGGGGCCTGAGCATACAGGCGCTTGTATGGATACAGGCGCCCCAGAAGGGTGTTTCCAGCAGTCTGTGAAGCTAAGCCTCCACGTCAGTAAGGGAGGCACCCGTGAGCATACAGGCACCCCAATCGTCCCAAGCGCCCTAGATGAAGGGATAAACATTGGCCAAGTCTGTAGATGAGGACGCGCACAGATAGGCACACGTGTCCGACGCCCTAATCAACAGGGGCACCTTGGATGGCTGTATATAAAGGGGTTCACCCCTTGCTTCCAGACAACAATTCTTCCAACGCAAGTACTCAAGCGCTCAGTTCTGATTTCTCCATGCTCAAGTTTCAAGTGCCAGCGATGACCCGCTGCTCTCCAATCTTCAATTCCTTTCCGGTAGTCGGTATTTTGTTTAAGTTCTTAAATTTAATTCTGTATTTGTGCTTAAATTTTTGTAACCTTTTTCCAAAATATAGAATTGCCCAACGTAAACGGTCAAGGACCGTGGGCCTTGGAGTAGGAGCTGATCCAAACCATGTAAAAGAAATTGTGTTAGCATTGATTTAAATTTCCGCTGCGTATTATTCTTTTTATATCCGAAAAGTTTTTATCGATATTCACCCCCCTCTATCGATTATAAACGATCCCACAAGTGGTATCAGAGCGGGTGGCTCAAATTTGGTGCAACCACTGATTGAGCAATTTTTGGATTTTCGTTTAAAATATTTTTTTAGTTCGTAACTTTTTCGTTCATCGAGGTTGGTGCAACACCACTTAATTTTAATTATTATTTTTGCTACCGCACTATTAATCCAAGACTTAGTCTTGGAACAAGATTTTTTTAAAGTTTTAGATTAAACTCGATGGCCAATCAAGAGTGGAAGTGTTAGTAGGAGCCCTAGAGCCAATTATGTGATGATTGACTAGGGACTTTTTGTATCATATTCTATCATTAGTAAAGACATGTTTGGTTATTATACTTACTTTGTATTTGTGCCAAATAACTAAGTATAATAATGTCCTTGGGTAGTAGGTTCTTATCTACATTATATCGATTGGTTGAATCGATAGTGAGATAATGTAGAGAACACTACACTAAACCATTCCTAGTCAAGTATTAATATTCAAGGACAATATTAATGCATGGAGACTAGCATGTAGGTCAACTGATGACTTGAGCTCACAAGTCATGGATATGTGATATCAAGTTGACACATGGGTATACATTGAAGAATGTGTACTGAATTGACCCGCTATGAGAAAGTTTCATAGATTGTCATATGAGTGTCATAAACTTTCTCATGTGACTATTAGTATGAATAGTCCTTAGACCTGAAGTCACTATGGTTCCCTACATAAGGAGTTATGTACTTTGGTATCGTCAAACGCCACCCGTAACAGGGTGGACTATAAAGACGATCACTGGGTATGTAATGAATTATGCCGAGGGATGTGAGTGATGTAGATGGGATCTATCCCTCCCCTATGATGGAAGTGATATCTGTGGGCCCCTTGATCAAGTAGGATTACTAAAACGCATGACCATGCTCAAATGAGTCAATATAAGATATTGAGCTCATTTGTTTGAGTGAGTCTACTCGGGCATCAAGAAACACATGATTGGCTGAAGATGACACGTCTATGCCTCATTGGTCAATCTAGATATCGAGGATAGAAGGACAAGGTCATACATTATCATAGTCATGGAGGTTTAGTCAGATCTCGACTTTTCTTATTACTTGGGTAGCAATGATGCATTGCTAGATGCCGCTCATTGCTTATGTGTCTAAAGTGTTTAGGCACATTGCCAACGTATCGAGAACCTATTGGGTCACACACTAAGGACATGATACTTCGGAGATTAATTGATCTTGGTTTGACTAAGATTTGATTCGAATTAGATTAATTGAGTTAGATTCAAGTGAATCCAATTAGATTATGGGATTGAGTCTAATTTGAGTTAGACTCATCTAGATTAGATTCAATCACTTAATTATGGATAATATTCATTAAAGGGTTTCATAAAATATTATTTAAGAGGATGGCTAAGAGACATTTTATTCATTAGATGAATAAAATATTAAGAGTCTCAAGGAATACCAAGAGGCTTGGTATTCATTAGATTTTATTAGCATTAAGATAAGAGGAGCTCAAGGGACATAGACCCTTGGTATTCATTAGATGAGTATAAATACCCCCCTTGTCAAAGGCTAGTGGGTGCATCTCTCTTCCTCTTCTTTCTTCCTCCTTGTCCATAACTCCCTAGTGGAGGTTCTTGTGCTTTGTGAACCATCCAAAGTTGCTAGCACAACTAAGGTGGTTCCTCTCCGAGGCGTAGATCGTGTTCGTGTGGATACGCATAGAGGCATGAACACTTGAACGTGTAAGAGATCCGGCGAACCAAAGGACTAGTGGGACAAGCGAAGGGCACGCGACAAAGGTATTCCTATAAGATAGGAATTGTAGATCACTTTGTATGAGTTTTCTTTCGCATGGATCGCTCGAGGGATCTTATTTCCGCTGTGATTTTAAATATTTTTACCTAGAGATCCCTACAGCGGTATCAGAGCCACTTGCGAAAGATCGTACAAAGTTTAGAAATCTTTTATATGTGATATAGAAGTAGGATATAATTTTATTATAGATTGTATAATGTATGAGCATTTGTCGAGATACAAAAGTTTGTGTTGATCAAACTAAAAGTCTATAGCATCATCATATGAAATATGAAAGTGTGCTATGATGCGAATGTACTCGATAAATTTTATAACCTATGGTTTCGGCTCATGAACATTTTTACAATCATAATAAAAATTGATGTCCTAAATCTATTGTATGTGATTGATGACATGGTGCATGGTTATGACCTTAACCCTAATATGATTGGATGAATATGTGTGTGTGTGTGCATGTTGTAATTCATAATACGACCTGCGTGTCGTGCCTTATCTCTATTTTTCTAGTTGTAAAAATAGATTTAGACTCGAATGTAAATCGAGTTTTCCTAAATTGTAATGTACAAAATGAGGGGTGGAGTGTCCATTGAAGAATGAAGTTACAAGAAGGATGTGGATGACACATGACGACCAAAGGATGCACTTGGAGAAGATGTTATCCCTAGGTTGACCATCGATCCTCTCATTGGCTTGAGAATATGGTAGTATACAGGCCATAACCATGTCACGTTTTATCGCTTATATATTGATATATGCAATGTGTGTATATGATGTATGATTAGATAAATAGTTATCTCAATTAAGTCAACTCGATATGCCTACCAAAGTTTCGTACTCATAAACTACCTCGATCATTTGTTGTTGAGTTTGCCAAAGCAAAGTGACGCATTTTATCTTGGTAGAGTGCGAGAGGACAATTGTGATGTCCCGCTATTAAACTTTGGGTGAGACTTAACTAAGTCCCCTCAATTAGATTGAGAAACTTGAAGGCATATCCCAAAAGTTGGGAAAATTGGGTAAGAGAACAATTATTCCATGTCTTGGGCGATTAGCCAAAGCTAACTCAAGATGATGTGTAATATGGATCTTGACCCTTTGTTTCAAAGAGTTGCATGAGATGTAATTGGTAAAATGTTACTTACCTAATTATACTATGTCTTGGGCGATTAGCCAAAGCTAACTCAAGATGAAGTATAATATGGATCTTGTCCCACATGAATAATGATTGCTATTTGGTTTGGAGCTAGTAGTGTTGGTAAATTGAGTTTTCCTACATCCATGACTAGCCCCAACCAAAGCTCTACAATTCAGTGGGAGCATCATTTAATTAAAGGCCTAATTAAATGAATTAGATATGATACTTATTTCTGCATAATTTTACTGTTGTAGATCACTATGTCATCTAACACGTCAAATATTCTCTCTTTGCGATTCGTCCTTGAGAAGGACAAGCTCAACGGAGCTAATTTCCTGGACTGATACAGAAACTTGAGGATAGTCAAACAAGAACGAAAACTGTACGTCCTAGAGCAACCCCTTCCAGAAGCACCCGTCGCTACCGCCACCCGTGTGGAAAGGATGCTTACAAGAAGCATCAGGATGATGCACTTGATGTATCATGCCTTATGCTTGCCATCATGAACTTTGAGCCTCAGAAGCAACATGAGAACATGAATGCACATGAGATGGTTGAGCATCTAAAGAAACTATATCAAGGGCAAGCTGGGCACGAGCGGTTTGAGGTGTCTAAAGCCCTATTTGCATGCAAGATGCAAGAAGGAACTTTGAGCCTCAGAAGCAACATGAGAACATGAATGCACATGAGATGGTTGAGCATCTAAAGCAACTATATCAAGGGCAAGCTAGGCACGGGCGGTTTGAGGTGTCTAAAGCCCTATTTACATGCAAGATGCAAGAAGGAACTCCTGTAGGAACTCACATACTCAAGATGATTGGGTATGTCGAGAACCTTGAAAGACTAGGATTTCCACTGGGCCAAGAATTGACAACGGACCTTATCCTGCAATCGTTTCCGGAGGGGTATAATAAATTTGTCATGAACTACAACATGAATGAAATTGACAAGCCTTTACCTGAGATGCTCAGCATGTTAAGAACTACTGAACCTAATCTCAAGAAATCCAAAACTAGTAATGTACTGCTGGTACAAAAGGGCAAAGGCAAATGGAAGCCTAAAGGCAAGGGTAAGACTCAAGCCAAAGGCAAGACCAACTCTACTACATCCAAGGCTAAAGATAAGGTGCCTAAGGAAGGGACCTGCTTCCACTGTGGTGAGACCGTACATTGGAAGAGGAACTGCAAACATTACCTAGAGGAAGTAAAGAAGAAAAGAAGTGAGACTTTTACTTCAGGTATTTTTGTTATAGAAGTCAATCTATCTATCTCTTCTTCTTGGGTATTAGATACCGGATGCGCGTCTCACATTTGTACTGATGTGCAGGGCCTTCAAAGAGCTAGATCATTGACAAAGGGCGAAGTGGACCTATGAGTAGGCAATGGAGCAAGAGTCGCTGCCATAGCTGTAGGAACTTATTCCTTGACTTTGCCCACTGGGCTTATCTTAGAACTAGAGGAGTGCTTTTATGTACCTACATTGACTAAGAACATAATTTCAGTATCTTGTTTGGACAAGAAAGGCTTTTCATTTATCATAAAGGATAAATGTTGTTCTATAATGTTAAATAACATGTTCTATTGTAATGCACCACTTATGAATGGACTCTATGTTCTAGACCTTGAGAACTCAATCTATAAAATAAATACCAAACGGTTCAAACCCAATGATACGAACCAAACATATCTCTGGCATTGTCGCTTAGGACACATAAATGAGAGTCGTATATCCTGTTGGTTATCCCTTGGCGGTTTCCAAGACAACAAGACAACCACGTGGTCGTATCTGAGAGACCTCTCTATGTTTACGGATTAAAAATTTAATCCGAATAAAGAACCGTCCCTATAACGACTGATTCGTCGTCGTGTTAGTTAGTCCAAGTCACAACTTAGCCGCAAAGGCTTTGTAACTTTCCGGATTAGCTAACCGCGGAAAAGATGACGATTTGGATCGTCGGTTTTTGTGTTTATCTTCGGGGTCTAGTTAATTATTATTATCTAAGATTTCAAGTCTAAATAATAATTAAGCACACATGAAATGACAAGACAAAGCATGATAGCACAATAAAACATAGCATAACGAAAACTGAGCCCGGGAGAATTATACCTCGCCGTTTACCTCGCAGTCTTCTATCCTATGACCCAGCCCACTTGGACGTCGTGTGGGCGATGATCTCCCAAGTCGTGAAGTCACCAAGGCATGCGAATCAATCCTTCCTTTTCTTCTTCCCTTGCGCCGAGAACCAAAAACCCTAGGGCTAGGGTTTTTTTTTCACTACTCGGCAGCCCCTTGAAGAATGATCAAGGTGAAGTCGAGAGAATAAGTTCCTCTCCTTCACCACCGCCACACCAACCTCTCCACCTTCTTCCTATCTTGCGGCAGCAACCCCACAAGGAAGAAAGTCTCTCGCAACCTCCCTTTTCCGGCGACAAACACCAAAAGGGAGAACTACCCTCACCGGCAAGCCACCCTTCTTCTACCTTGCTTCCGCGCGCCACAAAAGGAGAAGAGGGCTTCTCCTTTGTCTTGTGAACGTCCGCAATAAGAAGAGCCGAAGAAAGGAAGAGAAGAAATTGAGAACCAAGTGTTCTCTTCTCCTCCACCACCGGCGCCGACCTCCACTCCTCGCGCCACCACTTTCTTCCTCCACCCTCCTTGCCGCGTGCCACCAAGGTAAGAAACAACTCTTCCCTTGCTCCGTGACCGAATGCAACCCTTAGGATGAGAAGAAACAAAGAGAAGAAGAAGAGGAGGTTGTCCTCCTCTTGCTTGCACCGCCGGCGCCCAAGAGTTGAGGGAGGAGAGGAGAGATTAATTGATTAAGGGAGAGAGAGGGAGAAGGGTTGGGTTTATATAGGGAGGATTAGTTAGTTTAATTGGAAAAAATTTCCAATTAAACTTGGATTGATTCCTATAAAATTTGTATAGAATAATTCCAAAATTAATCTCATGATTAATTCCTTTATTCTATCCAAATTTTTATACATAGAATAATTCCATAATTATTCTTTGATTAATTCCTTAATTAATTTTGAGATTGATTAATCCCAAATTAATTCTTTTATTAATCCTTTGATTAATTCTTTAATTAATTTCGAATTTAATAATTAATTCAAAATTAATTCCTTAATTAATCCGGCCTTTTATCATGACTCTAATGGGGCTTTATTGGGCTAGGATAGGGACCATGAGGAGGAGTTGGTTCTTGACCCTCTAATGGATCCAACCCGATCCATTAATGGAGATCCATTCCACTAAAGGATTCCATTGTACTTCCTCACCAACCCTTATATATACATATGGGCTCCACCTATTACAAGCGGCCCATCTCCCCGTGTTTAAGATATCGCATGCCCGATAATTAATTCAATTTACTGATAATCAAATTAATTATCTTCTTGATCCTTGGTTAGTACACTCAACCTTTTCGGCATGCCGGACCATAGTCAACTTGCAAGATTTGGCATGGTGATCCTCTTGAGCTCACCAAGGGGGCATCATTACCCTGACTCTCTAGGACACAGATTTCGTCAATAATTCAACGGCACATCATATTATCAATATTATTTCCCAACTTACCAGGTCTATTGATCTAGCAGAATAGATCTCGCCCATTGGTAAATCAATGAAACAGTAGTTAATAATATATGCCCGCCATTATTTCGGGATTCAGAGATCGTACTCCATAATAGCATCCGAGGTCTAATCCAATTTACTAGGTCAGTACAAAAATTGGATGACCTCTCTTTCGGTCCTACTCAATGTACACAAAGTACACTAGTGTAATCCCATGGTTAAGATAAACCACACCCAATTACACGACAACCATTTCGATTGGTTTGTCCAATTCCATCTCGGTTGTGAGCCTCCTTCTTATGCTTCGGCAAGGTACCTGATAACATGATCTTCTGTGCGACACCACGCACCATGTTATCTTCAATGCCAAGCATTAGACGTTTAGTGCATATACCATTATAAACATAAACCTGAACATGCACTGTGTAATTTCTGATTCTCTTTAAAATGTAGATGTATCCTTAACCAAAAGACAAAGCTTTCAGTATACATCCTAACATATCCAAGCTCCATAAGGATGGATTACTCGACTCATTTGATTTTGGATCATATGAGACATGTGAATCTTGTCTTCTAGGCAAGATGACCAAGACTCCTTTTAGTGGACACGGCAAAAGAGCGACAGACTTGTTAGGACTCATACATACTGATATATGTGGCCCCTTCAATATCGCAGCTAGAGGAGGCTATCAGTACTTCATTACTTTCACTGATGATGTTAGTAGATATGGCTATGTGTATCTCATGAAACACAAGTCAGAATCCTTTGAAAAGTTCAAAAAATTCAAGAGTGAAGTACAAAACCAACTTGGCAAGAGTATTAAGATGCTTCGATCAGATCGAGGCGGTGAATACCTTAGCCAAGGTTTCGTGACCATCTAGCAGAGTGTGGGATCATATCCCAACTCACTCCACCTGAAACACCACAGTGGAATGATGTGTCCGAGCGGAGAAATCGTACTCTATTAGATATGGTACAATCGGTGATGAGTCAGACAGATCTTCCTACTTCCTTCTGGGGATTCGCTCTAGAGACAACTCTATTCACACTTAACCGAGCTCCATCAAAGGTCATCATAAAGATACCATATATGATATGGACTGGGAAGAGTCCCACGATGTCTTTTATGAAGATTTGGGGTTGTGAGACTTACGTTCGACGTCAAGTCTCAGATAAACTAGGACCCAAATCTGATAAGTACTATTTTGTAGGATATCCTAAGGAAATGAAGGGATATTACTTTTACAATCCCACACAAGGCAAAGTGTTTGTCTCTAGAAATGATGTTTTTCTAGAAAAGGAGTTTATTTCTAAAAGAACTAGTGGGAGTAAAATTCATCTTGAAGAAGTTATGTGTAGATATATGAGGTCTTAATGGACATTGAACAGGCACCACAAGATGTTGTGGATCATGAGATTGTTGCACAAGAAGTTGTGGAACAACAAAATGTTCAAGTAGACCAACATCTTCGCAGATCTGATAGGATACGTCGTCAGCCTGAGAGATACTCATTTCTCTTGTCTGACCATAATGACGTTACACTTATTGAGTTGAATGAGCATACATCCTATCAAGAAATTGTGATGAGCCCAGATTCTGAGAAATGGCTAGAGGCCATGAGATTCGAAATGGAATTCATGTACACTAACCAAGTATGGACTTTGGTTGATCCACTTGAGGGAATTAAACCCATTGGGTGTAAGTGGGTCTTTAGAAGAAAGACTGACATGGATGGACGCATGCATACCGATAAAGGGCGATTGATAGCTAAAGGTTTCAAACAAATTCATGGTATCGACTATGATGAAACCTTTTCACCAGTGGCGATGCTTAAGTCTATTCGGATCATGCTTGCTATTGTAGCTTACCATGATTACGAGATCTGGCAGATGGATGTCAAAACCGCATTCCTAAATGGGAATCTACTCGAGGATGTGTACATGACACAACCTGAGGGTTTTGTGGATCCAGAGCATGCTGGAAAGGTATGTAAATTACAAAGGTCCATTTATGGGCTAAAGCAAGCTTCTCGAAGCTGGAATCTTCGATTCGATGATGCAATCAAAGCGTTTGGTTTCATCAAGAATGAAGATGAACCCTGTGTCTACAAGAGGGTTAGTGGGAGCACAGTTGTCTTCCTGATCTTGTATGTAGATGACATACTCCTCATTGGGAATGATATCCCTTCACTATAGTCTGTGAAGACGTGGCTAGGGAATTGTTTCTCAATGAAAGACTTAGGTAAAGCAGCCTATATCCTAGGCATCAAGATCTATAGAGATAGATCTAAGAGATTGCTTGGCTTAAGTCAGAGTTCATATATTGACAAGGTGCTTAATCGTTTTGTCATGCATAATTCCAAGAAGGGATTTCTGCCAATGTCACATGGTGTGAGTCTTTCGAAGACTCAAGGTCCCACTTCTAAGGAGGAGAGAGACCGTATGGATCAGATCCCTTATGCATCCGCTATAGGGTCTATCATGTATGCTATGCTTTGTACTCGTCCAGATGTTTCGTATGCTTTGAGCATGGCGAGCAGGTACCAGTCAGATCCAGGTGAAAGTCACTGGACAGCTGTCAAGAATATTCTTAAGTACTTACGAAGGACGAAAGAATATTTCTTGATATTTGGAGGAAATGAGGAGCTAGCTGTAAATGGTTACAATGACGCAAGCTTCCAAACAGACAGGGATGATTTTAGATCGCAGTCAGGGTATGTGTTTTGCCTGAATGGTGGCGCTGTGAGCTGGAAGAGTTCGAAGCAGGACACAGTCGCAGATTTTACAACAGAGGCCGAGTATATTGCTGCATCTGAGGCAGCAAAAGAGGCTGTTTGGATCCGAAAGTTCATTACAGAACTTGGTGTGGTTCCTAGCATAGTAGACCCCATAGACCTCTATTGTGACAATAATGGGGCTATTGCACAGGCTAAGGAACCTCGGTCACATCAGCGGACCAAACACATACTACAGCGCTTCCATCTCATTCGAGAGATCATCGATAGAGGAGATGTGAGGATATGCAGAGTACACACTGATTCTAACATCGCAGATCCTTTGACCAAGGCTTTGGCACAATGGAAGCATGATGGTCATACCAGGTCACTGGGTATTAGATATTACAGTGATTGACACTAGTGTTAGTGGGAGATTGTTAGTAGGAGTCCTAGAGCCAATTATGTGATGATTGACTAGGGACTTTTTGTATCATATTCTATCATTAATAAAGACATGTTTGGTTATTATACTTATTTTGTATTTGTGCCAAATAACTAAGTATAATAATATCCTTGGGTAGTAGGTTCTTATCTACATTATATCGATTAGAAGAATCGATAGTGAGATAATGTAGAGAACATTACACTAAACCATTCCTAGTCAAGTATTAACATTCAAGAACAATATTAATGCATGGAGACTAGCATGTAGGTCAACTGATGACTTGAGCTCACAAGTCATGGATATGTGATATCAAGTTGACACATGGGTATACATTGGAGAATGTGTACTGAATTGACCCACTATGAGAAAGTTTCATAGATTGTCATATGAGTGTCATAAACTTTCTCATGTGACTATTAGTATGAATAGTCCTTAGACCTGAAGTCACTACGGTTCCCAACATAAGGAGTTATGTACTTTGGTATCGTCAAATGTCACCCGTAACAGGGTGGACTATAAAGACGATCACTGGGTATGTAATGAATTATGCGGAGGGATGTGAGTGATGTAGATGAGATCTATCCCTTCCATATGACGGGAGTGATATCTGTGGGCCCCTTGATCGAGTAGGACTACTAAAACGCATGACCATGTTCAAATGAGTCAATATGAGATATTGAGCTCATTTGTTTGAGTGAGTATACTCGGGGATCAAGAAACACAAGATTGACTGTAGATGACACGGTCTATGCCTCATTGGTCAATCTAGATATCTAGGATAGAAGGACAAGGTCATACATTAACATAGTCACGGAGGTTTAGTCGCATCTCGACTTTTCTTGTTACTTGGGTAGCAATGATGCATTGCTAGATGCCGCTCATTGCTTATGTGTCTAAAGCGTTTAGGCACATTGCCAACGTTACGAGAACCTATTGGGTCACACACTAAGGACACGATGCTTCGGAGATTAATTGTTCTTGGTTTGACTAAGATTTGATTCGAATTGGATTAATTGAGTTAGACTCAAGTGAATCCAATTAGATTATGGGATTGAGTCTAATTTGAGTTAGACTCATCTAGATTAGACTCAACCACTTAATTATGGATAATATTCATTAAAGGGTTTAATAAAATATTATTTAAGAGGAAGGCTAAGAGACATTCTATTCATTAGATGAATAGAATATTAAGAGTCTAAAGGAATACCAAGAGGCTTGGTATTCATTGGGTTTTATTAGCATTAAGATGAGAGGAGCTCAAGGGATATAGACCCTTGGTATTTATTGGATGAGTATAAATGCCCCCCTTGTCAAAGGCTAGTGGGTGCATCTCTCTTCCTCTTCTTTCTTCCTCCTTGTCCATAACTCCCTAGTGGAGGTTCTTGTACTTTGTGAACCATCCCAAGTTGCTAGCACAACTAAGGTGGTTCCTCTCTGAGGCGTAGATCGTGTTCGTGTGGATACACATAGAGGCATGGACACTTGAACGTGTAAGAGATCCGGCGAACCAAAGGACTAGCGGGATAAGCGAAGGGCATGCGACAAAGGTATTCCTATAAGATAGGAATTGTAGATCACTTTGTATGAGTTTTCTTTCGCATGGATCGCTCGAGGGATCTTATTTCCTCTACGATTTTAAATATTTTTACCTATAGATCCCTACAGGAAGTGTCTGTCCACTACTTTTCTCCGGCGAGAATTTTAGATATTGGAATGATCAAATGGAATCCCACTTGAAAGCTTATATGGACATATGGATGATAATCCAAACGGGATTCACGTTCCCACAGAAGATGGATCATCAATCGTGTGGGACAAATTGGATGAATCAACACTCAACAAGATTGAGACAGATGCAAAGGCAACTGCAATCCTACAATGTGGCCTAACCAAAGAACAACTCAAACTAGTTGGATCATTAGAATGTGCTAAAGAAATTTGGGAGAAGCTAATCAACCTACACCAAGAAATCTCCGACATCGAGCTCTTAGAAGGGGTGCTATCCGAATCATCGGAAGAATCAGATGAAGAAGAGGAAGAAGATCAAGTAAGCTATCTTGCACTCTCAGCACAAGCACAAGTAGCCGAGACAGAATCTGAACCCAACTTCGAAGCCGAATCCAAACCAGAATCAGAAGATGAGTCTGGATCCAGGATGACAAGCATCAAGGGGGAGATTTCCAATGAGGAATAAAAAGGTAAAATTGTAAATTTAAAGTTTAAAAGTCGTATAATGTGTTATAAATGTAGGGAGAGAGGGCACTATAAAAACCAGTGTCCTACTCGTAAGTGTCATTCTTCACCATCTACGACAAAGGAACCAGTTCCAGGAGCACGCATTCGATGCTTCAAGTGCCAGAAGTTTGGGCATTACAAAGATGGATGCATAAAAGGAAGTCCCAAGGATACATGACAACCAACTGAGAGAGGTATATTTACCTTATATGAAAATCTAGTGTTTACATTAGATACTAATATCTTACCTAATCACTCTTGGTTAAAATCAAATATGGACACATACTCAAGTAACTTAATTAAATCATGTAGATTAATTAAGACAAATTTTAGAAAATTAAGACAAGAAAATGAGACTCTGAAAATTAAAGTTGATATGCTAGAAAAACTAATTTGTAATCTTGCTGACTTGGAAAATCCAGAAATTTTCTCCAATTATGATTTTACTTAGATGATCTCTTCTTGAATTACTGCTTGATGCTTGGCTATTTCTTTTTCACAATATTATTCTGCTTAGACTTAGGAATGGTTAGTTAAGGACAGGACTTACTTGAAACTTGAACAACATAGTATTAGGAGGAGGTGAGATGATAGTACGTTAGGGAAGCCTGTCTAAGGAGTCAAGTAGGGTAAGGCGTACCCTATTTGGTATGTTTAGTCCAGTGGAACTAGCCGAAGCTACTGTGGGATCGGTTCGAATCGATAGAGGGGAGGGGGGGTGAATATCGATCGATAAATTTTTAGAAAAACTAAGAGTAATTGCGCAGCGGAAAAGCAAAACAATCGCTAACACGCGCGTTTGTTTTTACTTGGTTCGGAGTCGCAGTCGGCTCCTACTCCAAGGCCCACGGTTCTTGACTGTTTACGATGGGCAATTCTATATTGCTTAAAAGATGTTACAACTTGAGTAAAAATATAGAATTTTAAGATACATCAATTAAAAGAAAATTATACCGACGACCGGAAGATTTAGAAAGTCGGAGCCGCAGGTCGTCATTGGCGTTTGAATCTTGAGCACGGAGCGTTTCAGAGCAGAGCGCTTGTTAGAATGCGTTGGAAGAAGTTGTATTGGAAGCCAAGGGGATGAACCCCTTTATATAGTCGTAGTTGGGGCGCCTGTGTTGAAGGGGGCGCCTGACACGTGGTCCTCACTGCGCGAAACTTAATCCGCAGACTTGGCCAGGGCTTATCCCCTCAACCAGGGCGCCTGTGTTAACACAGGCGCCTCATATGCAGGTCTGAGGCTTTGCATTGAAGTAGCTTGCAGTAACCCTTTGTCTGGGGCACCTGTCTCAACACAGGCGCCTAGTCAAATAGGACGCCTCACTCCATTGAGGCGCCTGGGAGCAAAAACCTTCATCCCTTCGTTCCTGCAACAAGGGTTAGTTCCAAAACACAAGTAATATATAAATAATATAGATTTAAGCATGCTTTACAGCCTGAGCTATCTTGGTTCTGACTTTGGGCTTCCCAAATGGAACCCTAGGTCGAACTAACGCCTAATGTTCCCTCCTACGGGGAACGCGTCCTCACCTACTCCTCTCAGGACAGTTTACCTTTTTGCCAACCGGCTTCTCCGTTTAGACTTTTGCCCAATCAGGTCTTCGTGTCCAGTCCGCGACCAGGACTTATTGCCCAGCTTCACTCACCTGGTCTTCGGTGCCCAGTCCACGACCAGGACCTATTGCCCAACTTCACTCACCAGGTCTTCGGTGTCCAGTCCACGACCAGGACTTATTGCCCAACCTTATGTCAGGACTTAGGTGCCCAGCCCGCGGCCAGAACTTAGTGCCCAATTCTTAGAACCAGGACTTTGTGCCTAGTATACCTAGGATTTCTCCTGCACGCTTAATTAAGATTGTCAGATCACAACAAAACCTTAACTTCTAAACCCTTTGCCATTATCAAAACACAAGTTTGACTTTGGTGCTTCCGGCACTAACAATCTCCCCCCTTTTTGATTTATGGAAACACGGTACAAAAAGTTAAGTTAAAAATATTTAAAGGACATTTGACAAACATGTTAATTTTTAAGAGATACTTAAAAAAAATTAAGCTCCCCCTGAAAACGTTCTCCCCCTGAAAAAGTTCAATGATATGCAGTTTTGAAAAACTTCTCAATGTTTTGAATTTTGACTAAGTGTTTTTGTAACCAGAGCAAAGCATTTGGTTTTGACTAAGTGTTTGAAAAATCCAGCAAAGCATTTGCACAAAAACCTTTTACACTTAGACAATTTTTACTTTGGAAAACTTTTGCAATCCCAAATTAAAAAATTTTTCCTTCAAAAAGGCTTTGCAAAAAAATTTCACTTAAACCAATTTTTGTACGAAAAAATTCCTTAGCCAAAAAAAATTTCCACTTGAGAAAAAATTTTACTTAGCCAAAATTTTTAAAAAAAATTTCCCATAAAAAGTTTCAACTTTTGCAAATTTAGAAAAATTTGCTTGAAAAATATTTTGTGCACTTCGAGAATTTTTGGAAAAATATTTGTTTACTAACAAAAGCTTTCTGCACACTTAGAAAAAATTTGCTTTGAAGATATTTTGTGCACTTTGAGAATTTTTACTTGAATAAAATACTTAAGAAATTTTAAAAAATTTATTTACTAAGAAAAGCCTTACTTTGAATTATTTGCCAAAAAAAATTTCAAAAAGTTTTTGCTCAGGCAAATTTTGTTTCCTAAGAATCAATTTTTACTTAGAAATTTTTCTCCAAAAAAGATGCACTTAGAAATTTTTGAAAAATGCACTTAATAGTTCAACTTTACTTTTTGAAAAAGAGATAAAGAAAATTTTGAAAATGAAAGATTTGAAAAAAAAAATTTTACTCTCTTTTTTTTCTCTCTCCCCCTTTGCCATATATAAAAAAAAAACAACCATTTCAAGTCAATTTCGAATTAGAGCTAGTTAAAAGAAATTGTAAGTCCATATTGAACCAACTCTAGTGAATTCAAGCAAGAAACATGACCAAACCAATTAATCTAAACTTGTTCGGGTCCTGTCTAACCCACTTAGCTACTTTCTCACTGTTATAAAACAGTAGTTTTCACTAGGGTTAGTCAAGTTAAGTGATTTGATCAAGTTAGATTTGCTAAGCTTGAACACTTAGCTTGATTGCTGTTTAATTTGTATTTATCGCCCCATTACTACAGATGCACTGACATAAGACATCTTGAATCAAGGCATAGACCTAAGCATCTCAACCCAGTCTAGGTTATCAATCAAAGTGCCCTAAGGTGCTTGTGAGATGCTGGCTTCTAAATTTATAGGTGCATGCAGTTCTAGGGTTAAGGCCTAAGCTAAGTCCATTTGCGCAAAAACCCTAGTTTTAAAGGGGGTATGTTTTTTGAAAAAATCTAAGTCGGAAAATCATTTTAAATTTCAACAATTTGATAAAAGAAATGTTTTTTCAAAATATATTAAATGCTAATTTTTGAAAAAAAATGTGAAAATAGAAAAGATTTTTGAAAAACAATATAGAACAATCCTTATTCTACTAAGCACAACCCTAATTAATGATTTAAATATGATGTAAATGACTTAGCAGGTAAATAAATAATCATAACATGAAGTAGATAACTCAGCAGGTAAATGAATAGCTAGTAGACAAAATAGCTAAGTAAAAGTCAACCGGTCAACAAGGACCAATAAAGTCAATAACAAGTCAACCCTACCAAGTAGGGAAAGTCAAATAGTCAGGAGTATAATCAGATAGCTATGAAACCACTCAAGTCTAGGAGGAAGGGCCAGGGGGGAAAAATGGACCGGGCTGCCACAACCAAAACATGGACATCATCTCGTTGTGTCGGGCCTGGTTCGCTTCGTGTTTGGCCCGAAAGGCGTCCATGTACTCGGCGTGATAGGCCTGGTTCACATCGTGCTCAGCATGGAGGGTGTCCATGAACTCGACGTGATGGGCCTCTACCTCCTCTCGGAGACTGTGGACATCAGTCTCAATCCGTGCTAAACGTTGGTCCGTAGTAAGTGATGGAGGCTCTCGTAACTGCTCCTCGATCTCGGCAGCAAGCTCAACTACGTCGACCTCTATCTCCTCATCCGAGTCGACCTGGTGTCGAGCCTGTAAGATGTGTATACTGAAAGACACGAATTTCTTTATATGAACATCTTAATTATGGAAAGAGAATCACAACTACACTAGGTGCTTGTTTACATTAGTAGACACATGAAGTCTAATTACTTTGCATTGTAGATAACATGGTGTGTGGTGTCACACAGAAGACCATGTTATCAGTTCCTTGCTTAGTATAAATAACAGGCCCACAACCGAGATGAAATTGGACAACCCATCGAGATGGTTGTAGTGTAATTAGGTGTGGTTGGTCTTGACCATAGAATTACACTAGTGTGCTTTGAGTACATTGAGCAGGACCAAAACCCAAGGTTATCCAATTTGTACTGACTCGATAATTGGATAGGACCTCAGTTTATATTATGGAGTACGATCACTTAATCCCGAAATAATAACGGGCATATATTATTAATTATTATTTCTTTGATTTACCAATGAGCGAGATCTATTCTGTTAGATTGATAGACCCGATAAATTGAGAAATAATATTAATAGTATGATGTGTTGTTGATTATTGACGAAATCCGTGTCCTGATTAGTCGGGATGATGATGCCCCCTTGATGAGCTCAAAAGGTTCATCGTGCTAAACCCTGCAGGTGGATTTGATCCGGCATGATGATAAGGTTAAGTAGTACTAGTCAAGGTTTCAGAAGTTAATTAATTTGAATTATCAGTAATTTAAATTAATTAACAAGCATTCAAGATCTTAAACACGGGGGGATGGACGACTCGTAATATGTGGAGCCTATATGAAAATATGGGGGTTGGTGAGGAAGTTCAATTAAGATCCTTTAGTGGAATAGATCTTAGTTAATGGATCGGGTTTAGATCCATTGGTGGGCCAAGATCCAACTCCTCCTCTTGGTCCCTACCTTAGCCCTATATATACCCAAGGATATCATCAAACCAAAAGAAGGAAAAAGAGTTGATACCTTAAGCTTCTCTCTTCTCACTCTCTCTCTCCTACCCTCTTAGGGTTTTCGGCCGGCGACTAGGAGAAGGAGGTTCTCCTCCTTGGTTTTCCTTTCCTCCTCCACCAAGCTCCGACTGTGGCTCACAGAAGCAAGGCAAAGGAGTCCTCTACCTTGCGTGGTGCTCAGCGTGGGTGAAGGAGGCGTCGGCGGCCGGAGGGAGGCGACGCAACCAAGGGTTGCGGCGGCGCCGCAAGGCTGAGGGAGAAGGAGATTAGCGGGCTGTTTGGGTGAATTCTCTCCTTCTTCACCTTCTTCTCCTTCCTCTCGAGGTGAGAAGCTGGTCCGGAGGCCTTGGTGCAGCTCCGACGGGCGGTGGCGCAAAGGGAGAGGAAGAAGAGGCTGGCGGCTAGGTAAACCCTAGGCTAGGGTTTCCTATTTCGGCCAAGGTGAGAAGAAGAGCTCTTTTGGAGGTCTTGGTGATCTCGGTTTGTGGTAGATCATCGCCCACACTACGTCCATGAAGGGAGGGACATAAGGTAGAAGACCGCGAGATGATCGGAAAGGTATAACTTTTTCCATGCTCCGTTGATTAACCTTGTGTCAATATTATGCCATGATTGTTTGTCTCGTCATTTTATGTTTGTTAATTTATAATTTTGATTCCGAATCATGATGAATAATTTATTAACTGGACCCCGACCATAAACATAAAAGTCGGTGATCGACTCGTCGCCTTTTCCGTGGTCGAACGATCGAGCAAATTACAAGGCTGATTTTGGTAATTGTCTAAGTTGTAATTTGGATCGTTCGATACGGCACGAGATGGTCGATGGGAGACGGGTCTCCATTCGATTAATTTTTAATCCGTAGACATGGAGAGGTCTCTCGGATCGACCAGGTATTCGTTGAGGAAACCCGCCAAGCCATACCCAACAGAGCCCTCTGTCGTCTCCACGATAACACCCCAGCGGCCGAGATATCTATGCCCGCTAAGGAAAAGTTCCAAACCCTAGCTCATCGAATTCGGTCATCGGGATGACCTCCCCAGTAGTGATGTCGCGACCATGGTGATGTAGGAGGGAAGTGATAATGTAACAGTAGGAAGTGCGTACTCGAGAATGGGTGGATATGCTCAACGCTTAAGTGATCGTCTGGAACATGTGGAGACCAATGTCTATGTCCAGATGGTGGATCATCGCGTAGAGGAGGAAGGTGTGGAAAGGTCGCATGGTCGCGACATCCCGAGTGGTCAATGGAAGGATACAGCGGACCAAAACTCTATAGAGAGCGTAGTCCTAGATGCGGAGATCGACGGACTGAAATCTCTATACTGTCGGGTTTCGAGAATCTTCGAAAATGTAAGAATAAAGAGTGTCCAGGGTGATATGAGAATAGGGGGCATTAAAAGGAAGATCAGTTGGAGGATAACAACAAAAAGTGGACTGAGAAGGTTGTAGTCCAAGAAATCGGTTAAATAAAGTAGGTGTGATAGTAAGGGGGATGGACTGTACAGTAGTAGAGTAACAGAAGTCATCAAGTTTGACTAGGTTGTTGTAAAACTCAGCACATAGGGTTGTGTTGACTGAGTGGGTACAATAAACAAGTTGATCGAGATGGATAAAAGTTAATGGCATCCATAGCTGTAGGACAAGATTGAATATTGAAATGTCTATTCAAGAAGCTGGTCTTAATTGGTTTATAAGTGGTCTGTGCGAATTTATTAAACAAGGCCAAGGTAGGGAACCTAGGGTCTGGGCTAGGCTCGGCCTGGGGGGGGGGGTAGTTTGTGTAACTCGACGTTTTCTAAACAGGTAAGAAAAATTATGCATTTATTAAAAGAAATTAAGAAAAATTAACCGAAAATGCATAAGTAAATCATATCGGGGCGGCATTGTGAAAGTTGGGTGATTGAGGACAAGTGAAGAGCTTTCGGTTGCCTTGGAAGGAAGAGGAATGAGAGGAGAATTCGTTTGGTGTGGTGAATGAGCATGGGTTGAAGGGCTTATATAGGGTTTTACGGGCGCTCGTGATCATTGAGGCGCCCGAGAGCTTCTCGGGCGCCTGAGTCAGTGTAGTCAGAACTTTTGGCAGGTTTGACCGCCTTGAAATACGAGTAAGGCACCCGTGAGGTCTCGGGCGCCCGTGTTGACTGAGTTTGACCGTTGATCAAGTTTGACCATTGACCAGGTTTGACCATTGACCAGGTTTGACCAATCAATAATTGAGTCAATCAAGTCCTAGATTATATTCAAGACTTAACTTGATAAGTTAATTTTGACACAAAAATGAAATTAAATTTTTGAAAGAGTGTTGAGTGAAGGAAAAAATGTAGGATTCATTTGAAAAAAAAATTTTGAGTTAAGTTTCAAAAAACAATTTGAGTTAATTTTGAAAAAAAAAATTTGAGTTAATTTTGAAAAAAATTTGACTTAATTTTGAAAAAATTTTGAGTTAATTTTGAAAAAAATTTTGAGTTAACTTTGAAAAAAATTAGGTCTTAGACATCCACCCATTTCTACATGACAAAACAGATTACCTTATCTGTTTTGTGAGATGTTTTATTTTTATCTTCGAATTAGTGTTACATCTATGATTTACTTAAAATTTGTGTTAGATTCAAATTTATCAAATAGTAAATTGAATTTGAGTTTCGATAATTGGCTTCCAGGTCTTGGTGAGGCACAGAGGCCTTCTTTGGCCGTAGCCTTATTGGAGCAACAACCCTTTCCTAGACAAAGCCTTTTACCGAAAATTCATTTTCAAATTACTTCTTGAAAAATTTTGGTCTAACTAGTTTAGATTTTGGATCGATAGCTTCGGCTAGTTCCACCAGACTAAACAGACCAAGTAGGGTATGTCTTACTTTACTTGACCTTATTAGAAGGGCTTCCCTAACGTACTATCATCTCACCTCCACCTAATACTAGGTGTTCAAGTTTTAAGTAACTCTTTTGTCCTTGAACTAACCAATCCTAATTCTAAGAATAATAATAAAATTGCAAAAATAACATAAAATAAAAAAAAATAAACAAGCAACACGCAATTGAAGCAAACAATTATCTAAGTAAGGGCACAATTGGAGTAATACTCCGGATTTTCGAAATCAGCAAGATTATGAATTAAATTTTCTAGCATATTGACCTTATGTTTCAGGGTTTCATTTTCTTGTTCCAATTTTCTGAAATTTTCCTTAACTAATTTATAGGGCTCAATCACGTTTTTTGAGGTAAATATTGGATTTTCAAATACTGTAAATTTACCTTTCCCGATTATTTGTCCAACATTCTTGAGGGTTCTGTTTATTGTAGGTGACGAAGGTCGACTCTTGCGAGAGGGGCACTGATTCTTGTAGTGTCCTATTTCGCTGCACTTAAAACATATTATATGATTTTTAAATTTTGAATTCACCATGTTACCGTTTGATTCCTTGTTGGGAATTGATAACTACCATTTTATTGATAAATTTAGACTCTTAAATCCATGTTTTGATTCACTTTTATATGCTTAAGTTTGCATTTACTTTAGGTTTCATGAATTCTTTCTATTTTGGCTTTGGATATAATTCTTTCTATATTTAAGATGTTTTGGCACTAAAATTTGAATATCATTTTGTGGGCTTTAAATGATCATGGACCTAAATCAGATTAGATCAAACTTGAGTCAGAATTGGATCCGGATCAAGGTGATCAAGCATCGGATTAATATGGGTTGTCCGATCAAGAAACAGCTAGATCTAAGCCATCCGTCAACTTCTGATCAATCCATGCTCAAGATAGAGTTAATCAAGTCCATGGATCAAGATCTGAAGTTTGGAGCAAAATCAGAGTCCATCTGACCGTTGGATAAAGCTCGAGAGGTCTAAGTCGTCCATTCAAAGATCAGGGCAATCTGAGCCACTCGATGTAGATCTGATCAATCCGAGCTGATGAGGAGTAGATCCTGACCCTTGATTGAGATCTGGAGAGTTTGGGCTTGATCTGACTTGATCTTACCATTGGATGACACGAAGAGGATCTCAGCCGTTCATTGCTAACCAATATAACAGTCTTCTTCCCCGATCAGATCTGTCATCGTCATAAGTAGCAGAGTATCGCAGAGTAGAGTAGTTTTCCTTCAGTTCTTTGTCTATTCTTCATCGGTTTTCCTCAGATTGCGCGACCAACACATTAGATCCAGTTTGTTTTCAAGTTTCAGATCATCGAAGTAAGTTTCCTCGTTCAGTTTTGCTAATCAATTCTCGCAGCTGAGAGGAGCAAAGGGGAGGGTTTCGTCGGAGTTCCATTCCACCGATTGCTTCCACTTGATCACGGGTTTTCATCGACCGAAGCTGAAGGATTGTTAGGTGGGGTTCCCCGTCGCTGTTCTGAAGGTTTTTGAGTCGATCGTGAATCAGTGCGTCAAGAAGAAGAGTTCGGCGGAAGTGTTTCAGCTACTGCCCGATCGTGGTGACCGAACAGAGATGCATCTGATCGGTCCCGTGACCGATCAGAAGAGGACCTGATCGGTCGGTTGACCGATCAGGAAGGACAGTACAGAGCAAACTGATTCAGGGAGTGTTCCTTCGCTGATTTTTGAGCCAAGAGGGTTTCTAGCTCATCCTTTGTGTGACGGCAAAGGAAAGTCTTGAGTAGGAACTGATTTGATGTTTAAGTTTAGATAATTTCGGTTTCAAGCATTTACTTTCTTCAAATTGCTCTACTTGTTCCAACTACATTTCAATCAAGTTCTTAAGTATCATTTTGTTCTAGTTTCCAATTTCTGCAATTCATCTTCTGCAATTAGTTTCCTGCAAGTAGTTCCTAAATTTCAATTCTATAGTTTTGAATTTAATTCTTCAATTGTCAATTAGGTTAAGTTTAGTTTCCGCAATTTCCTAATTCATTTCTGCTTAGTTAATTCCACTTTGTTCTGAATTGCTATCTCATTCCTTATCGCAAAAACCCCCATTTTATCTAGAAAACCCAAAACATCAAACGACAAATAACTTTCAAGCTTGAGTTAAACATTCACAGCTAGTCCTTGGAAAAATACGACCTGAGGCCCCTATACTACATTTTAACTTTGTTAGCCAAGGGTTTTCAGCTTATAAATATCTAAATTTGAGGCTCATCGTGACACTTGTATTGGGCTACATATTATATGATTTTTAAATTTTGAATTCACTATGTTACCGTTTGATTCCTTGTTGGGAATCTCCAGCTTGATTTTAGTCGTCTTTCTTTTCTATTTCTTCAGCATCTTGTAGTGGTCACGAGCCAACCGGACCAATTTCTGACGATCCCCTTCTTCGTCGTCAGACTCCGAATCTGAGTTGGACTCAGGTACTGGTTGAGGCCTCTTTTGCAGTTCTCTTGGAGTTTTCCCTGCAATAGAAACTATACCTTCCTCGACCATTGCAGTATTAGTTTAATTATTCAATTTTAATTCTGAAAAAGACTCAAAATTAGTTATCGATTTTGTTTTAACAGACTCGTCTTCTGGTTCTGGTTTGATTTCGAAGTCGGGTACGAACTCTATCTCGTCAAAGTCATCTTCTGATCCGAAGTCGATTTCGAAGTCGGGTACTGAGTCTGTCTCGGCTACTTGTGCTTGAGCCGAGAGTGCAAAATAGTTTACCTGATCTTCTTCTTCATTTGAGTTCTCTTGATGTAGGTTGATTAGCTTTTTCCAAATTTCTTTAGCACATGCGAAGGGTCCAACTAGTCTGAGTTGTTCATTGGTTAGGCCACACTGAAGAATTGCAGTCGCCTTAGCATATGTCTCAATCTTGTTGAATGTTGGTTCATCTAGTATGTCCTATGCAATTGATAATCCATTTTCTGCGGGAAAAGTGAATCTCGTTTGGATTATCATCCGTATGTCCATATGGGTCTTCAGATGGGATTCCATTTGACTTCTCCAAAAACTAAAATTTTCGCCGGAGAATAGTGGTGGACGAGCACTGTTCCACTCTTGGTTGGCCATGGAATTTAACTGAAACAATTTACAAGAAAAGACTCATCCCAAGACTAAGTCTTAGATTAATAGTGTGGGAAAAATAGTAATAAAGAAAACAAATCGAGTGGTGTTGCACCAACCTCGATTAACGAGAAAAATATGAACGAAAAGAAATATTTAAAATTCAAAAATCCAAAAAAATGCTCAACTGGTGGTTGCATCAAGTTTGAGCCACCCGCTCTGATATCACTTATGGGATCGGTTTGAATCGATAGAGGGGGGGTGAATATCAATCGATAAATTTTCGGAAAAACTAAGAGTAATTGCGCAGTGGAAAAGCAAAACAATTGCTAACACGTTTGATTTTACTTGGTTCGGAGTCGCAGTCAGCTCCTACTCCAAGACCCACGGTCCTTGACTGTTTACGACGGACAATTCTATATTGAATAAAAGATGTTACAACTTGAGTACAAATATAGAATTTTAAGATACAACAATTAAAAGAAAATTATATCGACGACTGGAAGATTTAGAAAGTCGGAGCCGCGGGTTGTCGTTGGCGCTTGAATCTTGAGCACGGAGCGTTTCGGAGCAGAGCGCTTGTTAGAATGTATTGGAAGAAGTTGTATTGGAAGCCAAGGGGGTGAACCCCTTTATATAGTCGTAGCTGGGGCGCCTGTGTTGAAGGGGGCGCCTGACACGTGGCCCTCACTGCGCGAAACTCAATTAGCAGACTTGGCCAACGCTTATCCCCTCAACCAAGGTGCCTGAGCTAACTGGGACGCTTTTCTTCGAAGTGGCTTGGAGTAACCCTTTGTCTGGGGTGCCTGTCTCAACACAGGTGCCTAGTCAAATAGGGCGCCTCACTCCATAGAGGCACTTGGGAGCAGAAACCTTCATCCCTTCGTTCCTGCAACCAGGGTTAGTTCCAAAACACAAGTAATATATAAATAATATAGATTTAAGCAAGCTTTACAACCTGAGTTGTCTTAGTTCTAACTTTGGGCTTCCCAAATGGAACCCTAGGTCGAATCGACGCCTAATGTTCCCTCCTACGGAGAACGCGTCCTCACCTACTCCTCTTAGGAGAGTTTACCATTTTGCCAATCGGCTCCTCCGGTTGGACTTTTGCTTAATCCCCCGGATCAGGTCTTCGTGCCCAGTCCACGACCAGGACTTATTGCCCAGCTTCACTCACCAGGTCTTCGGTGCTCAGTCCACGACCAGGACTTATTGCCCAATCTTATGTCAAGACTTAGGTGCCCAGCCCGCGGCCATGACTTAGTGCCCAATTCTTAGAACCAGGACTTCGTGCTTAGTGTACCTAAGACTTTTCCTGCACACTTGATTAAGATTGTCAGATCACAACAAAACCTTAACTTCTGAACTCTTTGCCATTATCAAAACACAGGTTTAACTTTGGTGCTTCCGACACCAACAGCTATCTCTCCATTTCCTAAGTTAGTTAGACCAGAGGTTCTCAAAAAGTAATTTGAAAAAGATCTTTCTTTAAAAGGCTTTGTCTAGGAAAGGATTGTTCATCCAATAAGGCTACGATCAAAGAAGGTCTCTGTGCTTCGCCAAGACCTGGAAGCCAATCATCGAAACTCACTTTTAAATTACTATTTGATAAACTCAAATCTAACACAAGTTTTAATTAAATCTTAGATTTAATATTAAATCAAAGATAAAAATAATACATCTCACAAAAAAGATATTGAAAACTGTTTTGTCACTTAGAATTGGGTGAGATGTCTAGGACCTAATAATGTAGTCCAACCCAACCAATCAAATTAAATCTACACTTAACATTTTCAAAATTAATTCTACACTTAACATTTTCAAAATTAATTCTACACTTAACATTTTCAAAATTAATTCTATGCTTAACATTCTCAAAATTAATTCTATACTTAACATTCTCAAAATTAATTCTATACTTAACATTTTCAAAATTAATTCTATACTTAATATTTTTTTCAAAATTAAATTTCAATTAATGTTTTTCAAAATTAAAGTTTCACTTGATTAAAATTTCACTTAATATTTTTCAAATTTAAAACCCCAATTAATATTTTTCAAAATTAAAATTTCAGTTAATGTTTTTCAAAATTAAAATTTCACTTCATATTTTCAAAAATCAATTTTACATAATATTTTCAAAAATTAAACTCACTTCATATTGTTTTTCAAAATTTAAATTTTAACTTAACATTTTCAAATTTAACTGTGTAAAATTTGAAAACCCTAATGATTTCAAAATAACTCATCAAAATAAGTCTTGAATGTAACTACATTAGAACCTAGGACTTGATTGAAATAATCATTGCTTGGTCAAATTCTGGTCAACTCGGGCGCCCGAGACCCTCACGGGCGCCCCAAGCCTTTCCCGGTATACGAGGCAGTCAACTCTCCCAATTCTGAGCAAATTGAGCTCGAGCGCCCGAGACAATCTCGGGCGCCTCAAAGCCTGTCACGGGCGCCCAGAACGACTTTTATATGCCTATGCTCACAACCTCCTTCTCCATATCTCCAACAATCTCCTTTTTATCCTCTTCTCACTTCTAAGGCGCCTAAAGCTGTTCCAACCTTCCTCTCCCTATAATGTCGCCCCGATATGAATTAGCTATACGTTTACTTTTTCATTTTTCAAGTTAATTTCTATCAATAATGGTAGTTTTTCTATTTATTTAGAAAGCGCCGAGTTACCCAAAATGATCCTGGTGCCGAGCCTAGTCCGGACCCTAGATTTCCTACCTTAGCTTTATTTAATAAGTTCGCACACACAACATATAAACCAATTAAGACTAGCTATTTAAATAGAAATTTCTTTATCCAATCTTGCCCTATAGCCATAGACGTTATTAACTTCTATCAGCTAGATCAGCTAGTGTATTGCACCAGTCCCATCAACACAACCCTGTGTGCTAAATTTTACAACAACTTGGTCAAAATTGATGACCTTTGCTACACTACCACTGTCCAGACCATTCCACTCACCATCACACCTACCCTTTTCAACCGTTTTCTTGGATTACGCCCATCTCAGTCCACATTCTGTTGCTATCCTCTAACGGATCTTCCCTTCGCTCCTCCATATTCATACATTACCCTTGATACTCTCTACTCTTACTTGTTTGGAGATGTGAGGGATCCGATGGTACAGAGATTTCAGTCCGTCGATCTACGCATTCAGGACTACGCTCTTTACAGAGTCCTGATCCGCTGTATTCTTCCTTTGAACTCTCGAGATGTAGCAGCTATGCGACTCTTCCACACCTTCCTACTATACGCGATGATCCACCACCTAGACATAGATATTGGTCTACACATGTTCCAGACGATCATCTACGCATCCAGTATCGCCACCCATGCTAGAGTACGGACACCCTACTGTCATATTCTCACTTCCCTCCTTCATCACCATGGTCGCGACATCTCTGCTGGAGAGGTCATCATAATGACCGAATTTGACGAGATAGGGTCTAGGAATTTTTTGTTAGCATCCATAGACATCTTGGTCACCGGGGTTATGTCGTGGAGACGACGAGGTGCTCGACGCCAGATCTATTCGAACGACGAGGTGGACGTCGACGTAGCCGATCTTGCCGCCGAGATCGAGGAGCAGCTGCGAGAGTCTCCACCACCACCGCCTCCTCTGACTATGGACTAGTGACTTGCACAGATAGAGATGGAGGTCCACAGTCTCCGAGAGGAGATGGAGGCTCATCACGTCGAGCACATGGATGCCCTTCAGGCCCGACACGATGTAGACCAGGCCTGACACGATGAGATGATGTCGATGTTTCGGTTGTGGTAGCCCGACCCATTTTGGACTCCTGGCCCATCTTCTTAGACCAGAGTTGTATTTCTGATGATCTGACTTTCCCTACTTTGTAGGGCTGACTTGTTGACTTACATTATGCACTTGACTTGGTTACTTCTATGCACCTGATTTATTTATCTGCTTCATATTTGACTTATATGTTAGGGTTGTACTTAGTAAAATACGACTATTATCATTTATGTTTTCAAAAATTTTTCAAAACTAGTATTTCATATCTTTCAAAAAATCATTTTTCTTATTAAGTCTTGAATTTTAAAATTCTTTTTCCAACTTAGATTTTTTGAAAAATTACCCCTTTAAATCTAGAGTTTTCTACGCAATGGACTTAGCCTAGGATTTAACCCTAGAATTGCATGCTCCTATAGATCTAGAAGTCAGTATCTCGCAAGCACATTAGGACACTTTGATTGAAAACCTAGACTGGGTTGTGATGCTTAGGTCTATGCCTTATCTCAAGATGCTTTAAGTCAGTGCATCTAGAGTAGTTGGGGCGATAAATACATTTCAACAGCAATCAAGCTAAGTGTTCAAGCTTAGAAAATTTAACTTGATCAGATCACTTAACTTGACTAACCCGAGTGAAAACTGCTGTTATATAACAATTAGTAAGTAGCTAACTGGGTTAGATAAGACCCGAACGAGTTCAATTTAGTTTGTTTGATCTTTTTGGTGCTTGGACTCACTAGAATTGGTTCAAAATGTGTTTATAATTTTACTGGCTCTGATTCGCAATTGCTTTTCGACCAGTATATATTTTTTAATATATAGCAAAGGGGGAGAGTGAAAAGAAAAGTAATTTTTTTTGGAAAAGTATTTTTTTAAAAAAAGTAAAGCTAAATTTTCAAGTGTAAATTTTTAAAATATTTTTAATTACACAATATTTTTCAAGTACAAAATATTTTTCAAGTATAAAATATTTTTCAAATACAATTTTTTTTTAAAGTGTAAAATAGTTTCAAGTACAAAATATTTTCTAAATGCACAATATGTTTTAAAAGTGCAAATTATTTGCTAAATGCACAATATTTTTTTAAGTTCAAAATATTTTACAGTGCATAATATTTTTTAAGTACAAAATATTTTAAAGTGCACAATATTTTTAAGTACAAAATATTTTAAAGTGCACAATATTTTTAAGTACAAAATATTTTAATGTGCACAATATTTTTTTAAGTACAAAATATTCTTTGAAGTGCAAAATATTTTTTTTACAAATTTTTTTTAGTACAAATAGTGCAAATCTTTTAAAGTACAAATGTTTGTGGTAAAGTTAAAATTCCCTTCCTCAGAAAAATTTATTAATCATTCCAAAAAGGTGTCTTAACTTTTTCAAACTTCAAAAGTTTTGCAAAAGTCAAAATTCGCTTATCTTTATTTCACAAAAAGACTTTAACTTTTTCCTTAAAAAGGGTACACTTAATCTTTTTGAAAAACTGCATATCTTTAAAGCTTCAGGGGGACCTTAGTGCATATTTTTCAAAAATAATTTTTAGAGGATAAATAAATGTGTTTGTTTGAAATGCCTATCTTTTCATGTTTTAACTTAACTTTTGAACTAGGTTGCCATAAATCAAAAAGGGGGAGATTGTTGGTGCCGAAAGCACCAAGATTGAACTTGGGTTTTGATAATGGCAAAGGGTTCATAAGTTAAGGTTATATTGCGATCTAATGAATCTGTTAAGTGTACAGGAAAAGTCTTAGGTAATCTAGGCACGAAGTCTTGGTTCGTGGAATTGGGCAATAAGTCCTGGCCGAGGGCTGGGCACCGAAGACCTGACTGAGGGTTGGGCAATAAGTCCTGATCGTGAACTGGGCACGAAGTCCTGATTCGAGGAATTGGGCAATAAGTCCTGGCCGAGGGCTGGGCACCGAAGACCTGACCGAGGGTTGGGCAATAAGTCCTGGTCGGGGACTAGGCACGAAGTCCTGATCCGAAGATTGGGCAAAAGTCCAACCGGAGGAGCCGGTTGGCAAAAGGTAAATTCTCCTGAGAGGATAGGTGAGGACGCGTTCCTCAGAAGAGGGAACATTAGGCGTCGGCTCGACCTAGGGTTCCATTTGGTAAGCCCAAAGTCAGAACCAAGACAGCGCAGGCTGTTAACTGTACTTAATTTACCTATTATTTGTGTTTTGGAACTAACCCTGGTTGCAGGAACAAAGGATGAAGTTCTCTACATCCCAGGTGCCTGAGAGGACTCAGGCGCCTGAGCATACAGGCGCCTGTATGGATACAGGCTCCCCAGAAGGGTGTTTCCAGCAGTCTGCGAAGCTGAGCCTCCACGTCAGCAAGGGAGGTGCCCGTGAGCATACAGGCACCCCAGTCGTCCCAGGTGCCCTGGATGAAGGGATAAATGTTGGCCAAGTCTGCGGATGAGGACGCGCGTAGATAGGCACACGTGTCAGGTGCCCTAATCAATAGGGGCGCCCTAGACGACTGTATATAAAGGGGTTCACCCCTTGCTTCTAGACAACAATTCTTCCAATGCAAGTACTCAAGCGCTCAATTCTGATTTCTCCGTGCTCAAGTTTCAAGCGCCAGCAACGACCCGTGCTCTCCGATCTTCAATTCCTTTCCGGTCGTCGGTATTTTGTTTAAGTGCTTAAATTCAATTATGTATTTATGCTTAAATTATTGTAACCTTTTTCCGAAATATAGAATTGCCCAACGTAAATGGTCAAGGACCGTGGGCCTTGGAGTAGGAGCCAATCTAGACTTTGAACAAAGTAAAAGAAATTGTGTTAGCATTGATTTAAATTTTCCGCTGCGTATTATTCTTTTTATATCCGAAATGTTTTTATCGATATTCACCCCCCTCTATCGATTCTAAACAATCCCACACTATTGTTGTGTTGTGACCCTGCTACGCCCGACTGTGGTAGTCAGAACAACACCAACACATGAGCTCAATCCATTCTTCATCTTTAAGTGTTGGGTAACGATTTTTCTATTTATTTCAGTAATTGTATAAGGAAGAGTAGGGTTGTTGCATTTTCTGTATCTTTTACTCAGTTGCTCTTTTAGAAGTTTCCTAGAAGAAGATATTAGTAGATTACCCATCGAGAAAAAAGAATTTGGGTCTTAGAGTAGAAGTCGTTAAAGACTCTAAATTAAGTATGTAATTGTGTGCTAATCTTGTTTTTGTTTTTTTTACTTGGCCCTTTTTTCCGCTGCACACTTATTTTTAAAAATAAAAAAGAAAGTTTTTAAATACATGTGATTCACCCCTCTTACATGCATCGATCCTATAATTGGTATCAGAGCAAGGGAAGTTTGATTTCTATGCAACCACTAAATCAAACATTTTATTTAGTTTTCTTTTTCATTGTAATATTTTTTATTATTATTCCTTCTAAACTACTTACCACAAGATCTAGTCTTGGAAAGTTCTTGCAAAGTTTTTTTTTTCAGAATTAAATGGACTAATGTTAAGGTTATAACACTACTCATCTCCCACTTTTCAACGAGGATGCCTTCCCTTACTAGAAGGAGAGAATGAAGGTGTACTTGAAGACTGACATCAATCAGTGGTTCAACATTCAATGAGGATACACGACTCTAATAGATGATACAACCAGTGTGCCACTTAACCCTGAAAAGTGGAACCTAAAAATGAAGAAGAAGGCCAAGTTGACTCAAAGGCTCCGAACATCCTACAATGTGAACTAACAAAGGAGGAACCCAATCGGGGGGTCGGACCCTTTGTAAACTCGAAGAAGCTTTTGCACAAGTTGATTAAGCTACATGAAGGCACAACCAATGCTAAAGTAAGAAAACATGATTTATTGTTAAACAATTTACTTAACATAAAATTGTAGAATAGAGATCAGTAAGCCAATTGCACGCGAGGATCAAGGACATGCTCAACAAACTTTATCTGATCAACTATTAGCTAGAAAACAGTGACATAATAAGGTATGCCCTAAACTCATTTCCTTGAAATACGCTATGGGCATCTATAGTATACCTATAATGTTTCGAGGAACCTATCTAAATAAAAATTAGATAAGTTATTCTGTGAATTAGAATTGCATGAACAGACTAAGGCAAAATAGGTCGAGAAAGGTATAACATTTCTTGCAAGTTACACCAAGGATGTAAAGATGAAAACCAGAACCAAACTCGAGCCAGAAGATGAGTTTGACTTAGGATTAGATGAAGAAGAACAACTAGTGAAACTAGTAAGGAAGATGCTCACTAGAAAGAAGAGGAACTTCACCAAGAATGATCTGTAGAAGATGATCAAGTCTACATCCAACAACGCAAAGTCGAATATCACATGTTATGGATGCAACAAGAAAGGTCACTTCAAATATGAATGTCCAAATCTGAAAGAAGATAAGTCTAAGAAGACAAAAAGCAAGAAGGCAATCCAAGCCACCTAGGATGAGTCTTCTTCAAAAGAATTAGATGCTGAAGAACTAAAGTAGGCAAGCTACCTCGCACTGATAGCAACCGGACCTGAGTTAGAAAATGATTCGGATCGAGAAAATGAGTCCAAGTATGAAGCAAGTCATCGATCTGTATCTATTTTCGAAGGTTCCAACGAGATAGAATTTAATTTAACTATAAGTTTTTTAAAGTATTGCATGCTTAAATAGAAAATTAACTAAAACTGAAGAACAAGTTAAATTGTTTCTCAAGAAAAATCAAGACATTAAGAAACAACATAACTTAACTCCTCAACTGAACAAGTTCAAAATGAAAACTAAACTCAAGTTGTAAAACATGAGGAAGAAAATTCCATCTTGAAATGTGAAGTTGATAAATTTAGAGGACTTCTAGCAAAATTCACCACGAGATCCAAATATCTAGATATAATACTTTGATCCCAAAGAGTTGTATATTACAAGTCCAAACTTGTATACAAATCTAGCTTAACAAATAAAACATTTACATCACTTGTTATCTAAAACAAGAAACAAAACAAAGCATAGGTTCCGAAATCTTACCTAACCAAGCAAGTAGGATAAAATCAATACTATATACCTAAAGATGAAATTCATTATATAAACATAAAACATAGAATATATGATTCAGGAGGAGACACCAAATTAGTTGGAACCTCAAAAACACAAGCTACCAACTTGGGTATCTAGGACTATATAAATCAAGGTTAGTTCCAACTTATTAAGATGAAAGTAAGTACTAAGTTCCCTGGGCAAGACTAATTGGAAAACTTTGTCTAAGGCATGTGGTTATTTTTAATGATGTCCAAGTGACTCATCACAACCTGGAAGCTTATACAAGGATGCTCGGTTGGTGGACTTTAAGTTATACTTAATCTAACACAAGTTAAGACAACTCCAAAAAATGAACTTAACTCATCTATAAAACTATAGGATTACCTTCGTTGAAAAATTAAACTAGGTGAGATGAATAAGGAAAACTTAATTAAAAATTAAACTTAATAAAATTTTAATGTAATAAAACTAAACTTAATTAAATTTTAACTTAATAAAATTAAACTTAATTAAATTTTAAGTTATTTAAAAATTAAACTTAATTTAATTCTGACTTAATTAAAATTAAACTTAATTAAATAAAATTAAACATAACTATTTTTTAACTTAATAAAAATTAAAACTTAATTGAATTTTAACATAATAAAATTAAAACTTAATTAAATGAAATTAAACTTAACTATTTTTTAACTTAATAAAATTAAAACTTAAATAAATTTTAACATAAATAAAATTAAAACTTAATTAAATTTTAACTTTATGAAAATTAAAACTTAATTAAATTTTAAATTACTAAAAATTAAACATAATTAAATTAAAATTAATTAAATTTAAACTTATTTAAATTTTAACTTAATTAAAATTTAAACTTAATTAAATTTTAACATAATTAAAAATTAAACTTAATTAAAATTTTAACTTAATAAAAATTAAACTTAATTAAATTTTAACATAATTAAAAATTTAACTTAATTAAATTTTAAACTTATTAAAAATTTAACATACTTAGAAATTAAACTTAATTAAAAATTAAACTTAATTAAATTTTAACTTAATTAAAAATTAAACTTATGAATTTATAACATAATAAAATTTAATTTAATTAAATTTTAACTTAATAAAAATTAAAACTTAATCAAATGTTAACATATTAAAAAATAAACTTAATTAAAATTTCAACGTAACCTAATTAAACCTAATCCTAATTAAACTTAATTTAATGAAACTTAAAACTATTTAAACTTAGCTTAATTAAAAGTTAAGAGTTAATTAAAAATCAAACTTAATTTAATAAATCTTTATTAATTTACTCAGTAAAATAGACTGATCTGAGGTGTCCCGAAACAACAAAGGCACACCACAAAAACAACGGCAAAATTCCTCCAAAATTGAACTGAGGTACCTCAGATCAATTGAGGCGCCCCCATTAAAGCCATTCGAGGTGCGCTCCTCCAACAGAGGTGCCTCGAATCTGCTCAGATAAACACGCAATAGAAGCTCCGTGTTCACTGAAGCATCGAGTTTCTATCCAAGGAAGGTGCCTTCCATACGACTGTAAATCCTCTTTCACGTTATTCACTTGTTCATCTAGCATCAAGATAAATAGGTAACCCCTCCACTTTACTTTTTTTCCTTCAAAGCAATACTTTTTAGATTGTTTTTCAATATATGTTTGTTTAGGAAAGAACGAACCCTTAATCCGCGCATGTCGCTACTACTAGTGATACCCCCTCTAGTGATGATATATTTCCTACTGAGCAGCTCATACATAGATTCATGAATCATACATATGCTCCACTTAATACTAGATACCTAAATAGTGTTAGGAAATGAGGAGGGAGAAAAAACTTCGTAGAAGAAGGCAAACGAGATGTAGGTGGACTACTCAAAATTTTTTCACATTGTCAATCTCTTAGAAATATTACACATTTATAGGCTTATTGGATAAGTACTATCCTCAAATACATTGAATCTAGACCATCAACTTTTCACCTCATCTATTTTATCTTCACTAATTCTTATCTTATCAATATCAACTTTCCACCTCATTCATATCACTACGACCTCATTTCTATCCATAATTAATTAAGTTTACTTTTCAACACCCCCCTTTTAAACTTAATTTTGTGACTCCAAGTAGATTTCACATCTTAATGAAATCTTCAAACTTCAATGACTTGGTAAAGATATCAGCAATTTGATCTTTAGTCTTCACATAGACTAGCTCCACATCTTTGTTCTTCACATGCTCGCGAATAAAATGAAAGCGAACATCAATATGCTTACTTCTTTGATGATATACTAGATTCTTCCCCAATGAAATTGTCGATTTGTTATCAATGTAAATTTGAGTTGCTTCATTTTGTTCAAATTTTATCTCCTTTAGCAAACTTCTTAGTCATATAGCATGACTAACACAGGATGCCGCAATGTACTCTATTTCACAAGTGGAAAGAGTAACAATAGGTTGTTTTTTTGACATCCAAGAAAATATTGTATTTCTAACGAAAAATGCAAAGCCGGAAGTGCTTCTCCAGTCATCACAATCTCCACCCCAATCACTATCCGAATATCCAACAAGTTGAGAATTGTTAGAGTGAGAATAAAACAATCCGTGATTTAGAGTACCTCGGACATAATGAAGGATTCACTTGGCCGCCTTCCAATGAGTCTCTTTAGGCTCCTCCATGAACCTACTCGCAAGACCGACTCCAAATAATATATCTGGTCGAGTACAAGTTAGGTATCACAAACTTCCTACCAAGATTTTGAAAAGTGTGGGATCAACTATCTGTTGGCGGTCCTGTGACCTTTTTGTAATCTCCGCGGTATTTGACTTAGTCGATTTTACTCGACCGTCGGAACTTCCGGGAGGTTGCTGCCGGGAGGTAGCAAACTGAATTTGTTTACGTCGAGGCTAGTGTTGGGCACTATCTCCGTAAAACGATATTGCTCCGCTACGGTGCTCACGGATAGCAGCAATTCGTTCCCAAGATACAACGACGTCGTCTCGGAATAGTAGCATTTCAAATTCCGAGACCGGCGAACCTTTCCGTAGGATTTTCGGACTCTCGATGCAGAAGAAGAGCTCTCTAATGCTTAGATGCTTGAATGCTTCGAATGATTGAATGAAATAATATTTCCAAAGGAGGGATCCTTTATATAGTAGGTGAAGAGGCAAGTGACCCTTGGCGAGGACTGATCCAAACCAACAGTTCATAACCCTTTAAAGGGTTCTGATCTCAGCCATTAGATCTGAAGAGTTATAACTCTTTAGATGGCTTTTAATCTAGTTCGTTAGATCCGAAGAGATTTTAACTCAATCTAATCTCGTCCGCTGGATTCGAAGAGTTATAACTCTTCATCCCATCTTTGATCTGAGCCGTCAGATTACTCCATTTAATCAGACGCTCCAGATCAGTCCCCTCGCTAATGGTCTGATCGTGACCCTGCAGTATCAACGATCCAGATCGCGCCCCATGCGATCTTGTTGCCATCTTCGATCCAACGATCGTCATCTGTCTGCCCAGTCAATAGCCCAGTCAGCGCTCTCCCTGCACAGTCATGTGTCACGCAGGCATGCCACGTCATCCGTGACCATGCCACGTCACTGCCTCGTGGAGCATAAATGAAGCTCCTCAATGCTCCTCGCGACGATGTGTACGTGCGAAGTGTAAAGTGCGCCAACAAAGCGCTCATTGCGCGCGTGCGCGTGTGCGCGTGTGGCGGGTGGCGGGCTTGTAGGTGCGAGCACCTGCTCGCCCAAGGGTAGAGAGCACCTGTGCTTTTTGTATTGACTGCAAAAGCACAGCAACACATATAAGGAGACATTGGCTTTCGCCAATTAGAGATGTGGGACTAATCCCCATCTTTCTCCTTAACGCTATTTTGAGCACGAGTTTAAACACTTAATTTCTCATTCACCCGTAATTGGTTTTGAGCAAATTAATAGTCTAGATTTATCTACGCGAAACATAGATTTCTATTTTGAAGTCAAATATGACTTTCATCGATCGATGGTACTTTGATTTCGCCTCGCAAAATCATATCCAACACTATCCTTCCTTCGTCACCCTTGGATAGCTTTGTTCCGCAGTCCACTGGTATGTTAATTGGATTGCAATCATTCATTCTAAATCTTTTGAGGACCTCCTTTGCATATTATTCTTGAGTCATAAATATGTCATCAACTCCTTGTTTCACCTCCAAGCTGAGAAAGTAGGACATAAGTCCTATATCGGTCATCTCAAACACTTTTGCCGTAGCTTTCTTAAACATTTTTATCATTCGAAGTGAACTTCCTGTCAAAATAAGATCATCTACATATAATGATACCAATAAGATGTTATCATTATCTACTCTTACATAAAGAGCATGCTCATAAGGGCATTGTATGAAGTCATTTTCTTTGAAGTATGCATCAATTCTTGAATTCCATGCTCTCGGTACTTGCTTCAAGCCATAAAGAGCTTTTTTTCAACTTCAACCCCTTTCTTTCCTGCCCCCCCTGTGTTGAGGCAATCTGAGGTCCGGAGTGACCAAGTGTTTTGATGTTTGGGCAAAGGGTTTAAGTTAGGATTCCCTTGTGTTCTCATATATGTATGTTGAGTGTGCAGGATGTACATGTTACACATATGAACTTGACTGGACGGTCTCGGTACGGTGAAGGGTGACATGGAGACAAGCTGAAGGCTTGTGTGTGCACCCGAGGGACCTTGGAGAGCAGGGACGATGAGCTGATGGGTACGGACTTCGAGGCATGCGTGAAGGATGGCATGGAGGCATGCTGGAGGCTTGCGTGCATCCAAGGGATGGGAGCCGAAGATGAAGAGGGCGCGAAGGCAATAGTCGAGGATGCGGATGAGGAGTCAGTCGAGTCGTGAGGGTACGAGTGCTGTGTGATTGTACTCGGGAAAGTCCTAGGGTCTGAATGCTGAGAGAAGTGTACTCGGGAAGGAAAACCCTAGTTGGGTGAGTTGGGCAGTCGACTGCCCTTGGGGCAGTCGACTGATAAAACTCACAGAAAGGGTCTGGCCCTGGACCAGTCGACTGCCCTGGGAGCAGTCGATTGGTGACAGCCAAAATTCGAACGTTAGGCGTGTAACGGTCGGATTTTGGTGGGGCCAGTCGACTGCCCTTGGGGGCAATCGACTGGTGGCGAGTTGTCAGCCTAAGTCCTATTTAAAGGGGGCTTTGTTTTGGCTGAGACTCTTGACAAATCTTGTCTTGGTTAAAGGCAAGATAGTAGTCTTTGTGCTTAGGGATTGTCAAGGTGATTGTCGTGAGGTTTCTCCACCCACAAGGAGCGACAAGAGCTAGCCGGATGTTATCCGGGGAGTGATCCACCGACGGATTCTTGGATTATTCACCCGTTCGGGGTGGATACCAAGTAAATCAGGTTTGTTAGCGTTGTTCATTGTTGTTAGTTTTATTTTGTTTGTATTTCCGCTGTGCAACTAACAACGTAGGTGAAAAGCATCGAAGAAATACTATTCACCCCCCTCTAGCGTATGGAATCGATCCTACAATTGGTATCAAGGCGAGGACCGCTCTTGATCGGACTAACCGCCGAGGGAGCACACGCTAGAGGATGAACAATCAAGTGAGGAATTCTCTACATCATGAAGAGAAGAGGAAAAGGGCCAATTGGATGGAGAGAAAAGTTCAACATCCGATGAAGAAGACAAGGAAGAAGAAGAGAGTGAGAGGGTATCCACCTCAGGATTGAGGGGGAGGAGAGATCCTCATCTACACAAGAACAAGAGGAACCATCTTCTTCATCTAAGGTTGAAGAGGAAGTCAAACTAGTCTCTACCTCCACCAAAGCCAGATCAAAAGAACATATCACATGCTTTGGTTGCCACGAAAAGGGATAGTACAAGGATAAGTGCCCTCTAGGTAAGAAAAAGGAGGTACTCTCTAAACCCGGGTCCATTCGATTTAAGTCTAACATGAATTGTAGGAATGGAGAAGCCCAAGAGAGGAAAATGAAGATTAGATGCTTCACATGCGGAGAATTGGGGCACTACCACACCAAGTGCCCAAAGAAAAGAGAGCTCAAGAAAATGGAGCACTTGAGAAGATGGGAGAAGGAGGAAAGAAGGAAGAGAAGAAGTTCACAACAAGGAGAGACTACAAGGGTAAGGGAGGTAATTCCTAATCCTAGGTTAAAAAGTAATTCAATTTCAAGTTCCTCCTTGCATTTTAAAAATCATGTTAATTACCCATCCATGCATGCTAGTTTTAATGAAAAATGCTTAATGGTGCATAATTTTGGATTTAAGTATAATGATAGGAATAGAGTTAACAAGATAGATCACAATGTTGGATCGAGTAAACACGATAGAGGGGGGGAGATGAATATCGTGAAAACGTTTCGGATTGAAAAGAGAAAGTACGCAAGGAATTTAAACAAAACACACACAAAACTCGAGTGGTTTTACTTGGTTCGGAGTCGCGTTCGACTCCTACTCCAAGGCCCACGGTCCTTGACCATTTACTGCGGGCAATTCTATATTAGCGCAAAAAGGTTACAGAAATTAATACAATATGAGTGCAGTAACTAAACAAATGTACTCTTCGTTACCGACGCCCGATGTGGATTGTTCTTTGGAGCAGAGAGTCGTCGTCGGCGCTAGAATGTCGAGAACAGGGTTTGCCGGAGCAAAGCGCTTGAACGAAGAGAGTAGAGCGGTTGGAAAAAGTGTTGTCGAAGCCTTAGGGGTCGAGCCCCTTTTATACTGCTCCTGGGGGCGCCCTGGACGCTGGGGGCACCTGACACGTGCCTTCGGATCCGAGAACCGTCATCCGAAGCTCGGTCAGCGCTTATCCCTCCAGAATCGGCCTCGGAGCTGATGGGGGCACCCGTGACACTGGGGGCGCCCCGGTTGACTTGGTCTGCTGGCTTCTCGACTGATTTCGCTTTGATCACTAGTTGGCTTGGACCCAGGGCGCCCGAGACATTCAGGGCGCCCGGGACCTTGAGGGCGCATGTCCTAGTAAGCTTCCGAAGCGATTCTTGCTAAGCTGTTCGTTTGGCTTTGACCTTGGGCGCCCGGGACCTCCCGGGCGCCTAGCCCAGCTGCTGCCCCTCTCCTTTAGGGCGTTCTGAGCTGCAGAAACACGTTCCTTTGGTCCCTGCATCCAAGGTTAGTTCCACAACAAACAAGGCAAGAAAGGTTAGATTTTTTTTACAACCGTAGCTATCTTGGTTCTGACGTCGGGTCTCCCAAATGGAACCCTAGGTCGAACCGACGCCTACTGTTCCCTCGATGGGGAACGCGTCCTCACCTACTCCTCTCAGGAGAGTTTACCTTTTGCCAACCGGCTCCTCCGGTTGGACTTTTGCCCAGTGCACCTGACCAGGTCTTCGTGCCCACATTCCGAGTAGGTCTTCGGTGCCCAGCTCCTTGCCAGGGCTTCGTGCCCAGTCCTCGACCAGGACTTCGTGCCCACCTTTCGAGCAGGTCTTCGGTGCCCAGGTCCTTGCCAGGGCTTCGTGCCCAGTCCTCGACCAGGACTTTGTGCCTAGTGTACCTATGACTTCTTTTCTGTACACTTAGTAAACGTATTAGATACAAATAACATCTTAACTTCTGAACCCTTTGCCATTTATCAAAATTCAGGTTCGACTTAGGTGCTGCCTGCACCAACACACAACCCTAGGAAAAACATGCATCATGATAGACTTAGGACCCTTGTACCTAAGGATCAAGGCACTAATCCCAAGAAGAGAAGGAATGTGCCTAGAAAGGAGGGTAGGTCTAGGAATGTCCAAGGTGGACATATGGAAACTAAGGTTAGAAACTTGGCAAGGGAAAATCAAGCCTTGAGGGCAAGGCTTGACACATTAGAAAAGGCCCTAAAAAGATTCATGGTTGGATCTAAGGGCTTAGACATGGTGTTGGGTAGCTTAAAACTCAACTATGATAGATCGGGTTTGGGTTACTGGTCTAGAGTCTCTAAGGTCAACAAAAAGAAATATGTTGGGAAGGCATATGATCATGACAAGAAGGAGAAGTCCAAGGATGGCAAGGGGGTGCCATCCAAAGGGAAAGAAAGTGACTTAACCAAGGACAAGGTGTCCAAGGTTAAAAAGATTAGATTTCTAGGCCAAGAATCACCGGGGAATCACCAGTGTGGTCTAGTGTGGGTTGAGTCACCTAGGGAGGTGGCTAGGGCTCAGAGATCAAGGGGGAGCTCTAGGAGCCTTTGGGGTCCATGGTAAATGGATCTCAAGAGTTTCTCTCCTAGGAAATTAGGTGAAATGCGCCAAAAAGGGTTGGAAGACTTGGGTAAGTCTTAATCCTAGGTTTTGGCACATTAAAAAGAGAATTTAGGGAGAAAAAGATGAAAATGAGGTTATAATTGATAAAATTAAGGTTTAATGGGCAAATACTATGTAATTTAGTGGTAGAAATGAATTATGATCAAGTATAAGAGGATACATTAAGGAGAGGTCGAAATTAGAACTTTTGGGATGAGTTTAAATGATACATTTTAGAGAAAGTTGAGTTTCGTGCCAATCTTGGGTTTTGGAGTACATTTATTTGAAAATATATTTTTCCCAAGTAGATATGGGCCCCACAAATCTCCCTATGAAATTTTAGATTTTTTGGAGATTTATGGAATTATTTAGGCATTACTGAAATTGGGCTGAAAACCTGAAAATCAGGTATCAGTCGACTGCCCTGGGGGCAGTCGATTAATCTGAGTGAATTTTCAGCCTAGAAGCTCTCTGTAAGTTTTCGCAGTCGACTGCCCCAGGGGCAGTCGACTGATCCAGTAGGGTTAGAGAGAAAAGTTATTTGGATGATAAGATATGTCCTTAAAGTTAAATCCTTGATTATACTCTTTAAATAAAGCCTTGCCTCATGATTTAATGGTGATTGTATAAAATGTGGCTATGTGGATATCATGGAATTTAAGAAAAATTGATGAGGACTTTAAATTCAATGGATGATATTAAATGATAAATGCTTGTTGAATGGAAAGATTGATAAGTCCATAGATATCTAGGATTGAGAAATAAGAAGGGGGAGAGTTAAGGACAATTCCATGAATCCAATTATAATTGATAGTCTTGGAAAACACATGGAATTATAGATAAATCTCCAAGTTGATACAAAATGCCAAACCTTTGAGGAAATTAGCGGGTGTACCAAAAGTCAAGCACATTTGTGGTTTTCATGGAATCATACTTTTCTAGGATAGGGTATATCCTAGCAAGTGTACTTGCAAATCTTTAGAGTTTTTCAGAGTCTTGTTTGAGTTCATCTTGGCACTAGGGGAAAGGTTGCTTGGGAGCAATCCTTTAATTGTGTCCAAGGGGGAAAGAATTTGGAAGTTGAGTTGGGTAGAACTTGACTTGGTGTTAGTGTGTCAAGTTGGGTAGAACTTAACCTTGGAAAATGAAAATTGGGAGAAGGTATAGGTTAATATCACCGATGGAGAGATGACCGCAATGACCGAATTTGATGAAATAGGTTTTAGGAATTTTTCCCTAGCGGGCATAGAGGTCTCAGGTACCGGGGTTTTGTCGTGGAGACGTCAGCGAGCCGGACCCCAGATCGACTCTGATGAGGAGATAGAGGTCGATGTCGCAGATCTGGCGGCTGAGATTCGAGAGCAGATGGACGAGTCCCCACCTCCGATGACTGACGAGATGCTAGCTCTACTTCGGACAGAGGTACACAGTCTTAGGGAGGATGTAGAAGCTAATCACGCAGAGTATATGGATGGCCGCAGAGCTGATCGAGAAACTAGCGACGCACGGTATAATGAAATGATATCGCTATTTCGATCCTGGCAGCCCAGCTCATCTGATCATTGATAAGTACCATTTTTGTGATTATTTTAGATGTTAAAATCCATGTTTGACCCATGTTTTTATTGCTTAATTATGATTTTACCCTAGGTTTTGGAACTTTATCTTATTTTGGACTTAATTGCAAATTTACACATTTTTTGGATTAATTGGCCACTAATTTTCTGATATATTTTTGTAGGCATGAAAGGATCCTAGACCTAGGGCATACTGGGTCAAACCTGAGTCGGATGTGAACCGGATCGAATTATCAAGCCTACGATTAATCCGGGCCGTCCGATTCAAGAGCGGCTAGATCTGAGCCATCCGGGACGATCTGAAGCAATCCGAGCTAGGGTTAGGGTTGATCAAGCTCTATGATCAAGATCTGAAGGTTTCATCCCAATCAGAGCTAAATCAACCGTTGGATCAAGCAAGGAGGGCTCTAGAGCGTCCATTCACAGATAGAGTTGATCTGGACCATCCGTTGGACATCTGGAGGATCCGAGCTACCACAAGGCAGATCCTGACCCCAGATCATCATCATAAAAGTTTGGCTCCAATCAGAGCAAGATCTACCGTTGGATCTCCTCCGATCAATCTGAGCCGTCCATTGGTTATTATTTAAGGAAAAATCATGCAGCAGCTGTTCTGGTCGCGTCTCCGCCGCACTCCTTCTTCCTTCAGCTGTTCTTCAATTTTAGCTAGTGTTCTTCAATCCAAGGGGCGCGACCCCTCGATTTCTCATCTAGATCGAGTGCTAGATCATTGGGGAGCTGCTTCGGTGAATTTCCAGCTCCGAATTGGCCAAAACAGAGTTGTTGCGAGGTTTCCGCAGCTCTGCCTTCGATTGCTTCGATTGCGGTTTTGTTCACTCCTTCATCCACCCGAGCAGTTCAGAGGGGTTCCCTGGAGTGCTTGGTTCATCCCCACATCATCCGCGCGATTGGACAAGGCGAGATTGAAGAAATTGATTGGGAATTCAGTTGGCACAGACTGTGAGCTGGATTGCTTCGCAGAGACGATTTCTTGATGATTTGATGAGCTTGCGGGTTCGAGGCTCACTCTTGCTTGACGACCAAGAGGCACTTGAGCTTAGGGAGTGATTGAGGAGTAGTTTAACTCGTTTAATTTCATTTTTAGTAGCTGTAATCTTATTTCTGCTGTCTGTTCTGTTTCTGCATTTCGTTTCAGATTCGTTACATTGGTTTAATGCCTTGTTTCTGCTGTAATTAGGGTTTAATCTAATCAGTTTAGTAATTAGGAAGTTTGTTTAGTGGATAATTGTTGTTAATTTCAGTTTGTTTCTTGCAATTCATTTCTGAAATTTGTTCCCTGTTGCGTGCCATTTCTTTTCCTGCCGTTCAGTTGGGTTGATGCGTTTCAGTCATTCTCTTTTTATGCCGTTCCTGATCTTTTGTATTAAGTTAATTTAGTTTTCTTATCTGAGCTCACATTGCAGTTTGTTGCATCCCCAAAGGTCGTGGTAGCAGACTTTCGAGTTTGGTTTCTGTTAACTAGTGCATATCAGTTTCTTTCTTATTTCTGCAAATACACAGTGCCAATTTCTGCAAGTTTGCAGTTGTGGTATCTCAACTTAGTGTCAAGGAAGCATGAGCTCATCTTCACCTGTGCTGAACATCAATTCAGTGCATACAAATTAAACTTGATTGTTTGTTTCTGCAAATTAATTGTTTCTGCAGTGCTGAAAATTCCTGCTGTTAATATCAAGTTTTTGGCACATGGGTTTTCTCCTTTTGGTATCAAATTATTTGGTTCTGCAAATTCAGTCACAACTCGTCATTTGTATCAATTGAAATTTCAGCAATGGTAGGGTACAGATTGCTTAGCATTTGATTTGCTGTGAGTTCTAAGTTCTGTCCCGAATTCTAGTTTCATTGCTTCTTGTCGCATTAAGTGCAGATTCGGCCTGAATGGCAATCTATTTCTTCATTCATTGCATTTCTGAAATGTAACTTTCTTGCGGCAATTTCAGCCTGATCTTCTGCTAGTGAAACTTGCTGGCATATCAATTCATCCCTGCATATCAGTTTCTGCAGAAACTGATTTCTGAAATCTCGAACCAGTGAGTTCATGCTTTTGTTGGTGCAATCTAATTTAGCTGTTTTGCTGGGTTTTAGCATCCAATGAGTCTCTAAATTGCTGCACACAAATTCTTCATTCTGCACATACATTAGTCTGAAATTCAGCAGCTAGGTGTGTGTCAAATGGGAGCAACGTTTCTGAATTATCAGCCCACTTTCTAAATACCAATTGGAATTAGTTGGATCTCTTTTTAAGCATGGTTTGGCATTTGATCCCAACTAATCTTGTGAGACTTTGAATTACACTTGTACCTGCTGTTATCCATCTTCAAGTGTTGGAATTTCTTCACAGAATTTTGCAATTGTTCTCCTTGTTAGCCTAGCCTTCAAGATGAGTTAATTAGCCACAAGTGCTGCAGCAAATTCAATTCTTTGGCACATTAGTTTTTACATGCCTACAAGTTTGTATCCATCTTGGTATCAAGTCAATTTTCAGGATTGAATTTGTAGTGAACTGTTTTAGGCTGCTGTGTTGTTTTGTGTTCAACATTTGTTTTGCAATTTGAAATCAGATTCATTTTCCAAAATTGATTGTTTGCATTAGTTGATTGAGATTTTCCATTGGTTGAGTCCATGAATTGCCATTACCTTGTTTAAGTTTGATAGGTCAAGTTTCTTCCTTTTCTTCCTGCGATTTCATTTCATGTTTACAACCCCCAAACCCAATTTCATTTGAAACCCAAAATTCACAAACGACACCTAAATACAAGTGCGAATCGAACAACGTCAACTAGCCCCGAGAAAAATACGACCTGTGGCCCCTATATTACATTTTCATATTTTGATTGTAAAAAGGGTTTCCAACATTTCATTCATTTCATTTTATTCATATTTAAATTTGATGAGCCCATACATTTCGTGACAACTTTAACATAGTATATTTGGGCCCGTCAAATTTTTGGCGCCGTTGCCGGGGAAGCAACTAGTTGATTTGTTTGATTTTTACTTGTATGATTCTTTAGACATATCATTGGGTTCTATTTTTTGTTGCTTATTCTTTTGTATACGGGTACTGCTATTTTTTCTTGTTTGTTTTGTGACAGGGCTGCAAGATTAAAATGTGGTCTTCAGAGTTTCAGCCTTCCAACCAATTTCAACAACCTTGCAACCAAACTTTTCAGCAACCCAATCAATTTTTTCAGCCACCATTACAACAATACGAGCAACCACAGCAAGATTTCCAACAATTTCAGCCAAATTCCAGCAATTTCCAGAATTTACAGAATTTTCAGAACGGGCAGCCAATTTTCCAGAATTTTCAGCCCCACTTTCAGCAATTTGAGCCTAATTTTCAGCCCCTTTATCAACAAGATCAGTCACAATTTCAACAATATCAGCAAGGGTAACCTTTCCAGAATTTTCAGCCATGGCAACAAGTATTTCAGCCCACTCAACTTCAGTATTCACCACCACAAATTCAACCTCAGATACAAGAATTCCAGGGCTACAATTTTCAGCAATTTCCACCAAGTGGTGAACCAACTTTTCAGCAGTTTAATCAGTCTGTTCAACCATTTGATCAACCCCCACAGTCTCAATTTCTACAAATGTGTCAACAAGAGCTTCAAAACATCGAAAGGCAAATGAAACAAGTGGCTAATGATTTGAATCAGATAAAAGCCCAAAGAGCAGAACAATTAGCTTCTCAAGCTATTTTTAATTCTGAGAGCCCCGGAGTTGGTTTTATATCAGTTCAAAGTGACCCTAGTGCATGGCAAAGTCCTTCTTCAATTAATCCTGCAAATTTAGTAGAAGAAGAAGAAGAAGAATACATTAAAATCTAGGCACCTACAGCATGCATCCCTCCGGAGACTCCTATTCAAAATCCAATTTTAAATGTTTCAGCTCAAGAAGAAGAAACTGAAGCTCCACAGGACCATTCTAGACTTTTATTTTCTGATGATAGCATTATTGATGGTCCTAATTTTTCTGACACTGTCGTTGCAGATATTACAGGAGAAGCATGCAGAGGAGATGATTCCATAGGTGTAGGGGATTGCACTAAGCCCCAGGGACCACCACAAGATTTAGAGAATGAACCAGAAAGTGTAGGGACTTGCATGGTGGAAGCAAGCACCCAAGGATCACCAGTTGATTGTCCACCAGAGCCTGAGGCTGAAGAGGAGCATGAACATGACCAGGAGGAGGACACAGATACATCTACTACTATAGAACCTTCAGGTATTATCCAGCACGCTCAGGTAAGTATTTCTCCTCTTTCTTCAGAAAAATGCAGTGAGGTACCTAGGGATGACTTTATTGATTCTGATGTATTTATTGATATACCTTGTGTAGAGATTTTTTGTGAAAATCCAATAGAGGTACCAAACATTGATTTTATTGATCGTACTGCATTACTTGATACATCTCTTGCTATGGATAGTGAAATAATTTTAGAGGCACCCATAATTGATGTAGTTTTTTATGATGAATCACTTAATACATCTTTTGTGGATATGGATAGTGAAAATTTTTTAGAAGTGCCTGAAATTGATGTTATTTATTTTGATGAATCTCTTGTTATGTCTTATGCTGAAAATGAATGTGAAAGACTTATGGAGATACCTGATATTGATTTGATTGGCTGTGACACATTGCATGATACACCCTTGATAGGAAATAATTGTGAAATTTCTATTGATGAGCCAGAAATTGATTTCTTTATTTGTGATGAGTATCTGGATGAAACTTTTGTAGAACATAATTTTGAAAATTTCATTGAGGCACCAGAATTTGATTTAATTGGATATGATGCAGATTTAAATTCATTTTATGCAGAGACTGAACTTATATCATTTCTTTCTGACCCTGAACGCTTGAGAGAGGTATTACATGTTTTTGCAGGGTCCAGAAGACTTCAGGAGTGGGTACTCCAACTGAACAGACTTCAGCCTCCTGGAAGGACTTCTGAAGGGCATCAAAGAGGAGATGATCTGACTTTAATTAAAAGCACTCCATCCCTTGAATGGCTCTTGAACCTGAATCGCCTGAGGCCACCAGAGCAAAATATTGTGAAATTCAAGTGTGGGGGAGTTCCAAATCTCCCAGCGACCCAGACTCCTCCACTACCCAGATGGAGGCTACTGCTTGATAGGCTCCGTCCACCAGAATAAAGGGGAGTTTGATTTTTCTTGTATTTTCTTTTATTTCATTTTCATTATCATGCTTCCTAGAATTAGAATTTTCCTTTAAACTGAGTCCTTGTAAATAAATGCATGTTATTTCTTTTGTCACTTTTTCTTGCATGAGTAGAAATAAAAGTATCCCTCTAGGTTATCTCCATAGCATTTTAGAGTCTTTTGAAAATAAATTAAATTTGGTTGTTAAGACTTAAGGTTTGAGCCAATGGATGAAATCTTGGATGCTTGAGTACTACTTGCTTTAGATTCTTAATTGAGGATTTGGGATGAATTATTTTTACCTAGTGAGAATTAGCCTTACCTTTGTGATACACATATGTCATTGTGCTCTAGAACTTGCTTAGATTCTTTCAAAATCATATTTCAATGATTGGATCACATCTATAGAGGCTAATCCATTTGTTTTCCTTTCCACATCAATTTTTAGTAATAATCATGTTTATTCCATTTTCCTTTACTTATTTCCTACTCTTACCCTCACTTTTCTTTGGACTTGTTGTTTGGAATGTTTCTTGATGTTATTTTGCCCGAGACGGACAAAGATTCAAGTGTGGGGGAGTGACTAGTGGTTTGAAGAGATTTGGTATCAAAGAGGCAATTTTTCAAAAAAAAGAAAATTGAAGATTCTTGATCAAGTGAGAAGAAGTGGTCAAAGATGGAAAATAATTGAAGATTCTTGATCATCATTTGAAGATCCAAGGAAGTTGAACTTCAAGTTGAATTCGGCACTCAAAGTTGAAACAAAAACAGTTGTGCCAAATAAAAAAAAAATCTGAACTCAATGCAATCCATTTGAAGCTCAGGGAAGGCTGGGTTGCAGCTGTTTCTGATAAAGGTTGAAGCATGTCCACAACATAACCGGACCCAAGTTGGAAAAATCTGAAACTTAAACAAAAAATCTGTGCCAAATCAGAAAATCTGAGCTTATTGCAGAAATTGTGCCAAACATCAGAGGAAGGAAGGAAATCTGAATCCAATTTACTGATCTGGAATGGAATGGAAGGGAATTACAGCACAAACAATGGAATTGCAGCAGAAAAGAAATCAAAACAGAAAAAGAAAAAAAAGAAGGCAGCATGTTAAGGCAGAAAAAAATTATATGGCTGTTTGTTTATCATTGTGTGATGTAATGGTTGTAAAGAATGCAAGGAATCTGATCTGCCTCAACCTGAATCTGGTTTGGAAAGTCAGTGAAGCAATGCTGAATTTAAATCAGAACCGAAGAAGGCTGGAAAAATTCTGTGCCAAAACCAGTTTAAGCTGAAAACAAGCTGAATTTTCAGCTAATTGCAGCTGAAATCTGTAGCAGATTGTATCAAACAGAAATGTAGATCGGGAACATCATGTTAAAGTCTGAATTGAAGGCTGAAAGGTTGAGAATGGGAGATGAATTGCAGCTGGAACAAATCTGAGTTTAAGTGCAGAAATTTTCATACAAGCAGTTTTTGTGCAGATTTGTTCAAGTTGAAGCTGAAATTGGATTTTCCAAGGCTGTAAATCACGAAATGAAGTGGATGAATGTATCATAGATTGAAGCACATCACAGCCTATCAGAACAAGAAAGGAATTGGGATGCTAGGAGTTTCGAAACAGGGAAGAAAATGGAATGAAGTTGGCTAAAATTCAACTTGATTGAGCAAAATTTTTGAGGAAGCAGTTTAAATGCTCTACAACTCCTAGATGCCAACTGATATGAAGGAATCAGAGTTTTGTGAAATCTGAAATGCTCCATTAGAAGATTGAGAAAAGAAAAAGAAAAAAAAAAGAAGAGAAAGCAGTTTGAAAAAAATGAAAAGAAACCAAGTGGACACAATTGAGTTGGCATTGAAAATCATTGAAGTTCTCTGATCCGAATTAAAAGGCTTTGCTCCACTACAAATCTGACCTTGCTAGAGGATAAAAGAAGAAGAGAAAAATCAGAAAAGACAAGGAAGAAACAAAATTGGCACGCAATAGGAAAAACTTGGCACAAGGGAGTCAAAGAAAGGTTTTTCATTCAATTCAAAGGAAATTATTCGAGATTAACTCCACCACATTTCGCATATCAATAGAGGACTGTTAAGATGGGGCAAAGCACATTGGAAATATTTTTAAACAACCAAGTCCTCCACTCCATCAAAATTTTCTATTTTCTTAGTCTTTATTTCATTTCTCACCATTTTTTTCATGTTTCCATTTATTTTTGTAGATGTTGATCCTATTCATGATTAATGGTAGAGATTAGATAATAAGCAAGCCTATGGTAGTGCAAGAAGCATGTGTGTGAGAGTGAGCTCCACTTCCATCATCAAGTTAGAACTTAAGGAGAGAGCCACCAAAATTTTCCTTGAAAGGCTTAGTGATTTAAATTCATCTCAATGACTCATGATAGAGGAAAAGGCTAAGTTGTTGATTTAAGGACAAGATACTAATCCATAGAGCTTAGATTTATGAGAATTAACAACCTTAGGTAATTTCTTTTCATTTGCTTCTAATTATGCTTAAGAAAGCCTAAGGGATACTTATTTAGTAGTTTCGCGAGACCCTCAAGGTTAAGTGTGGGGGAGTTGATAAGTACCATTTTTGTGATTATTTTAGATGTTAAAATCCATGTTTGACCCATGTTTTTATTGCTTAATTATGATTTTACCCTAGGTTTTGGAACTTTATCTTATTTTGGACTTAATTGCAAATTTACACATTTTTTGGATTAATTGGCCACTAATTTTCTGATATATTTTTTTAGGCATGAAAGGATCCTAGACCTAGGGCATACTGGGTCAAACCTGAGTCGGATGTGAACCGGATCGAATTATCAAGCCTACGATTAATCCGGGCCGTCCGATTCAAGAGCGGCTAGATCTGAGCCATCCGGGACGATCTGAAGCAATCCGAGCTAGGGTTAGGGTTGATCAAGCTCTATGATCAAGATCTGAAGGTTTCATCCCAATCAGAGCTAAATCAACCGTTGGATCAAGCAAGGAGGGCTCTAGAGCGTCCATTCACAGATAGAGTTGATCTGGACCATCCGTTGGACATCTGGAGGATCCGAGCTACCACAAGGCAGATCCTGACCCCAGATCATCATCATAAAAGTTTGGCTCCAATCAGAGCAAGATCTACCGTTGGATCTCCTCCGATCAATCTGAGCCGTCCATTGGTTATTATTTAAGGAAAAATCATGCAGCAGCTGTTCTGGTCGCGTCTCCGCCGCAACTCCTTCTTCCTTCAGCTGTTCTTCAATTTTAGCTAGTGTTCTTCAATCCAAGGGGCGCGACCCCTCGATTTCTCATCTAGATCGAGTGCTAGATCATTGGGGAGCTGCTTCGGTGAATTTCCAGCTCCGAATTGGCCAAAACAGAGTTGTTGCGAGGTTTCCGCAGCTCTGCCTTCGATTGCTTCGATTGCGGTTTTGTTCACTCCTTCATCCACCCGAGCAGTTCAGAGGGGTTCCCTGGAGTGCTTGGTTCATCCCCACATCATCCGCGCGATTGGACAAGGCGAGATTGAAGAAATTGATTGGGAATTCAGTTGGCACAGACTGTGAGCTGGATTGCTTCGCAGAGACGATTTCTTGATGATTTGATGAGCTTGCGGGTTCGAGGCTCACTCTTGCTTGACGACCAAGAGGCACTTGAGCTTAGGGAGTGATTGAGGAGTAGTTTAAGTCGTTTAATTTCATTTTTAGTAGCTGTAATCTTATTTCTGCTGTCTGTTCTGTTTCTGCATTTCGTTTCAGATTCGTTACATTGGTTTAATGCCTTGTTTCTGCTGTAATTAGGGTTTAATCTAATCAGTTTAGTAATTAGGAAGTTTGTTTAGTGGATAATTGTTGTTAATTTCAGTTTGTTTCTCGCAATTCATTTCTGAAATTTGTTCCCTGTTGCGTGCCATTTCTTTTCCTGCCGTTCAGTTGGGTTGATGCGTTTCAGTCATTCTCTTTTTATGCCGTTCCTGATCTTTTGTATTAAGTTAATTTAGTTTTCTTATCTGAGCTCACATTGCAGTTTGTTGCATCCCCAAAGGTCGTGGTAGCAGACTTTCGAGTTTGGTTTCTGTTAGCTAGTGCATATCAGTTTCTTTCTTATTTCTGCAAATACACAGTGCCAATTTCTGCAAGTTTGCAGTTGTGGTATCTCAACTTAGTGTCAAGGAAGCATGAGCTCATCTTCACCTGTGCTGAACATCAATTCAGTGCATACAAATTAAACTTGATTGTTTGTTTCTGCAAATTAATTGTTTCTGCAGTGCTGAAAATTCCTGCTGTTAATATCAAGTTTTTGGCACATGGGTTTTCTCCTTTTGGTATCAAATTATTTGGTTCTGCAAATTCAGTCACAACTCGTCATTTGTATCAATTGAAATTTCAGCAATGGTAGGGTACAGATTGCTTAGCATTTGATTTGCTGTGAGTTCTAAGTTCTGTCCCGAATTCTAGTTTCATTGCTTCTTGTCGCATTAAGTGCAGATTCGGCCTGAATGGCAATCTATTTCTTCATTCATTGCATTTCTGAAATGTAACTTTCTTGCGGCAATTTCAGCCTGATCTTCTGCTAGTGAAACTTGCTGGCATATCAATTCATCCCTGCATATCAGTTTCTGCAGAAACTGATTTCTGAAATCTCGAACCAGTGAGTTCATGCTTTTGTTGGTGCAATCTAATTTAGCTGTTTTGCTGGGTTTTAGCATCCAATGAGTCTCTAAATTGTTGCACACAAATTCTTCATTCTGCACATACATTAGTCTGAAATTCAGCAGCTAGGTGTGTGTCAAATGGGAGCAACGTTTCTGAATTATCAGCCCACTTTCTAAATACCAATTGGAATTAGTTGGATCTCTTTTTAAGCATGGTTTGGCATTTGATCCCAACTAATCTTGTGAGACTTTGAATTAAACTTGTACCTGCTGTTATCCATCTTCAAGTGTTGGAATTTCTTCACAGAATTTTGCAATTGTTCTCCTTGTTAGCCTAGCCTTCAAGCTGAGTTAATTAGCCACAAGTGCTGCAGCAAATTCAATTCTTTGGCACATTAGTTTTTACATGCCTACAAGTTTGTATCCATCTTGGTATCAAGTCAATTTTCAGGATTGAATTTGTAGTGAACTGTTTTAGGCTGCTGTGTTGTTTTGTGTTCAACATTTGTTTTGCAATTTGAAATCAGATTCATTTTCCAAAATTGATTGTTTGCATTAGTTGATTGAGATTTTCCATTGGTTGAGTCCATGAATTGCCATTACCTTGTTTAAGTTTGATAGGTCAAGTTTCTTCCTTTTCTTCCTGCGATTTCATTTCATGTTTACAACCCCCAAACCCAATTTCATTTGAAACCCAAAATTCACAAACGACACCTAAATACAAGCGCGAATCGAACAACGTCAACTAGCCCCGAGAAAAATACGACCTGTGGCCCCTATATTACATTTTCATATTTTGATTGTAAAAAGGGTTTCCAGCATTTCATTCATTTCATTTTATTCATATTTAAATTTGATGAGCCCATACATTTCGTGACAACTTTAACATAGTATATTTGGGCCCGTCAATCATCCCGGTCCTTCCTCCTAGTTCAGATTGATATTGTACTGTTGACTAGTTGACTACCTCTACTTAGTAGGGTTGACTTGTATTTGACTGTAGTGTGACTGTGCTGGTCCTCGCTTTGACCAGTTGACTTATCTAGTTGACTAGTTGCTTTTCTTGATTATCTGATCTTTATCAGTGGTTATGCTTTGTAGAATAGGTTTGCTCTACTTCTATTTTAGTAAAACTGTTTTATTACTTATCAGTTCCTACTTAATTTGAAAAATCATTTTTTTTGTTTTTTTTGAAAAATTACCCCTTCAAAACTAGGGTTTTTTCGCAAATGGACTTAGCTTAGGCCATAACCCTAGAACTGCATGCACCTATAGATCTAGAAGCCTGCATCTCACAAGTACCTTAGGGTACTTTTGATTGATAACCTAGAATGGGTTGAGATGCTTAGGTCTTTGCCTTGATTCAAGATGCTTAAGTCTGTGCATCTGCAGTAATTGGGGCACTAAATACCAATAAACAGTAATCAAGTTAAGTGTTAAGCTTAGAAAATCTAACTTGAACAGAACACTTAACTTGACTAACCCTAGTGAAAACTACTGTTTATAACAGTTAGTAAGTAGCTAATTGGGTTAGACATGACCCAAAAGATATAATTCAAATTTATTTGGTCCAGTTTATACCTCGAATTGGTTCAGTACAACACCTTACTTCTTTTGCTATATTGTTTTACTATACTTTTTTTGATATATGACAAAGGGGGAGAGATTGGAAAGGAGAAAAGGAGAGAAGGTTTAATTTTTTTTTCAAAATTCAAAACTTTATTTTCAAAATTCAAAATTTAATTTTTTTTTTCAAAATTCAAAACTTTATTTTCAAAATTCAAAACTTTATTTATTTCCTTTTTCAAAAAGTAAAATTTCAAAAAATAAAATCCCTTAAGTCAATTGCATCAAAATTATTTTTAAGTACTTGACTTAAGCTAGTTTCAAAATTATTTTTAAGTACTTGACTTAAGCTAGTTTCAAAATTATTGTACTTGACTTAAGCTATTTTCTAAATTTCTCTAAGTACTTATCTTAAATTTTTCTAATAGAAAAGGTTCTAAGTATTAATTTTTCCTTGAAAACCTTCTAAAGAGATTGGAAATATTTTCATAGCTCAAAAATATGGAAAAATCTTTTTTATTAACTACTTCAGAAGAAGGTTAGAAAATTTTCTAAAGTGCGAAAACTAAGTATTGACTTGATAATTTTCTAAGTGTAAATTTTCCAAGTTTTCAACCCAATTTTTTTTTTTGGAAAACATTTTCTAACTTACATTTTTGGAAAAGATTCTAAGTGTTGAAAAATAATTTTTTCAAACCCCGCGAACCTTTGAAAAATCTAGGGGGAGATTCCTTCCAGGGGGAGGAAATGAATTTGGAATTTTACCTGTTTTTGTTTAAACTTAACTTTTTGAACCGGGTTGCCATAAATCAAAACGGGGGAGATTGTTGGTGCAGGCAGCACCTAAGTCGAACCTCGGTTTTGATATTGGCAAAGGGTTCAAAAGTTAAGATGTTATTTTGGTCCAATATGCTTAATAAGTGTGCAGGAAAGAAGCCCTAGGTACACTAGGCACGAAGTCCTGGTTGAGGACTGGGCACGAAGCCCTGGCAAGGAGCTGGGCACCGAAGACCTGCTCGGAAGGTGGGCACGAAGTCCTGGTCGAGGACTGGGCATGAAGCCCTGGCAAGGAGCTAGGCACCGAAGACCTGCTCGGAAGGTGGGCACGAAGACCTGGTCAGGTGCATCGGGCAAAAGTCCAACCGGAGGAGCCGGTTGGCAAAAGGTAAACTCTCCTGAGAGGAGTAGGTGAGGGCGCGTTCCCCGTCGAGGGAACAGTAGGCGTCGGCTCGACCTAGGGTTCCATTTGGGAGACCCGAAGTCAGAACCAAGACAGCTACGACTGTAAAAACCTAACATTTCTTGCCTTGTTTGTTGTGGAACTAACCTTGGTTGTAAGGACCAAAGGAACGTGTTTCTGCAGCTCAGAACGCCCCAAAGGAGAGGAGCAGCTGCTGGGCAAGGCGCCCGGGAGGTCCCGGATGCCCAAGGTCAAAGCCAAACGAATAACTAAGCAAGAATCGCTTCAGATGCTCACTGGGACAGGCGCCCTCAAGGTCCCGGGCTCCCTGATGGTCCCGGGCGCCCTGGGTCCTTGCCAACCAGCGATCGAATCGAAATCAGCCGCGAAGCCAGCAGACCAAGTCAACCGGGGCACCCCCAGTGTCCCGGGCGCCCCCGTCAGCTACGAGGCCGATTCTGGAGGGATAAGCGCTGACCAAGCTTCGGATGAGGTTTCTCGGATCTGAAGGCACATGTCAGGCGCCCCCAGCGTCCAGGGCGCCCCTAGGAGTGCTATAAAAGGGGCTCGACCCCAACGCTTCAACACATCAATTTTCCAACGCCTCTACGCTCTTCGTTCAAGCGCTCTACTCCGGAAACCTCCGATCTCAAGATTCTAGCGCCGACGACGACCCTCTGCTCTGAAGTACGATCCACACGTGGCGTCGGTAATGAAGAGTATAATTTTCTTTATTGCACTACTATTCTAACAATCTTTGTAAATCTTTGCACCATTATAGAATTGCCCGCAGTAAACGGTCAAGGACCGTGGCCATGGAGTAGGAGGTGACCTAGTCTTGATATGATTTAACCGGAGGTGATAACCAAGCAGGTATCTACGGACTTATGATTTGCATGGAGGCAAATCACTTACAAGACTAGGTCACCTCCGGTTAAATGATATCAAGGATGACCTGTGGGGAAATAAAGGAATTGTTTCATAAGCATGTTTAGATACTCCTGAAAGATAGCATGTTTCTAGCTCCTTGTTATGGAGTAGGATCTTAGAGGGTTTTGACCAGGGAGTGGAGGAATTGGGCTGTACTGGATTACGAGTCGACGGTCGGTATGACTTGCTATTTTCTACGCTATTCTATGAAGGATTATGGACTCATAGATTAGGTGTATATGGTTGGATAATCTTGATGATACCGCGGGATGTACGACCCGCTAAGGCGGAGGATGTGGAGTTAGCTGTATCTATACCATCTGGTGAGATATTGGACATTAATCAGGAGGTCAAGGATGACCATTGGTTTTCAGTTATTATACCCCTATCGTGGACCTATTAGTTCACGGGATTATAAGGTTGATATCACCATGGACTTTCTCGTTGGTGTTGAGAGGTGGATCGAGATTGACGAACTTCTATGTTATGTTGTATTTTGAGGATTCTAGTAGTGGACATGGACCTACCGGATATGTAGCTTTTTGATGGATCATTAAGTGGATAAATGATCTTTTGGTGGTTGATTATTTAGGAAGTTGGTTATTCATGGTAACATATGGTACGACATGTTGGCACAATCTTTAAATTATATGTTATCTTCTGACGGTTTATTGAAGGATATATATAAATATATATGACTTGTAATGTTTCGGAGGATGTTATTGACTTGGGGATACTTGGGTGATACTCTTGGATTTCACGTTTTACGTTCGAGGATCGGAGTATAGACTTGGCGCCAATGATCTTAGGATTGAGTGCTTTGGACAGTTGTGATGATTGAATGGTTGTTCTAGTGTACTTGGTTATCAGATGATAACCTCTGGATTGATAACTCTAGTTGGCCCGTAGCAGTGTAACTTTAGGGTATCAGACGAAGTGGTTACTCACGAGGAGTACAGACAAGTTTAGCTGTTAGTGTGTGCCGTATGAGGAACGGTGAAATTTGGGGACCAAATTTTTATTAGTGGGGGAGCATGTTAAATACGGCTAATTAAAAACCCAGTAAAATAAATTTTTTTGAAAAATTTATTTGGAAGATTTATGATTAGAGGACTATGGAAAAAGGTTTTGGATACTTCTTAAATTACGAGAGGGTAAATAATTTAATCCTAGAAAATTTATTGAGATGGATTATAACTAATTAGAGGGTCAAAGGGATAAAACCCTTACCCTAAGGGTAGGGTTTAGATTTCTAAAAGTTAAAGGACTTTTCTGTAAAAAGCCCCTCATATATAAATTTCTTTTCTCCTCTTCATTCATTCGACCGCAGTCTCCCCGTTTGTTTCTCGCGTGCCCTAAACCTGACGCCGCCCGTTCCTCCTCTTGTGCCCTAGCCGCAACCACACCAGACGCCTCCCCGTCCGCGTGCCCTAGCCGTAGACACACCGCCTTCTTCTCCTCATCGCGTGCCCTAGCCAAGCGTCGCCTCCTCGCTATCAGTCCAACCTTCCGCCCGCAACTCAATCCGCGACCTTCTTTCTCAAGCGTGGATCGGCCACCTGCCCTTGGAGTTAGGCGTCCTCGTTATCTTCCTGATCTCCACAACCGAGTGCTGAAACTTCGTCGAATCTGAACAAGGGGCATCCGGCGCAACCAAGATCTGTAGAGGTATTTGCAATGGCTTCCTTGTATTGAATCAAAGCTTTGATGACATTTCTTTTGGAGGTAGAGGAGTAGGGATCATTTGTTCGGTTGGTTTTGTGACCTTGAAGCAGATCTTGGATGTAGGGTAATTTTTGTCGTTCTTGGTTCCTTTGATTTTTTCCTTGCCTTGCGATAGTATACCATGATCCATTGTTAGGTAGTTTGATCAGATAGCTTATTGTGGGTTGCTACCGTTTGGTTTTGTGGATTTCGGTATTGGTAGAATCTTCACAGGGCTGATCAAGTGGAAGCTGCCATCTCAGGGTAAGAGTCGTATAATGGGTGATTTTCTTAATCTTGCAGCGTTATCTGCTGTGGGAATATTTATCAGAGTTAATTGGAATATTGATAGCAAAACCTTAAGTGTTGCGGACTTAGATTGGTGGGTGTTCATGAATGGCTTTTGGCTTGTTTCTTGTGACCTACTAATGATCTGCCATGAGTTTTAGTATTTGGATGGTAGGTTGTATTAATTTGTATTGTGTTATTACCCTAGTCTTGGAGATAAGTCCTTGTCTTGGGTTGGTTGAGGTTTGTATCAATTTTGAGTTAGAATTGTTGTTTCTCCTTTGGGTTAAACCTAATGCCGTGAGTTTGGAGGTGCTATTGATTAACTTACGGGTTAGGTTTAATTTAGAATTTTAAACCTAATAAGTTAAGTTGATAAATTTGGGTTCGAAAATCTAAATGAAATACGAGGGTTAAGTTAATCCTGATACGGTGTAGGAATTGGTTTAGCTATTTAATAATTATTGTGATAGCTAAAACTATGTCCTTGATACAGGATCGTGATTTGATTGTTGATTATTGGACGAGGGGTTTTTCTGATATGAGCATCTACTTTGAGGCGGGTACCCTTTGACTTATCTTTTCTGATATTGTCATGTTGTTATGCATAGACTCTTATAGATAGCAGTAAGTTTATCCGCTATCCTTGTTTAGTGTTCTTGTTCTAGATCCCTGTGGTTATCCCTGAGTTATTATGTTTTTAGTTCCATATAGTCTCAAGTATTGTCATATCTATTTGTATGCTTAGATATCGTGATGTATCTCTTGCATTTGACATTGAGGGATCATTAGTTCGGCTAGTATACCTTGTAGGTTACCTGTATTCCCTGTTATAGGATTCAGACTGAGACTTAGTATACTGAGGACTTGGTGAGGGATGTATGTGTACATATCATACACCATTCTTGCATTGTAGCATGCCGGCGATCAGCGACTCCCTTGTGGTTGAGCCTATCGTCTTCCGGTACACGATATGCGCACACGACCACTCATGGGTTAGTGGATACTGTAGAGTGTGTGCATTTGCCCTGTATTGCTCCGTTCGGCCACTATTTGGAGGGTGGATCCGGGCGTGGTAGCAGCCAGGGATCCCTTCTCGTACTGAGCCACGAGGAGATGAGAGCTAGACTCCCCCATTGCTTGGGGTAGGAGCGTAGTCTCCGCCAGCATCCTGTCCACCCGGTCACTCAGGAGCAGTGATGACAGAGTGCGTACAGGTTGTCACAGCTCTACCCACGCGGACATTGTGGACGATGTCCTGACTGGGACTAGGGGGTGACACATGTCATTTCACCATGTGCATATTTTGCATCATGCATTGTTTGCTGCATTTGATTTCTGCACTTGATTGACATGCATATACTGGAGATTTGTCTACTTTGGATATATGTTATACTTGTTCCATAGGGATTGATTTCACCCCTTTGCAGGAGAGATGGATTCGGGTATGTACCTGTATTTAGTACCTTCAGTATACCCTTCTGATTGTTATATGAGACTGTATTAGCGTAGACTCTTACTGTTAGTATAACGTACTATGCGTATCTGCTGGGTATTCGCTGAGTTTATGGACTCACACCGTTGCCATATATTTTTATTTTTAGGTTGAAATACTTGGAGTCGCCAGAAGAGCCCAGCAGCCAGTCCCTACCCATCGCGACGACAGGGTTTTGGTTTTGTACTTGGCGATGTATTTATTTTATATTTCTTCTAGGACTCTGTGTATGTCTTGTGAGTGTTGTAGTGTGCCCTAAGGGGTTTAGGTATTGGTTGATTTGTCGTAAGTCGGACCGGTCCGCAGTCAGGTATGATTTACTTAGTTGTCTTGTGCTTTTGTGTTGTGTTTATATATTTTGGAGGCCTGAGGCCAATATATATACTGCATGGGATGTTTGTATGTGTAAATTGTCCGCCGGACAAGGGAGGTGCTGTCCGATTTTTTATTGGATCAGCGGCTCCTGGGTCTCGGGGCATGACAGCCGAACCGAGTGGGATCATTCAACAGTGCAAAGGAACTCTGGGGTAAGCTAATTGAGTTGCACGAAGGAACCTCCGACACCCAAATCAGCAAGAGGGACCTACTACTAAACAAGTTGTACACAATCAAGATGAACGACAGCGAATCTGCAGCCCAACTCCACGCCAGAATTCAGGAGCTGATGAACAGTCTACACACAATCGGTCACAAGGTAGAGAACCGTGACCTGATCAGGTATACTCTTAACGCTTTCCCGAGAAATACTCTGTGGGCATCTATGGTAGATGCGTACAAAGTTTCAAGGGATCTTTCTAAAATCAAATTAGATGAACTATTTTCCGAACTTGAATTACATGAGCAGACTAACTGCACCCTGGCCGAGAAAGGCATTGCTTTTGTTGCAGGCAAGACAGGAAAAATGGTCAAGAAGAAGCCTCAACTTGCACCCAAGTCTGACTCAGACTCAGGCTCAGAAGACAGTGAAGGGGATCGACCCAAGCTGGTCTGGCTTGCCCGGAACTATTACAAGGAATTGAAGAATCAGTCCAACAAAAGAAAAGCCAGCCGAAAGAAAGAAGATCCGGCTGAACCAACTAAGAACAAATCAAGTGTGACCTGCTTCGGATGCAACAAGAAGGGACATTTCAAATCGGAATGCCCTAACCTGAAAGAAGCCAAGAAGACAAGAAGGAAGAAGGCCCTTCAGGCAACGTGGGACGAGTCTTCCTCCGAAGAAGAAGAAGAGGCCCCACAGTCGAACCTGCTTGCCCTGACTGCTTCGGAAGAAATCGAGACTAAGTCAGAATCGGAGTCGGACGATAGAAAACTCACATTTTCTGAGGACGACGAAATCACTGAAAGTGGATTTTCTAGAATTCAATTAACTGAATTAATTGCTTACCTTTCTCGCGACTTGGTGAAAGCCAAAATCCGAGTCGAGTCCCTCTGACAGGAAGTAAAACTTCTGAAAGAGGGAGCTGACTCTAGATCCTTAACTGAGAAGGTTCAAGAAGGAACCTCTACTCAAGTTGAAAAACTTGAGGAAGAGAACTCCTCCTTGAAAACTCAAGTCAAGGAACTTAGCTCAGCATTAGAACGATTCACTTCTGGTTCCAAGGGTCTTGACATGATCCTTGGAAAACAGAAGTCGGTTCTAAATCGATCCGGGTTAGGCTATCGAACCAAGGTGAGACAAAGGTCATACTATGCTGTACTGAATCAGTCTAGACCTAAAATTCAGGCATGGGTACCCAAACTTTGCCTCAACAACCAAACTGGATCAAATCAGTATTGGATCCCCAAGGACAAGATTCACATCTTGCCGAACCATTATCGTGGCTTTAGTCCAGGGGGAGCCAAATTAAAAACAATTTTCATAGTTAAATGAATTTCTTTTCTTGTTTAAATTGCATGATTGCTTGTCTATTTATTTTCTGCAATTTACCATGTTTAGACTTACGAATGGTTAGATTAAGGACTAAACCAATTAACCGAAATTTGAATAACATAGTATTGGGTGACAATGAGATGATAGTACGTTAGGAAACCTCTTCTAATAAGGTCAAGTATACACTACTTGGTCTCTTTAGACTGGTGGAACTAGATGAAGCTACCGATCCAAGACCCAAACTAGTTAGACCTGAATTTTTCAAAAAGTAACTTTAAAAATGAAATTTCATTAAAAGACTTTGTCAAGGAAAGGGTTGATGATCCAATAAGGCTACGACCAAAGAAGGCCTAGTGCCTCGCCAAGACCTGGAAGCCAATTTTTGAAATTCAAATTCAAATTATTCTTTGTCAAATTTGAATCTAACACAAATTTTCAGTTAATCGTAGATTCAAACACACTTTTTCAAAATAAATTCAAAAACAATTGTTTTCTAAATTAATTTAACTTTTTCAAAATAAATCATGATGATTCAAAATAACTTCTTACTCCTATTTAAACCTGTCTCACAAAAACCCATAAGGCAAACGTGATTGACACTCTAGAACGGGTGAGATGGTTAGATTTAACTTAACTAAAATTTATCTGATCCCTGTACTTTTGTTTAGTACAAACATTAAAGCCTGTAATTTAGAGCTGAGATGACCTGATTATTGTTTGATTAATCCAGTTAGTACTAGTCAAAACCATGGTCAAAATAGTCAAATCATGGTCAAAATAGTCAAACAATCAAACCATGGTCAAAATAGTCAAACCATGGTCAAAATAGTCAAACCATGGTCAAAATGGTCAAACTGGTCAACAATACATCAAAAGTTGTCAAATTCTACACAGCCCGGGCGCCCCCCTTCTCTTTCTCTTCGATCAAGACAGAAAAGCTGTCTAAGCCAAGCGCCCGGGTCCTCACGGGTGCCCCCAAGGATAGGGTCAAAACATCAAAAGCTGCGTGTGGCAGTTTTGATCTGACTCCGGGCGCTCAGGCCATCACGGGTGCCCCCATCCAGCACCAGGTCACGGCAAAAAACTGCTAAAAGCAGTTACCCTCTGACCCGGGCGCCCGAGACCTCCCAGGCGCCCGACCTAACACTTCTATATAAACCACCCGAAACCCCCTTCTTTTGCCACACCCAAAACACTTCTCCTCTCTAACTCTTCTCCTTCCAAGGCGACCGAACGCCCCTCTCGTGCCCTCGACCACTCCACCTCAACCATGCCTCCCCGGATGGCGACTCGATATCATTTTTTTTTTTTGCACTTAGAATTAATTTCCTTACCATCTTTTCTCTTAAACACATGTTTATTATTATTTTAGAAAACGTCGTGCAAATCAATCAAACCTCGGGACCGAACCTAGCCCCGACCCTAGGTTCCCGACCTTGGAACTTTGCAATAAGTTTGCTAGGACAACGTATAAACCCATTAAAATGATGAGTTTCCTAAATAGACAGTTCTTTACTCAATCCTGTCCGTTAGCCATGAATGTCATAAACTTCTATCAACTTGATAACCTTGTCTTCTGCACTCATCCCATTAACACAACCCTATGTGCAAAATTCTACAACAATATAGTCAGACAAAATGACCTTATGTTTGTCACCACAGTTCAAGGGATTCACTTGACAATAACCCCCTCGTTGCTCAACAGATTTCTTGGACTACGACTTTCTCAGTCCACTTTTTGCTGCTATCCTCCTAGAGATCCTCCCTACTCTCACATTGACCTGGACACCCTATACTCCTATTTTTATATAGATGCTCGAAACCCTTTGGCTAGGCGATTTCAGTCTGTAGATCTTTAGGTCCAGGACTACGCTCTTTATAGAGTCCTAGTCCGTTGCATTCTACCCTTGTCCACTAGGGACGTCGCCACCATGCGACCATTCCACACCTTCCTACTATACACATTGATCCATCACCTAGATATCGACATTGGACTCCACATGTTCCACACGATTCTATATGCGTCCAGCGTCACTACTTAGGGGCGGGTACGCACCCCTTACTGCCACATCATCACCTCCATTCTTCATCATCACGGTCGTAATATCACCGATGGAGAGATGACCGCAATGAATGAATTTGATGAAATAGGTTTTAGGAACTTTTCCCTAGCGGGTATAGAGGTCTCAGGTACCAGGGTTTTGTCGTGGAGCCGTCAGCGAGCCGGACCCCAAATCGACTCTGATGAGGAGATAGAGGTTGATGTCGTAGATATGGCGGCCGAGATTCGAGAGCAGATGGATGAGCCCCCACCTCCAACGACTGATGGGATGATAGCTCTACTTTGGACAGAGGTACACAGTCTTAGGGAGGAAGTAGAAGCTAATCACGCAGAGTATATGGATGCCCGCAGAGTCGATCGAGAGACTAGCGACGCACGGTATAATGAAATGATGTCGCTATTTCGATTTGGCAGCCCAGCTCATCTGATCATCCCGGTCCTTCCTCCTAGTTCAGATTGATATTGTACTATTGACTGGTTAACTACCCCTACTCAGTAGGGTTGACTTGTATTTGACTGTGGTGTGACTGTGCTGGTCCTCTCTTTGACCAGTTGACTTATCTAGTTGACTAGTTACTTTTTTTGATTATCTGATCTTTATCAGTGGTTATGCTTGGTAGAATAGGTTTGCACTACTTCTGTTTTAGTAAAACTGTTTTATTACTTATCAGTTCCTACTTAATTTAAAAAATCATTTTATTTGTTTTTTTTTCAATTTTTCGACTTAGTTTTTTTTGAAAAATTACCCCATTCAAAACTAGAGCTTTTTCGCAAATGGACTTAGCTTAGGCCATAACCCTAGAACTGCATGCACCTATAGATCTAGAAGCCAACATCTCATAAGCACCTTAGGGTACTTTTGATTGATAATCTAGAATGGGTTGAGATGCTTAAGTCTTTGCCTTGATTCAAGATGCTTAAGTCTGTGCATCTCCAGTAATTGGGGCACTAAATACCAATAAACATTAATCAAGTTAAGTGTCAAGCTTAGAAAATTTAACTTGAACAGAACACTTAACTTGACTAACCCTAGCGAAAACTACTGTTTATAACAGTTAGTAAGTAGCTAATTGGATTAGACAGGACCCGAAAGAGATAATTCAAATTTATTTGGTCCAGTTTATACCTCGAATTGGTTCAGTACAACACCTTATTTCTTTTGCTATATTGTTTTACTATACTTTTTTTGATATATGGCAAAGGGGGAGAGATTGGAAAGGAGAGAAGGAGAGAAGGTTTAATTTTTTTTTTCAAAATTCAAAATTCAAAACTTTATTTTGAAATTTCAAAATTCAAAACTTTATTTATCTCCTTTTTCAAAAAGAAAATCCCTTAAGTTAATTACATGAAAATTATTTTTAAGTACTTGACTTAAGCTAGTTTCAAAATTATTTTTAAGTACTTGACTTAAGCTAGTTTCAAAATTATTGTACTTGACTTAAGCTATTTTCAAAATTTCTCTAAGTACTTATCTTAAATTTCTCTAATAGAAAAGGTTCTAAGTATTAATTTTTCCTTGAAAACCTTCTAAAGAGATTGGAAATATTTTCATAACTCAAAAATATGGAAAAATCATTTTTTATTAACTACTTCAGAAGAAGGTTAGAAAATTTTCTAAAGTGCGAAAACTAAGTATTGACTTGAGAATTTTCTAAGTGTAAATTTTCCAAGTTTTCAACCCAATTTTTTTTTTGGAAAATATTTTCTAACTTACATTTTTGGAAAATATCCTAAGTGTTGAAAAATATTTTTTTCAAACCCCGCAACCTTTGAAAAATCTAGGGGGAGATTCCTTCCAGGGGGAGGAAATGAAATTTGAATTTTACCTGTTTTTGTTTAAACTTAACTTTTTGAACTGGGTTACCATAAATCAAAACGGGGGAGATTGTTGGTGCAGGCAACACCTATGTCGAACCTGGGTTTTGATATTGGCAAAGGGTTCAAAAGTTAAGATGTTATTTAGGTCTAATATGCTCACTAAGTGTGCAGGAAATAAGCCCTAAGTACACTAGGTACGAAGTCCTGGTCGAGGGTTGGGCACGAAGCCCTGGCAAGGAGCTGGGCACCGAAGACCTGCTCGGATGGTGGGCACGAAGTTCTGGTCGAGGACTGGGCACGAGGCCTTGGCAAGGAGCTGGGCATCGAAGACCTGCGCGGAAGGTGGGCACGAAGACCTGGTCAGGTGCATCGGGCAAAAGTCCAACCGGAGGAGTCGGTTGGCAACAGGTAAACTCTCCTGAGAGGAGTAGGTGAGGACGTGTTCCCTGTCGAGGGAACAGTAGACGTCGGCTCGACCTAGGGTTCCATTTGGGAGACCAGAAGTCAGAACCAAGACAGCTACGGCTGTAAACACCTAACATTTCTTGCCTTGTTTGTTGTGGAACTAACCTTGGATGCAGGGACCAAAGGAACGTGTTTCTGCAGCTCAGAACGCCCCAAAGGAGAGGGACAGCAACTGGGCAAGGTGCCCGGGAGGTCCCTGTTGGGACCGGGTGCATGTTGACATGGATGCGGGTTCGTAATTTTAAAATTAATTACGTGCAGCGGAAGGTTTAGCATAAATAATTTCTCAAATTATTTAACCACACATCTAAGCATGCAACTTTATCTTGTGTAGACATGATCATATATTTAAAATTTTGCAGAAACGTAAACTAATTTACGTATTACCTCGCGTAACTCGAAGGAAGGAAGGAGATCCAACCGTAAGCGTCCATCGGAAGCTCCGCCTCTATTCGCGTCGACGTCGAGTATCTTCGGGATGACTTCGCAAAGCCACGAGTTTCGTGTTCTAGAGAACTACTAGATTCTCCGAGAACGCGACAAGAAAACCAAGAGAGAAGTAATCACATCGTAAAAACTCACCACCAAGGTTGGCCGAAATCACAATTCCGGCGAGAAGGAGGAAGATGACTTGCGCTCAATCCCAAGGTGATGATGGCCGGAGAGGAAGATCGTCCCAACGGAAGAACTTCGTCGCCTCGGTGCTTCTCCTTGTGCTCACGGCAAGAAGAAGGGAGAAGAAGCTCGTGGTCGGCCAAGAGGAAGAAGGGAGGAGAGGGAGAGAGCCCAGGCAAGAATACAATTGGTTTATTTTAATTTCCATGAAAAATAAACCAAACCTTGGTTTATTATATAAAAATTTATATCATCCATAATTTTATAAAACAAACCTCACAATTGGTTTATTTTATAAATTGAGCCAAAAACTTGGTTCTCTCCCTTTGTTGTGGCCGGCCAAGCAAAGAGGGTGGAGACCCTCTTTGGCCGGCCCATCCAAGCCACGCCCCAATGAATTAAACTCATTTAATTCATCTATTAAGTCTTCAAAAGACTTAGACATTTTACACTTCTGATGTGTCTCTGAAAAATTCAGATTCGACTTATCGTTTGCCTCAACCAAACCTAATCTCTCTTGATTAGAAAATTCAATTTTCAACTCGTTTTAAATCTCTCGGATTACTCGTAGTACGTGTGACTAAATAGACTTTCGATTTATGTTGGCCGTCTATAATTAACCAATTATAGAATGATCATGAGTGGCACCTAGTAGTACATCATGATCCCCAATTAATCGAAAGATCAACGGTTGACCTCAGAAACTATTCTGAAACCCTTCAGCAGCTATAATGAATCGTGCCCCATTTCCTTCACCATCTTATACCCAATTGGTTCAGGACATGGTCTATGTGTGTCAGTCCCCACTAGGCTGACTACGTCACACCTAGCCCAAGTAACGTTTTCTTGTCCTACGGATTCTAATTACTCTCATGTATTTAAGAGATTCATACTCTGAAAATGTCATGCTCTGGCCAGAGGCTTCGAGTAACAATCCGACGATAGGCCTTGGGTATACATCTCCTCGCAAGGAGAGGTGAATCCTTTGTAGGCTGTTCAAACATCTTCGGGTACTTCGGCTTATACCCAATCATCCTGGGTCCACACCTCCTTGGAGATGCTTGCTTAAGATATCAAAGTATAAGTCTCCATGACCAAGATGACTTGAACACCGCAAGTCAAAGGAACATCGCACTTAAGCTGCAGCAAGAACTTCATTGACATATCTATATATAGACTACCATATGAAGTTTTACAGCCAGTCACTCCAATGAACTAGTTCCCTTAACTAGCATTCATGTTTATCTCCGGACATCCCAATGTCACTAGCCAGTGAGAATCAGCTGATTAGAGAATAACCCATGCTAGTCTCAACAGAATTGATAGTGTCCGTATTTATCAATTCATCGACTAGGGACAATTTCAATACTTCATAATTGCACATGTAGAGATAATCACTAGTTGTGAATTCATCACAAATTCTCTCATGCTATGAATTGTATTGCGGTCATTCAGTAAATGAGTTTAAAATCTCAATCAAATACATAAACATGTATACTCAAATAGTGAATATTCATTTATTAAAATAAATGATTACAATCATAAGGCGATTGCCTTAGGACACTTTTCTCATATCACTAACAAACTCCCACTTGGCCTAATGCCAATCGCTACGGTATCCAATACCACAGGCTCTAACATGACCCTTAAACTTGCTTTGAGGCAAGGCCTTAGTTAAAGGATCCGCTAAATTCCTTTCAGTGGGAATTTTCTCAATTTGTATATCATTCCTACTTATAATCTCTCTGATCAGATGATAGCGGCGAAGCACATGTTTGGATCGCTGATGAGACCTTGGTTATGTGATGAGGTTATGTGATGAGAATGATAAAGAATGCATCAATATACATTAATTAAATCCTATTTATTTTTTGAATTGACTAACCCTTTTTATCAATTCAGGAGATCGTAGGAACATCTCCAAAAAGGTTGATATCCAACCATAGATAAAAACAACCATGGCTAGAGTCCATCAAGTTATTCGTGTTGGTGCAGAAAGCACCCAAGTCAAACCTGTGTTTTGATAATGGCAACAGGGTTCAAAAGTTAAGGTATAATGGTTGTCTAACATGTTACTCAAGTGTGCAGGCAAAGCCCTAGCGAAGGATTGCTAGGCACCTGGCGAAGGAATGCCATGATACAAAGACCTAGCGAAGGACTGCTAGGCACCAGGCAAAGGATAGCTTGGTACTGAAGACCTAGTGAAGGACTGCTAGGCACCAGGCGAAGGACAGCTTGGTACTGAAGCCCTGGCGAAGGACTGCTAGGCACCAGGCGAAGGACGGCTGGGCAAAAGTCCAACCGGAGGAGCCGATTGGCATCAGGTACATTCTCCCGAGAGGAGTAGGTGAGGACGCGTTCCCCGTCGAGGGAACAGTAGGCGTCGGTTCGACCTAGGGCTCCATTTTGGAGGCCCAAAGTCAGAACCAAGATAGCTAAGGCTGTATAAACTAACATCTTACTGCTTTATGTTGTTTTGGACTAACCCTGGATGCAAGACCAAAGGAACGAGTGTCTGCAGCTCAGAGAGCCTCAAAGGAGTGAGGCAGCAGCTGACCAAGGCGCCCGGAGTGTCCCGGGCGCCCCCAAGGTGAACACAAAACACAAGAAGCAAAGGCAGGCTTCGACAGCTCATGGGCGGGGCGCCCCCAGCGTCCCAGGCGCCCCCAGTGTAAGCCAATGAAGCAGAAGCCAGCGAAGCCAAGGGATAAGAGTTGACCCGGTCAACCCGGGCGCCCCCAGCGTCCCGGGCGCCCTCGTCAAGATCTGATCCCGAGTTTGAAGGGATCAGAGCTGACCGAGTGGAACTCGGATCGACCGACACGTGGGGGGGGGGGCGCCACCGACGTTCCGGGCGCTCCCAGGGGCTATAAATATGCCCTCATCCCCAAGGCTTCGAACAACAATTCTTCCAACGCTCCCATGCTCTTCTGCTCCTGCGCTCTGCTCCGGAAACCTCCCAACTCGAGATACAAGCGCCGACGATGTCCCTCCGCTCCGAAAACTCCATCTACACCGGACGTCGGTAACGAAGAGCTGTTTTTAAGTTTACTATACTACTTTTGTAATATCTCTTTGTAAACTATTTTGCGCAAATATAGAATTGCCCGTAGTAAACGGTCAACGACCGTGGGCCTTGGAGTAGGAGCCGACCGTGACTCCGAACCAAGTAAAAAAACTTGGTGTTTGCGTGTGCTTGATTTAAATTTCCGCTGCGTAATTGCTCTAACTTTAATCCGAACGTTTTACGATATTCACCCCCCCTCTATCGTTTCTCTCGATCCAACAAGTGGTATCAGAGTGGGGAAGCTCAAATTTGGTGCAACCACCAATTTGAGAATTTTTCAGATTTTTTTTAATTTTTTTCTTTACTTTCGAAATTCTTCTCGTTAATCGAGGTTGGTGCAACACCCCTCGATAATTACTTCTCTTAATCCCGCACTACTAATCTAAGAACAAGTCTTGGGACATTTTCTTTTTTTTTTGTTTATTTTTTCAGATAAAATGTCCATGCAAGAAGGCTTCAGCACCGCAAGACCACCTCTCTTCAGTGGGGAGGACTTCTCCTACTGGAAGAGCAGAATGGAGGTCCACCTGAAAACTCAGCTGGACATTTGGATAATCATCCAGTCTGGACTGGAGATTCCGAAAAATGCTGAAGGAGTACCTCAAACCTACACAGAGTGGGACACCGCTCTAAAACGGAAAATTGAAGCTGATGCAAAGGCGACCCAGACCCTCCAATGCGGCTTAACAAAAGAGGAGCTGAACCGGGTGGGTCCTTTCAACAGTGCCAAGGAGTTGTGGGGGAAACTGATCGAGCTGCACGAAGGAACATCAGACACTCGGATCAGCAAGAGGGATCTCCTCTTGAACAAGCTGTACACGATCAAAATGACCGACAACAAAACAGCAGCTCAGCTTCACGCCCGAATTCAGGAACTGATGAACGGACTGCACACCATCGGTCACAAGGTAGAAAACCGTGACCTAATAAGGTACGCTTTAAATGATTTCCCTAGAAACACCTTGTGGGCATCTATGGTAGATGCATACAAGGTTTCAAGGGATCTTTCAAAAATTAATTTAGATGAATTGTTCTCTGGATTAGAATTACATGAACAGACTAACTGCAATTTGGTCGAGAAAGGTATTGCCTTTGTTGCAGGTAAAACTGGAAGGACAACAAAGAAAAAGCCTCAACCTGAACCTGAGTCTAACTCAGACTCAGACATAGAAGACGAAGAAGGAGATCGACCTAAGCTAGTCCGACTGGCCCGAAACTACTACAAGGAATTGAAGAACCAAACCAACAAACGAAAAGTCAGCCGAAGAAAGGATGAACCAGCTGAACCCGAAAATGAAAAGAACAAGCCCAACGTGACCTGCTACGAGTGCAAGAAGAAGGGTCACTACAAGACGGAGTGTCCGAACCTAAAGGAGACCAAGAAGAATAGAAGGAAAAAGGCACTTCAAGCAACGTGGGACGAGTCCTCCTCCTCCGAAGAAGAAGAGGTCCCACAGTCGAACCTACTCGCACTAACCGCCTCAGAAGAAGTCGAGATCGAGTCAGAATCAGAACAAGACAACGGCAGACTGACATTTTCAGAGGTCGGCGAAATCAAGGTAAGTGAATTTACTAGAAGTCAATTAAATGAATTAATTTCTTATCTTTCTCGAGATTTGGCGAAAGCTAAACTTTGAGTCGAATCCCTCCAACAGGAAGTAAAACTCCTGAAAGAGGGAGCTGACTCTAGACCCTTAACTGAGAAGGTTCAAGAAGGAACCTCTACTCAAGTTGAGAAACTTGAGAAAGAGAACTCCTCCCTGAAAACTCAGGTTAAGGATCTTAGATCAGCTTTAGAACGATTTACTTCTAGTTCTAAGAATCTTGACATGATTCATGGAAAACAGAAATCGATTCTAAATCGATCCGGACTAGGCTATAGAACCAAATCTAGACAAAGATCCTACTTTGCTGTACTAAATCAGTCCAGAAATAAAGTTCAGGCATGGGTACCTAAACTGTACCTGAATAAACAAACTGGATCAAATCAGTATTGGATCCCCAAGGACAAGATTCACATCTTGCCTAACCATTATCGTGACTTTAATCCAGGGGGAGCCAAATTAAAAACTATATTTATTGTTAGATAAAATTCAATTCTTGATTGCAATTTGCTTGCTTGATTGTCTATTTAATTTCTGCAATTTACCATGCTTAGACTTAGGAACGGTTAGTTTAAGGACGGAACCAACGTAACTGAAATTTGAACAACATAGTATTGGGTGGCGGTGAGATGATAGTATGTTAGGGAAACCAATTCTAATAAGGTCAAGTATACTCTACTTGGTCTCTTTAGACTGGTGAAACTAGCCGAAGCTACCGATCCAAAACCCAAACTAGTTAGACCAGAATTTTTCAAAGATTAATTTTGAAAATGAAATTTCATTAAAAGGCTTTGTCAAGGAAAGGGTTGATGATCCATAAGGCTACGGCCAAAGAAGGCTAGTGCCTCGCCAAGACCTGGAAGCCAATTTTTGAAATTCAAATTCAAATTATTCTTGGTCAAATTCGAATCTAACACAAATTTTCAGTTAGTTGTAGATTTAGGGTTTAGGGTTTAGGGTTTAGTTAAGTTTTTCAAAATAAATCATGCTTTTCTTTAAAAAAAAATTTTGTTATCAAAACCTGTCTCACAAAACCTATAAGGCTAATGTGATTGAAAACCCTAGATTTGGGTGAGACAGACTAGGCAGTGAAAATCAATTTAAGCTATTCCTGACTCTAATTGGATCCAAACCAACAAAACTCTTTATGTGTAGGAACATAAAGATTTGGACCAATGGATGTTGGATAGCGGTTGCTCCAGACACATGACTGGAGATAAATTGAAATTCACCAAACTCAAGTTCAATAACCTAGGCTCAGTGGCATTTGGCAACAATGCTACACTCAAGGTAAGTGGGTCAGGTAATATTAAACTTAAATCTAACTTTGTGATTAAGAAAGTTCTTTTGGTTGAAAACTTCAATTTTAACTTGCTTAGTATAAGTCAGTTATGTGATTCTGGTTATATAGTCACCTTCAACAATTCTAACTACCTGATTAGAAACGTACAAGACTCAGAAATTATGCTTAAAGGCACTAGGAAAAATAATGTTTACACTATAAACCTTCCCCTAGTACCTAAATGCATGTTAACTCAATTAGAACAATCAAATCTCTGGCATAGGAGACTAATTAAAGGTATTCCCAAAAAATCACCCAACTTGGCCTAATTAAAGGTCTTCCCAAAATTAAAAACCATGAAAACTTAATATGTGAATCATGCAATCAAGGTAAACAAACCAGATCTAATCACAAACTAATTCAATCTGATCTAACTCAAACCACTCTTGAGCTCCTGCACCTTGACCTATTTGATTCACACGAGCCAAGTCACTAAGCAGAAACCGGTACTGCTTAGTAATAGTTGATGATTACTCAAGGTTTACCTGGGTTAGGTTTCTAAAGACCAAAGATGAAACCCTAAACCTATTTAATGAATTCTGCAAGTTAATTGAAAATCAAAATGATACTAAAATCAAAAGACTTAGGAGTGACCACGGGGGAGAATTCAAAAATCAACGGTTCGAGGAATTTTGTAAGGTAAATGGATATTTATATGAATTTTCATGTCCTAGAACCCCCCAACAGAATGGGATAGTCGAAAGAAAAAATAGAACTCTACAGGAAGCCGCTAGGGCTATGCTCAATGAATTTAACTTAGCTAACCAATATTGGGCAGAAGCAATTAGTACGGCTTGCTACATCCAAAATAGGGTCCTGATTAACAAGCGACACAACAAAACACCCTATGAACTATATTACCATAGACTTCCAAATCTACACTACCTAATGGTCTTTGGATGTAAAGTCCATATCCTAAACACCAAAGACTACTTAGGAAAATTCCAGTCCAAGTCAACCCCAGGCATCTTCCTAGGATATTCAACAACAAGTAGAGCCTATAGGGTTTACAACAACCAAACCAAGAAAATCGAAGAAACAACCAACCTAATATTTGATGAAGAAATTAACTCAAATCCAAATCTAACTTCATCAAACACTGATCAAGAAGACAATCAACAAGTTGATGAATCCTTAATTGAACCCATAAACGAACTAACTATTGAACCAACTAGTGAGTCAAATGAACCGATTATTGAACCAATAATTGAACCAACTCAAAGAGTTGAATCAAATAGTGAACCAAACTGACCAGCCGGACCTGAGGCTGAACCAAGCTCTAGAAAAACCAAGAAACCCAGACTCAGTCACCCAATCAATCAAATTGTGGGTGATCCAACTCTAGGAGTCAGGACTAGATCCTCCTATAGAAACCTTAGTCAAATAACAATGATCTCAAAAATAGAACCTAAGACTATAGATGAAGCCTTACCTGATCCTGATTGGATCATAGCTATGCAAGAAGAATTAGCCCAATTTGAGAGGAACCAAGTCTGGGAACTAGTGCCTAAACCTGAAGGCAAATCTATCATTGACACTAAGTGGGTCTTTAGGAATAAGCTAAATGATCAAGGAGAAATAGTCAGAAATAAAGCCCGCTTAGTAGCAAAGGGATTCAGCCAGGTAGAAGGATTAGATTACGACGAAACATATGCCCCAGTAGCTAGACTTGAGTCCATTAGGATGTTATTAGCCTTTGCATCCCATAAAGGATTTAAGCTATACCAAATAGATGTAAAGTCAGCCTTTGTAAATGGATTCATTAAAGAAGAAGTTTATGTAGGACAACCCCCTGGATTTGAGGACCTAGAAAGACCTGACCACGTTTACAAACTTACTAAAGCACTATATGGACTAAAACAAGCACCTGGGCCTGGTATGAATGCTTATCAACTTACTTAATTTCTAAAGAATTTAAACAAGGACAAATTGACTCAACCTTATTTATTTAAAACCCTAGGAAAAGATATATTTAAACAAGGACAAATTGACTCAAACTTTCTAAAAGAATTTGTTAAAATAATGGAAAATGAATTTGAAATGAGCTTAGTTGGTGAGCTTAACTTTTTCCTAGGCTTACAAATTAAACAAACTAGAGATGGAAACTACGTCCATCAATCCAAATATGCTAAAGAGTTAATAAAGAAATTTAAAATGGATAACTCTAAAAGCATAAGTACCCCCATGGCTACTAATATAAAAATAGATAGTGACCCTGATGGTAAACCAGTAGACCTTAAACTCTATAGAAGTATGATAGGTAGTCTACTGTACCTTACAACCAGCAGACCTGATATTCTGTTTGCTGTAGGGATGTGTGCTAGATACCAAACCTGTGCTAAGGAAACGGACTTAGCAGCCCTAAAAAAATACTAAGATATATAAAGGGCACCCTAAATGTAGGGATTTGGTATCCTAGAACCTCAACCTTTGATTTGTCAGGATACTCGGATTCTGACTATGCTGGATGCAAATTAGATAGAAAGAGCACAAGTGGAAGCTACCAACTGTTAGGACAGAGTCTAGTAAGTTGGTGCAGCAGAAAACAACACTGTGTAGCTCTATCCACAACAGAAGCTGAATATGTTGCCTTAGGAGAATGTGTAGCACAACTCTTAAGGACTTCCAGCTCAGCTACACCCAAACTCAAGTATTCATTGACAATATAAGCTCAATTAATCTAACTAAGAACTCAATCCAACATTCCAGAACTAAACACATAGAAGTTAAACATCACTTTGTAAGAGACCATGTAGCCAGGGGTGAAATAGTACTTAAGCACATAGACTCTAAATCCAACCTAGCTGACATATTCACTAAACCGCTACCTGAGTCTGAGTTCAGCTCACTAAGAAGGCAGTTAGGACTATGTTTGGTAGAATAGGTTTACTTTTTTTTTGGTTTTCTAAATCAGTTTTAAAATAGCTTTTAAATGCTTTCAAAATCAACTTTTACTTAGTTTTGAAAAGGTTTGAAAAATAAAATTTTCGACTTAGTTTTATTTTAAAAAAACTACCCCCTTCAAAACTAGGGCTTTTTCGCAAATGGACTTAGCCTCGGCCCTAACCCTAGAAATGCATGCACCTATAGATTTAGAAGCCAGCATCTCACAAGCACCTTAGGGTACTTTTGATTGATAACCTAGAATGAGTTGAGATGCTTAGGTCTTTGCCTTAATTCAAGATGCTTTAAGTCAGTGCATCTGCAGTAATTGGGGCACTAAATACAACTTACACAGTAATCAAGTTAAGTGTTAAGTTTAGAAAATCTAACTTGAACAGAATACTTAACTTGACTAACCCTAGCGAAAACTACTGTTTATAACAGTTAGTAAATAGCTAATTGAGTTAGACATGACCCTAAAAGAGAAAATTGAAACTGATTTGGTTTAGTTCATATCCTGAATTGGCTCAGTACAGCAAATTATGCAATTTATTATTTCTTATGCAATTTATTTATCCTATTTTTGCTATATTTATTTATTTTTGATATATGGCAAAGGGGGAGAGATAGGAAAGGAAAAGTGTATAAATTTTTTTTAAAAATCCAAAACTTCAAACTCTATCCTTTATTCAAAAAGTACTAAGTTTTTTAAATATGTAAAAAAATTTTAAAATTTTCTCTAAGTACTTTGACCTGAAATTTTCAAAATTTTCTCTAAGTACTTTGACCTGAAATTTTCAAAATTTTCTCTAAGTACTTTGAACTGAAATTTTCAAATTTTTCTAAGTACTTCGAACTGAAATTTTCAAAAAATTTTTAAGTATTTTGAACTGAAGTTTTCATTCAAAAATTTTCCTAAGTACTTTGAACTGAAATTTTCAAATTTTCTAAGTATTCGAACTTAAATTTTTAAAATTTCTCTAAGCACTTAAACTTAAGTTTTCAAAAACCCTCTAAGTATTTTAAACTTAAGTTTTCAAAAACTTTCTGAGTACATAAACTTAAATTTTTGAAATTTTCCTTAGTACTCAAACCTAAGTTTTCAAAATCCTTCGTGATATTTAAACTTAAGTCTTCAATGTGTCTAAGTATTTAAAACTTAAATTTTCTACAAAGTGCACAACCAAAATTATTTTGGAAAATACAAAGTCTATGTTGAAAATTACTCTAAGTAAAATTAAAACATCTTTAGACTTAGAATTTTCAAAAACCCACAAACATTTGAAAAATTTAGGGGGAGATTCCTTCCAGGGGGAGGAAACGAAATCTCATCTTTATATGCTCTGATTAACATAACTTTTTGAACCAGGGTTGCCATAAATCAAAAAGGGGGAGATTGTTGGTGCAGAAAGCACCCAAGTCAAACCTGTGTTTTGATAATGGCAACAGGGTTCAAAAGTTAAGGTATAATGGTTGTCTAACATGTTACTCAAGTGTGCAGGCAAAGCCCTAGCGAAGGACTGCTAGGCACCAGGCAAAGGATAGCTTGGTACTGAAGACCTAGCGAAGGACTGCTAGGCACCAGGCGAAGGACAGCTTGGTACTAAAGCCCTGGCGAAGGACTGCTAGGCTGGTGGCGAAGGACAACTTGGTACTGGAGACCTGGCGAAGGACAACTAGGCACCTAGCAAAGGACAACTGGGCAAAAGTCCAACCGGAGGAGCCGGTTGGCATCAGGTACATTCTCCCGAGAGGAGTAGGTGAGGACGCGTTCCCCGTCGAGGGAACAGTAGGCGTCGGTTCGACCTAGGGCTCCATTTTGGAGGCCCAAAGTCAGAACCAAGACAGCTAAGGCTGTATAAACTAACATCTTACTGTTTTATGTTGTTTTGGACTAACCCTAGATGCAGGATCGAAGGAACGAGTGTCTGCAGCTCAGAGAGCCTCAAAGGAGTGAGGCAGCAGCTGACAAGGGCGCCCGGAGTGTCCCGGGCGCCCCCAAAGTGAACAAAAACATATGAAGCAAAGGCAGGCTTCGACAGCTAATGGGCGGGGCGCCCCCATGCTCCCGGGCGGCCCCAGCGTCCCGGGCGCCCACAGCGTCCCGGGCGCCCCCAGTGCAAGCCAACGAAGCAGAATCCAGCGAAGCCAAGGGATAAGAGTTGACCCGGTCATCCCGGGCGCCCCCAGAGTCCCGGGCGCCCCCGTCAAGATCTGATCCCGAGTTTGAAGGGATTAGAGCTGACCGAGTGGAAATCGGATCGGCTGACACGTGGGGGGGCGCCCCCGACGTTCCGGGCGCCCCCAGGGGCTATAAATAGGCCCTCGACCCCAAGGCTTCGAACAACAATTCTTCCAACGCTCCTACGCTCTTCTGCTCCTACGCTCTGCTCCGGAAACCTCCCAACTCGAGATACAAGCGCCGACGACGTCCCTCCGCTCCGAAAACTCCATCTACACCGGACGTCGATAACGAAGAGTTGTTTTTAAGTTTACTATACTACTTTTGTAATATCTCTCTGTAAACTATTTTGCGCAAATATAGAATTGCCCGTAGTAAACGGTCAACGACCGTGGGCCTTGGAGTAGGAGCCGACCGCGACTCCGAACCAAGTAAAAAAACTTGGTGTTTGCGTGTGCTTGATTTAAATTTCCGCTGCGTAATTACTCTAACTTTAATCCGAACGTTTTACGATATTCACCCCCCCTCTATCGTTTCTCTCGATCCAACAATTCGTAGCTATGAAGGTAGGTAATTATACCGATTACATATTATACATATGTAACTATCACATTATGCTATCAACTAATTGAATGTTTGCATAAATCATTGGGTTGTTAACTCATTAACAAGTATGCAACAATACACATAGCACCCAACTGCACCTCTCTTTACATCAACCTTGGCTGTGGCACAACAAATCGATGCTCCAAGCTTAAGGCTGACCCATTAATCAAGATATAGTTTTAATATGGTTGGAGCTCATTCAACCGTTTAGTCAGTCTTGGATGTGTCCAACAACCAAAACTAAGGATTGACCTCTGACTCCAACTATATTAATCATAAACTAATTCCATGGTTTGAACATGTTGAGGTTCAAGCCGGGCATGGATGTGTCCATCAACCCAAACGAGAAATAAAACTCCGGTTCTAACCATATTAATGGAAGGTGTTGGCCTTGTAAATCTTTGCGCCATTATAGAATTGCCCACAGTAAACGGTCAAGGACCGCGGGCCTTGGAGTAGGAGCCGATCGTGACTCTGAACCAAGTAAAAACACTTGTGTTCCATGTGTTTTGAGTTAAATTTCCGATGCGCATTCTCTTTTCTAATCCGAAAATTTTCACGATATTCACCCCCCCCCTCTATCATGTTTACTCGATCCAACAAGATTAAGGGGGAGCATGGTTGCTCCATTTTTGGCGTAAGGGGAACCTTGGAGAGGTTCTTAAAAAGCCTTTGTAAGTCCAGTGTAGGTGGAGCTTGGGAGAAGTTTTAAAAAGCCCGTGAAAAGTCCAAACTTGGAGGGTTAGGTGTGAAAAGTCCTAACTTGGAGGGTTAGGTGTGGAAAATTCCTAACTTGGAGGGTTAGGTGTGGGATGCCTTGGGATAGGATCCATTTTTGCATTACATATTCATTGTTTTTGCTATTGACTACTATTTTGCTTTCCCTAACTTAAACGTATTGCCAAACATAAAAAAGGGGAAGATTGTTGAGGCAATCTGTTGTCCAGAGTGACCAAGTGTTTTGATGTTTGGGCAAAGGGTTTAAGTTAGGATTCCCTTGTGTTCTCATATGTGTTTGTTGAGTGTGCAGGATGTACAGGTTACACATATGAACTTGACTGAAGGGCCTTGTTACGGTGAAGGGTGGTATGGAGATAAGCTGGAGGCTTGTGTGTGCACCCGAGGGACCTTGGAGAGCAGGGACGATGAGCTGATGGGCGTGGACTTCGAGGCATACTGAAGGATGGCATGGAGGCAAGCTGGAGGCTTGCGTGCATTCGAGGGACGGGAGCCGAAGATGAAGAGGGGTGCGAAGGCAATAGTCGAGGATGCAGATAAGGAGTCAGTCGAGTCGTGAGGGTACGAGTGTTGTGTGATTGTACTCAGGAAAGTCCTAGGGTCTGAGTGCTGAGAGAAGTGTACTCGGGAAGGGATACCCTAGGTGGGTGAGTTGGGAAGTCGACTGCCCTTGGGGCAGTCGACTGATAAAACTCACAGAAAGGGTCTGGCACCTGGACCAGTCGACTGCCCTGGGAGCAGTCGACTGGTGGCGAGTTGTCAGCCTAAGTCCTATTTAAAGGGGGCTTCATTTTGGCTGAGACTCTTGACGAATCTTATCTTGGTTAAAGGCAAGATAGTAGTCTTTGTGCTCAGGGATTGTCAAGGTGATTGTGGTGAGGTTTCTCCACCCACAAGAAGTGACAAGAGCTAGCCGGAGGTTATCTGGGGAGTGATCCACCGACGGATTCTTGGATTAGTCACCCGTCCGGGGTGGATACCAAGTAAATCGGGTTTGTTAGCGTTGTTCATTGTTGTTAGTTTTATTTTGTTTGTATTTCCACTGCGCAACTAACAACGTAAGTGAAAAGCATCGAAGAAACGCTATTCACCCCCTCTAGCGTACGGAATCGATCCTACACCCTGAAGTAGCTAGCCGGTTATTCAACATAGACTTCTTCTTCTAGATGGCCATTAAGAAATGCCAATTTGTCAAGCTGAAATATTTTTCACTTTAGTTGAGTGGCTAAAGAGATTATCAACCTTATAGTTTCCATTCGGGCAACGGGAGCGAACACTTTTTCGTAGTTAATGCCGACCTTTTGTTTGTAGCCTTTTGCCACAAGTCGCACATTGTACATTTCTATTTCTCCTTGAGTATTTTTCTTCACTTTATAAACCCACTTCACACCAATGGGTTTGTGGCCATCGGACAAAGTAGTAAGATGCCAAGTTTCATTCTTTCAATTGCCTTAATCTCTTCATTCATGGCTTTCTTCCATTTGCTATCTTTAATAGCTTCTTCAAAAGATACAATCTCTTCATTAACATAAAGAAAAATGAGATTAAGTGGAGTTGTCACCTCATATAATTCTCGAAGACTACTTGTCTTTTGTGGAGGAGGATCTTCTTCATCTGAGGATGATGAAGAGGTAGGTGACGGTGGTGGAGTTGGTTCTTTCTCCTTCACTTGCTCCTTTTCTTGAATCATCACCATATTAGTGCTCCAATTCCAAGCTCCATCTTCTTGAAATTCAACATCTCTACTTATGATAACCATTTTGTTCACTGGATTATAGAGTCTGTAAGCCTTCGATCTTGTATCGTAGCCAATGAAAATGCAAGGTAAGCTTTTGCCATCAAGCTTCATTCTTCTTTGATCCGGAATGTATGCATAGGCAATACACCTGAAGATCTTCAAATGAGATACACAAGGTTTGTATCCAGTCCATGCTTCTTGAGGTGTAACTCCTTCTAGATTCCTTGTAGGACATCTATTTAGCAAATACACAACACAGTTTACCGCTTCGGCTCAAAGTTCTTTAGGCACTTCTTTCGTTTTTACCATACTTCGAACCATGTCAAGAATAGTTCGGTTCTTCTTTTCAGCAACTCCATTTTGTTGAGGGGAGTAATGTGTGGTTAAAGGCCTCTAGATGCCATGATTTTTGCAGAATTTTTCAAATTCTTTTGATGTGAATTCACCACCACGATCTGACCGCATCGCCTTGATAGTATAGCCAGATTGATTTTTTACCAATCCTTTGAATTCCTTGAACTTCTCAAAAGCATCATCTTTATTCATCAAACGATAGACCCAGGTTTTCCTGCTGAAATTGTCAATAAAGGTTAGGAAATATTGACGAGCTCCAAAGGAGGCCAGAGTGATTGGCCCATATATGTCTATATGAATGAGTTCAAGAGGCTTCTTTGTTCGGTTGTGCAATTCATTTGGAAAACTTGCTCTTGGGTGTTTGCCAAGAACACACCTTTCGCAAATATCCTCTTGAGCATTAATATGAGGAAGACCATTCACCATTCCTTTGCTTGAAAGAAGCTTTAGAGCTCTAAAGTTCACATGCCCATACCTCATATGTCATAGCCATGTACTATTCTTCATGTATGCACTTAAGTACTTTCCAGTAATATGATTAATATCAAGAGAAAACATCCTATTTTTAGACATAGAAATATGAGCAATAAATTTGTTTTTCTTTCTCAAACGAAGACTATCATCCTTTAGTTGCATATCAAAACCTTTTTCAAGCAATTGTCCAAGGCTAATAATATTTGTTTTCATGTCGGGCACATAATAAACATTGGTGACATATATGTGAGTTCCATCTTTAAGTTTGATGAGAATCTTACCAATGCCTCTTACTTGGATTTTGGAAGTGTCTCCAAACGAGACTTGTCCATTGACCGTATCATCCAACTCGGCAAACATATCTTTACGCCCACACATATGATTGCTTGCCCCGGAGTCAAAATACCATAAATTCTTGTTTGTGGAATCTCCATCCTTCCTTGCTAGAAAAACCACATCATTGTCATTGCCTTCTTTTGATGCGTAATTAGCATTTCCTTGCACATTGTTAGAGCGACATTCCATTGCATAATGTCTAAATTTGTTGCAAGTATAACATCTTACATGTCTTTTGTCATACCTTTGGTCTCTATCTTAATTGTTGTCATTACTTCATCCTCGGCCTCGAGCAAAGCCCCTGCCACAACCACTACCTCAGCCACATCCACGGAAATCACCACGGCCACCGTCGTTTTCTTGCGAACCTTCGGTCTTTGACTCTTCTTTCTGGTCAACAATTGTGAGCTTGGTTTGTAGAGCCTGTTCCAAAGGCTCTCTCCATCTTCTTTGCATTCTTGCTTCATGAGCTTGTAGAGAGCTTAATAGTTCTTGCACCTTCATTTCCTTCACATCTTTTAATTCTTCTATGGTCGCAACTACATAGTCATACCTTGGCACTAACGAGCGTAGAATTTTCTCTACTACGCGACTATCTTCAATGTCATCACCATTTCTTTTCAATTGGTTGACAATGACCAATACCCGTGTAAAATAGTCTGATACACTTTCAGACTCTTTCATCTCCAACTATTCAAATTCCCCTCTCAAGATTTGAAGGCGAATACTTTTTGCTCTTTTATCACCTTTGTATGCTACTTGTAGGATCTCCTATGCCTTCCTGGAAGTTGTAGCTTTAGCTACTTTCTCAAAAGTGGCTTCATCAAGAGGTTTATAGATAAAGAAAAGAGCTTTCTTATCTTTTCTTTTTTGTTCCGCCATTGTCGTCCTCTATGCCTCCATTTGGTCAACTCCTTCTTGAGACGCTTTGTACCCTCATTCAACAATATCCCATAAACCTTCGCTCTCATGTAAGGCACTTATTTGGATACTCTAATTACCAAACTTCAAGTCAGCAAGACGATGGATAGGAAGCATCAACATGACTCTGATACCACTTTGTTAGGAAATGAGGAGGGGAAAAAAAACTTCATAGAAGAAGGCAAATGAGATGTAGGTAGACTAAATTTTTTTTTCACATTGCCAATGTCACATTTATAGGCTTATTGGATAAGTACTATCCTCAAATACATTGAATCTAGACCATCAACTTTCCACCTCATATATTTTATCTTCAGCAATTTACCAAAAGGCGTACCTAAGAATAGGTATTTACCAAAAGACGTACCATGGTTTCATTTTCACCAAAGGGCGCACTCATTATAGTGAACTTCCTCTTATACCCCTCCTGTTACCTATTGCCTTTCTCTTTCTCTCTCAGTAATAAATTCTGAGACGTCAGCACATGCAACGTGACTTAATTACTGACTTTTATTTTAAAATAATATATTATGGAATCGCCGCTAAATTAAAAAACGTAAGGTAAAAATTGAAAAAATATTTCACTTAAAAAATTTCTCATCCAACGTGATTTAAAAATATAAATAAATGATTTTTATTTTTGATTAAAAGAAATTAATATATTAAATAATATTTAATAAATATATTAATGTATAAAAAGTTTTTTGAAACAAACTGTTGGATTTAAAAATATAAATAAATAATTTTTATATTTGATTAATAGAAATTAATATATTAAATAATATTTAATAAATATATTAATGAATAAAATTTTTTTTGAAAAAACTGACCATGGGCCTGAAATGTATTGATTTCAGGCCCACGCTGGGCCTGAAATAAAAATATTTCAGGCCCAGTGTGGGCCTGAAATAAAAATATTTCAAGCCCAGCGTGGGCCTGAAATTTTTTATTTCAGGCCCACATTGGGCCTGAAATCTTTTGATTCAGGCTCGACGTGAACTCAAATTTTTTTTCTATTTTAAAAATATATTAATATATGAAAAACCTATCAAAACACTTAATTTCAGATTCAAACGCAGGGCCTGAAGTCATCCCAGGAGGGTCTTAAGTCAAATAACTTCAGATTTTATAAATAATTAATTTAATAAATAATAATTAAACATAAAAAATATTGTTAATATTAGAAAATTTTCAGTGCTCTTTGTCCTGAAGTCATGCGACTTCTGGCCTAAGGAGGGCCTGAAGTCTAATGACTTCCGACCCTCCATTATTAAATATAAAAAAAATTAATATAAAGTATAATATATAATTACATATTATTTATAATTTTTATAAAAAAGGTATAATATATAATTACATAATAATAAAATACTATAGGAGTGGTTTAGGTATATCAGTGAGTTTTGAGCAAAACTCACTAATGGACCTACCATATTTGGAATTCTGAAAACTCTATATTAGTAGACAGGGTTGAGCTAGCAGATGAGATTTTGGGTGCCGAAACCTCTAATCTTGCTGTATCGCCAATGCTATAGGAGTGGTTTAGGTATATCAGTGAGTTTTGAGCAAAACTCACTGATGGACCTACCATATTTGGAATTCTAAAAACTCTATATCAGTAGACAGGGTTGAGCTAGGAGATGAGATTTTGGGAGTCAAAACCTCTAATCATGCTGTATCACCAATGCTATAGGAGTGGTTTAGGTATATCAGTGAGTTTTGAGCAAAATTCACTGATGGACCTACCATATTTGGAATTCTGAAAACCCTATATCAGTAGATAGGGTTGAGCTAGGAGATGAGATTTTAGGTGCCGAAACCTCTAATCTTGCTGTATCACCAATGCTATAGGAGTGATTTAGGTATATCAGTGAGTTTTGAGCAAAACTCACTGATAGACCTACCATATTTGGAATTCTAAAAACTCTATATCAGTAGACAGGGTTGAGCTAGGAGATGAGATTTTGGGTGCCGAAACCTCTAATCTTGCAGTATCACCAATGCTATAGGAGTTGTTTAGGTATATCAGTGAGTTTTGAGCAAAACTCACTGATGGACCTACCATATTTGGAATTCTGAAAACTCAATATTAGTAGAAAGGGTTGAGCTAGGAGATGAGATTTTGGGTGCCGAAACATCTAATCTTGCTGTATCACCAATGCTATAGGAGTGGTTTAGGTCTATCAGTGAGTTTTGCTATAAAGATAGTAGCATTAAAAATATAAATAAATGATTTTTGTTAATATAGTAGCATTAAAAATATAAACAAATGATTTTTATATTTGATTAATAGAAATTAATATATTAAATAATATTTAATAAATATATTAATGTATAAAAAATTTTTTGAAAAAAACTGACCGTGGGCCTGAAATCTATTGATTTCAGGCCCACGCTAGGCCTGAAATATTTTTATTTCAGGGCCACGCTGGGCCTGAAATCTTTTGATTCAGGCCCGACGTGAATGCAAATTTTTTTTCTATTTTAAAAATATATTAATATATAAAAAACCTATCAAAACACTTAATTTCATATTCAAACGCAGGGCCTGAAGTCATCCTAAGAGGGTCTGAAGTCAAATAACTTCAGATCCTATAAATAATTAATTTAATAAATAATAATTAAACATAAAAAATATTGTTAATATTAAAAAATTTTCAGTGCCCTTTGGCCTGAAGTCATCCGACTTCAGGCCTAAGGAGGGCCTGAAGTCTGATGACTTCAAGCCCTCCAATATTAAATATAAAAAAAATTTATAAAAAGTATTATATATAATTACATATTATTTATAATTTTTATAAAAAAGGTATAATATATAATTACATAATAATAAAATGCTATAGGAGTGGTTTAGGTATATCAGTGAGTTTTGAGCAAAACTCACTGATGGACCAACCATATTTGGAATTCTGAAAACTCTATATCAGTAGACAGCGTTGAGCTAGGAGATGAGATTTTGGGTGCCGAAACCTCTAATCTTGCTGTATCACCAATGCTATAGGAGTGGTTTAGGTATATCAGTGAGTTTTGAGCAAAATTTACTGATGGACTTACCATATTTGGAATTCTGAAAACCCTATATCAGTAGATAGGGTTGAGCTAGGAGATGAGATTTTAGGTGCCGAAACCTCTAATCTTGCTGTATCACCAATGCTATAGGAGTGATTTAGGTATATCAGTGAGTTTTGAGCAAAACTCACTGATAGACCTACCATATTTGGAATTCTAAAAACTCTATATCAGTAGACAGGGTTGAGCTAGGAGATGAGATTTTGGGTGCCGAAACCTCTAATCTTGCAGTATCACCAATTCTATAGGAGTGGTTTAGGTATATCAGTGAGTTTTGAACAAAACTCACTGATGGAACTACCATATTTGGAATTCTGAAAACTCTATATCAGTAGAAAGGGTTGAGCTAGGAGATGAGATTTTGGGTGCCGAAACATCTAATCTTGCTGTATCACCAATGCTATAGGAGTGGTTTAGGTCTATCAGTGAGTTTTGCTATAAATATAATAGCATTAAAAATATAAATAAATGATTTTTGTTAATATAGTAGCATTAAAAATATAAACAAATGATTTTTATATTTGATTAATAGAAATTAATATATTAAATAATATTTAATAAATATATTAATGTATAAATTTTTTTTTGAAAAAAACTGACCGTGGGGTTGAAATCTATTGATTTCAGGCCCACACTAGGCCTAAAATATTTTTATTTCAGGGCCACGCTGGGCCTGAAATCTTTTGATTTAGGCCCGACGTGAATGCAAATTTTTTTCTATTTTAAAAATATATTAATATATAAAAAACCTATCAAAACACTTAATTTCATATTCAAACGCAGGGCCTGAAGTCATCCTAAGAGGGTCTGAAGTCAAATAACTTCAGATCCTATAAATAATTAATTTAATAAATAATAATTAAACATAAAAAATATTGTTAATATTAAAAAATTTTCAGTGCCCTTTGGCCTGAAGTCATCCGACTTCAGGCCTAAGGAGGGCCTGAAGTCTGATGACTTCAGGCCCTCCAATATTAAATATAAAAAAATTATAAAAAGTATTATATATAATTACATATTATTTATAATTTTTATAAAAAGGTATAATATATAATTACATAATAATAAAATGCTATAGGAGTGGTTTAGGTATATCAGTGAGTTTGAGCAAAACTCACTGATGGACCAACCATATTTGGAATTCTGAAAACTCTATATCAGTAGACAGGTTGAGCTAGGAGATGAGATTTTGGGTGCAGAAACCTCTAATCTTGCTGTATCACCAATGCTATAGGAGTGGTTTAGGTATATCAGTGAGTTTTGAGCAAAACTCACTGATGGACCTACTATATTTGGAATTCTGAAAACTCTATATCAGTAGACAGGGTTGAGCTAGGAGATGAGATTTTGGGTGTCGAAACCTCTAATCTTGCTGTATTACCAATGCTATAGGAGTGGTTTAGGTATATCAGTGAGTTTTGAGCAAAACTCACTGATGGACCTACCATATTTGGAATTCTAAAAACTCTATATCAGTAGACAGGGTTGTGCTAGGAGATGAGATTTTGGGTGCCGAAACCTCTAATCTTGCTGTATCACCAATGCTATAGGAGTGGTTTAGGTCTATCAGTGAGTTTAAAACTCACTGATAGACCTAAACCACTCCTATAGCATTGGTGATACAGTAATATTAGAGGTTTCGGCACCCAAAATCTCATCTCCTAGCTCAACCCTGTCTATTGATATAGAGTTTTCAGAATTCCAAATATGGTAGGTCCATCAGTGAGTTTTGCTCAAAACTCACTAATATACCTAAACCACTCCTTAAACATTGGTGATACAGCAAGATTATAGGTTTCGGCACCCAAAATCTCATCTCTTAGCTCAACCCTATCTACTGATATAGAGTTTTCAGAATTCCAAATATGGTAGGTCCATCAGTGAGTGTTGCTCAAAACTCACTGATATACCTAAACCACTCCTATAGCATTGGTGATACAGCAAGATTATAGGTTTCGGCACCCAATGTAACACCCAATAATTTTCTGGTATTATTAGGGATTTTTCGGAATTTTTTTAGCATTTTTCGGAATTAAAATAAAAAGAAAAAAATTAAAGGGTCAGGTGGGGATTGATCTCGCGACCACGCGAGAAGCCAATCCCTAAACAAGTCCAAGTAACCAGCTGGGCTAAGGTATCAAGCAGAGAAAAGGATGAAACGAAATAATATTATAGTTGATTTAACCCGTTTCATGAAGAGGTATTTAAACTTCCACTTAAGTTGAGTTAAGACCCCATTAGGGCTTGGAGGAGGAGGTCGCGCGAGCTGGGTGGGAGGCTGCGAAAAACAGGGAAGAAAAGGAGAGTTTTCTCCTCCTTCTTCTTCCTCTTGAAGTAGAAAATCTAGGGCTTCTTTCCTAGGGCCAAGGGTGAAGTTTTCTTGCAAAGGAAGAGGAAAAGAACCCTACGCTAGGAATTTCGAGATACTTAGTGAGTTTTCTTCAAGAAAAGGGTAAGTAAATCACTCACCTGCAATAGGAGTAGCTTCGCATGTAGTTTTCTTGTTGTAGAACCTTGATTTTGTAATCTAAGTGCATGCTTGGAGAATATTGTTTATGGTGTGATTTAAGTTTCTCAAGAATACATGTTTTTAATCATAGAACTTGAATTGGAGTAGATTTTATATGTGTGATCTAAGCATGAAAGACCAAGTTCTTGAAAAGTCCCAAAGATGAGTTTTGGGTTAAGGGCACGCAAGGTGCTCGATGAAAGTTCCAAGTGAGAAAGGTAAAGTTTTGTAGTGCAAAAAGTTATGCAAAAAGAAAGTTAGCTTGATAAATACAAGCATTATGAGTAAGAAAGTATTTTACTTTTGTAAAGTGACATGTACCGGGCAAAAGAGAGGCCCACAGAAAGTTAGAAAGAAGCTCTAATAGGGTGCGGTGGCTAGCTACCCCAAAACCTATTAGGGATGCGCGCATTGGTACACTGATACCAGGTACATTGTCAAGGCCTGAGAAAGTTGATTATTATTTTGAAGTATATGAGTATATGAAAGTGTTTCAATTTCCTAAAGTGCATGTTATGTAGGATAACATGGTTATGTTATAAGCATGTTAAAGGGAAAGTGCAAAGAAGTTGTGTTTTAAAGTATGGAAATGTGTCATTAGTAAGTTTCAAAAGAAATTATAAGCATGTTAGATTTGCCAATGTTTTAGTGCTAGTAAATGTTTTCAAGTATGATTGAGCATGATAAGTATATGAAAGTTTCCATGTGTAAGTATTTCAAAGTGCATGTGTTTTGAAGCAAGCATTATTTGAAAAGAGCATGTTTATCCCTTATCGTTGGATTTGTGAGTTAGGATTTACTTACTAAGCATTTTGCTTATTAGTTGCATTTCCTTCTATTGCAGACAAAGGTAAAGAAAAAGCATAAGTTAAGGAGGCGAAGGGACTTGCATTGATATTCAGTGGCGGCGGAACCGTGGAAGAGATCTTTGGGCTAAGTCTTGTAGAACATGTGTTTTGGTATTTTGAAGTGGTAGAATGAAGGACTTTGTTTAAACTACGCATAGGGGTTAAGTTTGGTACAAACTCTAGAGTGTTTTGCTTACATTTTATAGTTTTGTTAAATCTCGCAAGGATTCTAATTTCAAGTTATCGGATTCATTTTGAGTTGCTAAAATGTTTATAAAACTAGTATAGAGTATAGAAATGCAGTTATGTCTTTGTATACATTGGAGGTATGTGAATTGGGGACTTTTGAAACAAGTTTTCAGGTCTGAAATGCAGGTTTTCAGGCGTGCCAGTCGACTGGTTTAGAACCAGTCGACTGCCCTATCGAACAGTAGCTTCTGTTCGACGCACCAGGTGACTGCCACGAGGCCAGTCGACTGGTGCCGCACCCAGAAACTTGCTGTGGCCGATACCAGTCGACTGGCTATATAGCAGTCGACTGGTACCATTAAAAAGAAGTTGTGTAGAGCAGCTAGTTAGTGCTTTAGTGTTACAACTTACAGGTCTAGGGGTCAATTCCTGGCCAAGCTAATAAAATTAAAGTTGTTTTGTTTTTTTTGGAAAAAAAAGAGAGAAGGAAGAAAAAAAAAATTCATAGCAAGTTAAAGGAAGTCAAGTAGTTATAATCTAAGGCTAAGAACAAGGTAAAGTTAAGGTCCAGTAAATGTGGCGCCCGCCTTAAGGAAGAGAGAGAAGTTAAGGAAGGCGGGTCGTCACACCCAAAATCTCATCTCCTAGCTCAACCCTGTCTACTGATATAGAGTTTTCAGAATTCCAAATATGGTAGGTCCATCAGTGAGTTTTGCTCAAAACTCGCTGATATACCTAAACCACTCCTATAGCATTGGTGATACAGCAAGATTAGAAGTTTCGGCACCCAAAATCTCATCTCCTAGCTCAACCCTATCTACTGATATAGAGTTTTCAGAATTCAAATATAGTAGGTCCATCAGTGAGTTTTGCTCAAAACTCACTGATATACCTAAACCACTCCTATAACATTTTATTATTATGTAATTATATATTATACCTTTTTTATAAAAATTATAAATAATATGTAATTATATATTATACTTTTATAAATTTTTTTTATATTTAATAATGGAGGGCCTGAAGTCATCAGACTTCAGGCCCTCCTTAGGCCTGAAGTGGATGACTTCAGGCCAAAGGGCACTGAAAATTTTTTAATATTAACAATATTTTTTATGTTTAATTATTATTTATTAAATTAATTATTTATAGGATCTGAGTTATTTGACTTCTGACCCTCCTGGGATGACTTCAGGCCCTGCGTTTGAATCTGAAATTAAGTATTTTGATAGGTTTTTTTATATATTAATATATTTTTAAAATAGAAAAAAAATTGAGTTCACGTCGGACCTGAATAAAAATTCAGAAAGGGCCTGAAATAAAAAATTTCAGGCCCACGCTGGGCCTGAAATAAAAAATATTTCAGGCCAAGCGTGGGCCTGAAATCAATAGATTTCAGGCCCATGGTAAGTTTTTTCAAAAAAAATTTATTCATTAATATATTTATTAAATATTATTTAATATATTAATTTCTATTAATCAAATATAAAAATCATTTATTTATATTTTTAAATCCAACAGTTTGTTTCAAAAAACTTTTTATACATTAATATATTTATTAAATATTATTAATATATTAATTTCTATTAATCAAAAATAAAAATTATTTATTTATATTTTTAAATCACGTTGGATGAGAAATTTTTTAAGTGAAATATTTTTTCAATTTTTACCTTACGTTTTTTAATTTAGCGTCGATTCCATAATATTTTATTTAAATTAAAAGTCAGTAATTAAGTGACGTTGCATGTGCTGACGTCTCAGAATTTCTTACTGAGAGAGAAAGAGAAAAGCAATAGATAACAGAGGGGTATAAGATAAGTTCACTATAATGAGTGCGCCCTTTGGTAAAATACAAACCATGAGACGCCCTTTGGTAATTTCTATTTGTTACGTACGCCCTTTGGTAAATTGTCGTTTTATCTTCACTTATTCTTATCTTATCAATATCAACTTTCCACCTCATCCATATCACTACCACCTCATTTCTATCCACAATTAATTAAGTTTACTTTTCAACAAATAGGGCCTACTTTATTAGTCATTTCATGAGTATTATTGAAGTTATTGAATATTATTGAGGTGATCAAATAGTTTACTACAACCAATCAGTAAACATAGCCCAATGTGCTCAGTTTTATAATAATCTAGTTCGGATAGGCGAGTTGGCATTCTCTATAAAGTTGCTGGGAGGGATTTTAGATTTTTTTTCTTACAGTTCTAAGTGGTCACTTAGGACTAAGGCCATCTACTTGTCCATTTTAGTGTTACCATAGTAGGGAGCTGCCATTTGGCATTCCCTATTCCCACATTACTTTAGATACTATCTATTTATACTTCTTTGGGGAAGAGGGGTTGCTACTGTGAGTGACTTTAGTTGCATCTCACTAAGAGTACATGACTATGTTCTGTATAGAGTCCTTGTAGGTCCCATGCATGCTGGCTAGAGGAGGGGTGAATAGCCCTGAAAATTAAAACTAAATCTTTGCTATTCTCTAAGAAAAGATGAACAGATTAGTTAAGTAGTTAAAATAAATAATTCAAACATAAACAACTATAAAAGAAGAGGTCACTGTTTACTTGGTTGCAACCAGGGTAGTTGCTAATCCAAGACGTTTGAAAAGATCCAATAAAATCTCCTTTGGTGTAGTGGAGAAGTCTCTTATAAACTTGGAAAGCATAGAAAAGAGTAGGAAATTTAATACATGTTGTTATTACATCTTCCTAGCTCTAGGGGATTATTTATAGCCTAAAACAGAAGTGAAAGTTGTGCTGACGTGGATCTGAGACGCCTCAGTTGTCATCTGAGGCGCCTTAGATGGATAAGACTTTATCCATGGTGCCAATGGTCATTCATCGATAACTCTTGATCTGAGGCTTCTTAGTTCTGACCTGAGACGCCTCAAGTCACCTCAATTCTGACTTCAGGCGCCTCATGTGGAATTTAAGGCACCTCAGTTCTGTTTTTGTGCAGAACTGATTCTTTAAACTGAGGCACCTCTCAAGGCAACTGAGGTGCCTCAGTTGACCATCTAGTCAAATTCATCATCTATGTTGACTTTTCACCATCTTTATTCGCTTAGGTGATTTTCAGCCAACTAGAGTTAGGCTCACCCAAACCTGACTTCGATTTTCACCTCGAACAGGCATCTTCCTTAGGTTTTCGTCACTCAGACATCGCACACACCCTTCTCATCCACCGATATACTCTTCCGCAACCTTTGCATCCCTCGGATCCACCTAACCCGTCGGCTCCCTTCCCTATGCCATCCTTCTCTGCTACGTCTTTCACTCGACTTCTTGTGCTCCTAAGCTCCTGCACACTTCGACATAAGGATCATAAACACACAGGACCTAACTTGACTTGGTTGATCACATCAAAATCAACCCAGAGTACTTACAATCTCTCCCTTTTTGATGTGTATCAACCCAAGTTAAGTTAGGATAAACCAAAACATAAAATAACATTATTTTTTTAAAAAAAATAAAACATATTAGCATAAAGATATTGCAAGTAAACCTCCCTATAACTTAACTCTCACATTCTCCCCCTTTGTTATATAAAAAAATTAGGGTTTTTAAATATTGCAAAAAAACCTTTTCTAAGGGGTAAAAAGAAATTTCTATGTATTTTTAAAATTAACATGCACTTTGATTTTAGAAAGAAAAAACTCATTAAAAACTCATCCAAAGGTAAAAAAATTGAGAAATTTTTGCAAACATGATTACCTAAAAACATTCAAACAGATTAAACATGCTTTCGAAAGACTCTGTTCGGTCGAGGTGGACCGGCAAGAGAGGGGTGAATTGCAGCTGTAAAATGAAAATCAATCTTTTGTGCGGTCTCACAAAAAATTTAGATTAGTTACAAAAATCAGTTAAAACAAACATAAACTAATTAAACTAATAAAATGCTAAGACACAGAGATTTACTTGATTACAACCTAGGAAGTTGCTAATCCAAGACGACTGAAGCTCACTATCAAAATCTCCTTCTGGCGGAGAAGCCTTTTACAGACTTTGAAGCACAAGACAGAAGAAAACTAATGATTGAATTGTTTGCAGTTGATGGATGATTGAAAACTGAGCTCTAGGGGCCTATTTATAGCCTCGGTCAAAGTTATCCGTTTGCTGACATGACACTTATAGGGCGCTTGAGTGCTCTTGGGCACCTAACACGTGGCTTAATAGTTATCCAACGCGCAATGTTCGCAAATGACTAAATATAGCATCTCGAGTGCCTGTATGAACTGTTAGATCGTTGTGCTTTGCTAGAGGGGGGTGAATAGCAATTTTCAGTTTATTCTTCCTACAAGTGTTAGTGCGCAAGCGGAAATAATAACAATAAACACAAACAAACGCTAACAAACCTATTTACGTGGTTCGGAGATGAAGACTCCTACTCCACGACAGTCCGTGAGGTGGACGAACCCTCGATCCTTCGGCGGATCACTCCCCGGATGCTCTTCGGCTAGCTTGTGTAGCTCCTTGTGGGTGGAGAAACCTCGCCACAATCCCAAGTACACTTCTGAGCTCTCAAGACTACTAACAAGCCTTAACCAAGCTTGTTTCGTCAAGAGTTCTCAGCTCAACCCGAGTTCTCTTAAATAGAACTCAAAACTGAAACCCTCGCCACCAGTCGACTGGTCATTTACCAGTCAACTGGTCCCACTCAACTAGCCAGCCAACGACTAGTTTTTGAGCTCACCAGTCGACTGCTCCCATGACAGTCGACTGGTCTCGGGTCGATTACATTCTATGAGTTTCTGTTTGTGCTGGCAGTCGACTGTCTTTCTCCCAGTCGACCGCCCAGCCTATACAAACACTCATCCTTACTTCAACGACCCTCCTCCACCCGTTCCTTCAGTTACACTCCCTTGGCTTGCCCCTTGAAGTCCTCTTCCACAGGATATCGTCCCTCGGATGCGTACACACGCTTTCCCTTGGCTTGCCTCCATGCCACCCTTCACGTGTGCCCTTTGAAGTCCACTTCCCGGCTTGCCCTTGGAGTCCTCCTCCCTCGGCTTTCGTTACTTGTGACTCAGCTGACTCTTCACCAGTAGCCTCAACTGTTGCCTTCACGCCCTCTTCGTCTTCGGCCCTCATCCCTCGGATGCACACAATCCTCCAACTTGCCTCCATGCCATCCTTCACGTATGCCTCGAAGTCCGCGTCCCTTAGCTCAGCGTCCCTGCTATCCAAGGTCCCTCGGGTGCACAAAAGCCTCCAACTTGCCTCCATGCCACCCTTTACCTGAAGACATCAACCAAGTCCATGTGTACGTGCAAACCTGCAAACTCACGTACACATATTAGAACAACAACAAACCCTAACTTAACCATATTGACACACACATCAAAACCCATGATCCTCCAGATCATACTTGGGCCGATTGCCCCAACAATCTCCCCCTTTTTGATGTGTGACAATATGTTAAGTTAGGTAAACAAAAGCAATAATAATAGTAACAATTGAAAATTAAAGCATAACAAACAAGAGACAACCTCCCCCTTAACCTATGTTTCTCCCAATTTTCAATTCTCACCACAACACCAAGTTAAGTTCTCCCCAACTTAACACAACAACACAACACCAAGCTAAGTTCTTTCCAACTTAACACAACTCACAACTTTCCCATGTCAAGTTAAACCTAACTTAACACCCAAGTTCTCCCCCTTTGACACCATCAAAAAGATTGCCCCAAGCAATCCTATCCCTAGTGCCAAAAAGATCTCACCAGATTTCTGAAAAACCCCTCAGAAATTAATAATTTGTATTCTGCCCGAACCATTAGTCGACTACCCCTGGGGCAGTCACTGATACTCCCATTTCTGAAATTTTAGCCGAATTTTAGAAACCCTAGAAAATTATAGAAAATTTCAAAAAATGTAAAATTTTGTAAGCACATTTGTTAGGATATGCTCTACGCTAGAAAAATATAGTTTCATGAAAAATATCAAATGTGCTTGACTTTTGGTACATCCTCTAATTTCCTCAAAAATGGTCAATTTGTATCAACTTTGAAATCTATCTATAATCCCATGTGTTTTCCAAGGCTAATCATTATAATTTGACACATGAAATTGTCTTCAACTCTCCCCTTTTTCTTATGTATTCTTAATATGATAAAATCCTCTCCCTTTTTATCTCTTAATCCTAGATACATATGGAAAACTTATCAATCTACCTTGAATTTCAAGATATCAATAAAGCCTCATTTGATACAATCAATATTAAATCATAATGTAAAACTCTATTCAAGGAATATGAAATCATAAACAAGGATTTTAATTTAAGGTCATATCCTATTATCCAATAGTAATTTATGAACTTCAAATCATATAATATCAATTCATGACATAAAATCTCATAAAGTACCATGACCCTTTCTTATGCTCCGAATTTTGCAAGTTCTTATCATCCAATATGCCTTTTCTATCTAAACCTACGGATCAGTCGACTGCCCTAGGGGCAGTTGACTGGCAAAACAAACAGAAGGTTCCTAGTGTCGATTCTACCTGGATCAGTCAACTGCCTCTAAGCCTGTCGACTGATACCTGAATTTCAAGTTTTCAGCCTAATTTCAGAAATGCCAAATTAATTCCACAAATCTCCAAAAAAATCTAAAATTTCGTGGAGAGATTTGTGGAACCTATGTCTACTTGGAAAAAATATGTTTTCAAACAAATCTACTCCGGATCCTAAGATTGGCACGAAATTTAACCTTTCCTAAATTATATCATTTAAACTCATCCAAAAGACCTAACTTTGGCCTTTCCTTGATGTATCTTCTCATACATGATCATAATACATTTTTAGCCCTGAGTTATATGACACTTACATATTAAACCTTAATTTTATCAATTATAATCCTATTTTCATCTTTTTCTCCATAAATCTCCCTTTAATGTGCCAATTTTCTAGGATTAAGACTTACCCTAGTCTTCCAAACCTTTTGGCACATTTCTTAGTCCACCTAGACCTCCTAGAAAAACACCTCTTGAGATCCATTTACTATGGATCCCAAAGGCTCCTAGAGCTCCCCCTTGAGCTCTTAGCCCTAGCCACCTCCCTAGGTGACTCAATCCACACTAGACCACACCGGTGTGCCCCCGGTGATTCTTGGCCCACAAAACTAACCTTCTTAACCTTAGACACCTTGTCTTTGGTTAAGTCCTTCTCTTTACCTTTAAATGGCACCCCTTGCCATTTTTGGACTTCTCCTTCTTGCTATAATTATATGCTTCCCTAACATACTTCTTTTCATTGGCATTGGAGACCTTAGACCAATATCCCAACCCCGATCTATCATGGTTGGGTTTTAAACTACTCAACACCATATCTAAACCCTTAGACCCAACCATGAATTTTTCTAGGGTCTTTTCCAATTTATCAAGCTTTGCCCTCAAGGCTTGATTTTCCCTTTCTAGACTTTTAACCCTAGAATCCACATGTCCACCTTGGACATTTCTAGACCTACCCGCCTTTCTAGGCATATGTCTCCCCTTCATGGGATTAATGCCTTGATCCTTAGGTCCTAAGGTCTTGGATTTTTCATGATGCATGACCTTTCTAGGGTTTTGATCTACCTTGTTAACCCTATTCCTATCATGATATTTAAATCCGAAATTATGCACAAGCAAGCATTTTCCCTAATTCTAGCATGCATGGAGGAACTTAAATTTGAATTGCATTTTAATTTGAAGTTAGGGATTACCTCCCTTACCCTTGTAGTTCCTCCTTGATGAGAGCTTCTTTGAATTCTTTCCTCCTTCTCCCATCTTCTCAATTGCTCCATGTTATTTAGCTCTCCTTTTCTCAGACATTTTGTGTGATAATGCCCTAGTTCTCCACATGTGAAGCATTTAATTTTCTTTCTTTTCTCTTGGGCTTCTCCATTCCTACACCCCATGTTAGATTTAAAAGAAATTGAAATGGGTTTAGGATTTACCTCCTTTTTCTTACCCTTTGGATACTTGTCCTTGTAGTGTCCCTTTTCATTGCACCCAAAGCATACTATGTGGTCTTTTGTTCTTGCTTTGGTGGAGGTAGGAGCTTCTTCTTGCTCCGGTATGGAAGTGGGTCTCTCCTCCCCCTCAATCCTTGAGGTGGTGACCTCTTCCTCTTCCCTTGATGAAGTGGACGACCTCTCACTTTCTTCTTCCACTTCACTTGATGAGATGATCAATTCTTCTTTTTCTCCTTCTTTCTCTTGAGTCATTGAACTCATCTCTTTTGTCTCTTCCACTACTTTAGTTTGTGTGGGATTTTCATGAAATGCTACCAACTTGTTCCATAGCTCATGTGTATTTTGATATTTTCCTACACCACTAATTACATTGTTAGGCAAAATATTAAGTAAAATTGCAATTACCGTTTCATTTGCCCTAGATTGATTTTGTTGCTCCTGATTCCAATATCGTGGCCTAAGCTTCTTCCCGTGCTTATCCTTTGGAATTTCGAATGGTTCTTCAAGCGCAATCCTAGGGTCCCATTCCATTCCGAACCATGTCTCTATCCTTGCTCTCCAATATCCGAAATCCTCATGGTCATAGGAGGGTGGTGTGTTGATATCATCCCCTAGCTTATCTTCCATCATTTTTCCCTCTAGGTTTCTTGCTCCTTTGGTGGTTAGTCCAACAAGAGCGGTCCAAGCTCTGATACCACTTGTTAGATCGTTATGCTTTGCTAGAGGGGGGAGGGGGTGAATAGCAATTTTCGATTTGTTCTTCCTACAAGTGTTAGTGTGCAAGCGGAAATAATAATAACAAACATAAACAAACGCTAACAAACCTATTTACGTGGTTCAGAGATGAAGACTCCTACTCCACGACAGTCCGTGAGGTGGACGATCCCTCGATCCTTCGATAGATCACTCCCCGGATAATCTTCGGCTAGCTCGTGTAGCTCCTTGTGGGTGGAGAAACCTCGCCACAATCCCAAGTACACTTCTGAGCTCTCAAGACTACTAACAAGCCTTAACCAAGCTTATTTCGTCAAGAGTTCTCAGCTCAACCTGAGTTCTCTTAAATAGAACTCAAAACTGAAACCCTCACCACTAGTCGACCCTCCTCCAAGCGTTCCTTCAGGTACACTCCCTTGGCTTGCCCCTTGAAGTCCTCTTCCATAGGCTATCGTCCCTCGGATGCGCACACAAGCCTTCCCTTGGCTTGCCTCCATGCCACCCTTCACGTGTGCCCTTTGAAGTCCACTTCCCGGCTTGCCCTTGGAGTCCTCCTCCCTCAGCTTTCGTTCCTTGTGACTCAGCTAACTCTTCACCAGCAGCCTCGACTGTTACCTCACGCCCTCTTCGTCTTCGGCCCTCGTCCCTCGGATGCACACAAGCCTCCAACTTGCCTCCATGCCATCCTTCACGTATGCCTCGAAGTCCGCATCCCTTGGCTCATCGTCCCTGCTATCCAAGGTCCCTTGGGTGCACAAAAGCCTCCAGCTTGCCTCCATGCCACCCTTCACCTGAAGACATCAACCAAGTCCATGTGTACGTGCAAACCTGTAAACTCACGTACACATATTAGAACAACAACAAACTCTAACTTAACCATATATGCACACACATCAAAACCCATGATCCTCCAGATCATACTTGGGCCGATTGCCCTAACATGAACAAGGGCGTCCGAGAGATCGGGCGCCCGAGAGCTCGGGTGCCCGTATGCTCACGCCCGCCTAAGAGTGGATATTTTGGTCAGCAACCGCTGACCACTCTCCAGCTTGACTTCCTGTCTTCTTGGGTGATTTCTGGCCAACCAGAGTTAGGCTTACCCGAACCTGACTCCGACCTTTCGCCCCTTGAGCATCCTTCCTTCTGGCTTCTCATCCCTCGAACGTCGTGCACGTCCTTCTCGCTCCACCAAAGTACTCTTCAGCGGCTTCCGCGTCCCTCAGATGCACCGAGCCTGTCGTCTCACTCCCCCGTGCAATCCTTCTTGTCCATTGTATCTTATACTCGACTTCCTCTGCTCCTATGTTCCTGAACACTTTGATAGAAGGATCAAAAATAACATGACCAAACTTAACATGGTTGATCACATCAAAACTAATCAGGGCACCAACAGACTCATGAATATTTAAAGCAATTTATTTCTAACTACTAAACATGCAAAAAATAATAATCTAGCATTTTAATATAGATATGGGGATCCAATAAAGATTTCTACCTACTGGATTAATCAAAAACTTAAGTGGAATATAATTTTTAGGTACTTTTATAATTTGGCCTCTGTAGTTCCTCAAATATCAATTTAATCCTTTAAAATACTTAACTGTTGAGCTAGAAACATTTGAACATACATGATTTTTCAACAATTCTATTTGTTATTTTAAATTTGCATTTTCTATTAGTAATTTGTCATATAAATCTAGTGGACATATAGTAGATAACTTCTTTTTTTCATATCTACACATTTAAATTTTAACTTGCATAAAGATCTAGTCAATTGTTTGATATCATGATATAATTGATCATGATGTAGTAGACATACTTCACTTACTATCTATCGTTTGAAGTTGGAAGTTGCTCCTTCATCGCTGCATTCTTCTAAAGATAAGTGCTAGTCTAACATACTCCTCGAGTTCGGACTCTAATGATGACATGTTGTCCTATATGACTTTCAGGTTTTTGTGCTTGCCCTTCTTTGGTCTTTTTTCTTCAGCTTTGGACAGTTTTCTTTTATATGCCCTTCTTCACCATAATTGTAGCATCTAACTTTCTTTCTTTCCAGAGAATATTTCTTGCCTGCATCTTAAATTTATTAGATTAAAAATATTTATTTAGCTTTCATACCATGTAGGTCGTTTCCTCTTTATGGGTTGAAGATTCTATTTTTGGTTCGATCTTCCTTGAGTTTTGGACAATATTATCTATTCTTTTAGTTCTTCCTACACATCAAGACTCATGAAGTTCTAAAGAAAAAACTAAATATGCTAATGTACTTACCTCCAAGTATTTAGATATGTAGTAGGAATCTACTATCGATGTCCATTCTTGGGTTCTAGGGAAAGCATTGTGTACATACCAAACTGAGTCTCAATTCGTTACTAATTCGCCGAGGTTTGTGAGCCTAGTGACAACTCCTTGATCTTTGGTACCTTTCCAACTGTAATATTGGAATATGGTATCAAATCATTACCGAATCATTATCGAATCACCGAGGTCTAAATCGTCTTTCAAGGATGCTAAGATGGATGTTATATTTAGGTCAGATTTTTCTGTGATGGATTGTGGGTTTTAAAGTCAAGAAGAGGCAATTTACAAGAAATGATAGTGAAATGAAACCCAATGCATGCTATGACCAAAAGTGAGCATTTAACTAAATTAAGTTGCAAAGAGATCTATCAACTAAAGAGCATAACGAAGCTACAACTTCATGATGAACAAAGCAAACAATTAACTATTGGAAGCATAGAATGACATTCAAATGGCAAGAGAACATGAACTAACAGTCACACAGTGAGCAATATCATAATGACAAATAATTCATTCAAGATAACAAAAGTAGGGGTTGAGCAATTGACGATTAACAACCAAATAATCCAAAACAAATAATGTGGGACCGGTGTCGTCGAGAGGGGGGGTGAATATCGACTCGTTAAAACTTCTTCGTAAATACGTCCGATGTTTGTTTTATTCAGAGAGTTAGTAGCACAGCGGAAAAATAAAAAGAATGAAGCAACACAGACGACAAGCGGGTTTTACTTGGTTCCCAACCCCCCAGGGTCAGTACGTCCAAGGCCTTATTATGGGTAGTGCTCGTCCACTAATGGTCTCCTTTCCGGACTTTCCGGAGGTGGAGAAACCCGATTTACAGTGCAAGTTTTACAATCAAAATGATAAGGAAATTAAGTGCATAAAAGTAAAATCAAACCAAACAGGAAAGTCGACGATCCCGATCGATCTGGAACTCCGAACCGTGCACTTCCTCCTGGAGCCTCCTTGGTCACAGAGCTTCATCTCTAGCGCTTTTTCTTCACTTGGAATGCTTAGAACGGTGTAGCGAATGATGTTCTGAGTTGAGGGGTCGAAGCCCCTTTTATAGCTTCTTGTCGAGCACCCCAGAGCCTTTGGGGCGCCTCTATATGGTCAAAATTCCATCCGAAATCATGAACTTTGCAATGTTGATAAGTTAGGTTGTCTAGGGCACCTGTATTAACACAGGCACCTGATCTTTAGGGAGCCTGTAAGCATGGGGGCGCCTGTATTAACACGGGCGCCCTGGATGCTATTTTCTAGCCTTCTTGTGTTTGCTTGCCTGCTTTGCCTCCAACTTTAGGTACCTGCAAGATACACAAACACAAGACAAACAAATATATACTCTTAACCTTAACGATTTGGTTTTGACTTTGGATTTCTCGCGAAACCCTAGGTTGAACCGACGCCTATGTTCCCTTCCCGGGGAACGCGCCTTTCGCCTACTCCTCTCAGGAGAAGTTTTGCCAACCGGCTCCTCCGGTTGGACTTTTGCCCAGCTTCACTCACCAGGACTTAGTGCCCAGCTTCACTCACCAGGACTTCGGTGCCCAGCCCTCGGCCAGGACTTATTACCCAATTCCTTGAATCAGGACTTCGTGCCCAGTCCGCGACCAGGACTTATTGCCCATCCCTATGTCAGGACTTAGGTGCCCAGCCCTTGGCCAGGACTTATTGCCCAATTCCTCGAATCAGGACTTCGTGCCCAACCCTCGGTCAGGTCTTAGGTGCCCAGCCCACGGCCAGGACTTAGTGCCCAATCCATGATCAGGTCTTAGTGCCCAATTCCTTGAACCAGGACTTATTGCATAGGTTAACTAGGACTTTTCTTCACTTTGGTACTGATTTCTTAACTCACCCTTACCTTGTTTAGTGTATCACTAACTTAAGCATATTGTTAAATAATGAAACACTAGAGGAGGATATCGCTGATGCATCTTGCACCAACAATCTCCCCCTTTTTGATGTTTGATAATATCTTAAGTTAGATTAGATTTAAGGCTTAAGTATTGATCCTTGGGAGAAAAAATATTTTGATTTAAGTTTTGATCCTTGGGAGAAAAATTTTGATCCTTGGGACAAAACAAAAAAAAATTCTAACTTAAGCTTCTCTCACCCCCTTTGTCATACATAAAAAAAATGACAAAAAAACTTGCACCAACAACGAAAATTTCTTGAAAATTTTCTTCTTCTTTTGAAAGTACTTGGGATAATTCTTTGAAAGTATATAATTTTTAAAAAAAAACATTTTGAAACTCTTCCCCTTTGTTTGAAAGAGACTAAGCAAAAAAAACTAAGTATTTCAATTGCACCTGAAAAAATATTTTGAACATGGAAAAATATAGTTTTTGAACTTAAAAGAAATTTGCACTTAGAAAAGATTCTCATAAAAAAAAATTTGCTCTTAGAAAAGAGTTGCACTTTAGAAAAGGTTTTCACTTAGAAAAATATTGTGCATTTAAAAAGTATTCGTACTTTGAAAAATATTTTACAATTAGTACTTTTGAGAAATATTGTGAGAAAAAAATTTGTACTTTGAAAAATTATTGTGTACTTAACAAATATTAGTACTTTGAATAATATATTGCACTTAAAATATTTTTGAAAAAAATCTTTTTAATAAAATTTTGTTGTGAAAACATAATATTTTACTTAACTTGGTTTCTTTTCCAGTCTGACACAATCCTAGGAACCCTTGTTAACTGCAAAGAAATTTCCCTAAGTGTCCTGGAAATTCTCCAAACTCAGGTAGCATTAATTTCAAAAAGATTTAAAAGGTCAAAAAGATTTACAAAATAAGCTTTTTGAAGTTAATATTTTCAAAAGTCTTTATAGAAGATGAGTTTTAAACAAAAGATAATATTATGTTTTCAAAATAAATTTTAAAATACAGTGTATGAAAACATAATACTTTTTGAAACTTTTAACATTTCTTTTAATTTGACCTCCCCCTAAGCTTAACCCAGTCCTAGGAAGCTTGTTGACTACAAGTGATCTTCCTCTGAGTCTTAGGGTTTGATTCAAACCAAAAGAATTATGTAATAATTTTCAACAGTAATCGTCAAAAAATAAAATTAATCTCTTTTGACTTAGATTCCTCCTAAATCTGACACAATCCTAGGAGTTCTTGTAGATCATGAAGAAGACTCCCTATGTGTCTTTAGGGTTTATCAAAATCAAAAGAGCAATAAGTACAATGCATTTTGAAATAGTATGATAAATGACATAATTTAATAAATATTTCGATGGATAAAAATGAGTATTTGAGAAAATTTTTGAAAAACACTTTTTGAAGTGATAGTAATTTTTAAAGCACAATTTTCGAAAGACATTTTGAAATGATAGTATGATAATTTTTCAACGAAATCGTTATAAAAAAGGATATAACAAGGTTTTTTGAAAGATCTAAATTTTGAAAAAAAATAACTTTTAAAAGAATAAAAGCACTCCCCATGTACCCGACACCGTCTGACTCTATTTAAGTGTCTTAAGGGACATTAGTGTTGACCTAAAAAGGTTTGTGTCTAAGAGTGTAGGTAAACAATTTTTTGAAAAGATATATTTTTTGAAAATGTAATATATATATATATATATAAGCAATCAGGCAAGTATGAAATTCATAAAAATATTATTATGTTGAAACATTATTTTGAAAATAATTTTTTAGGAAAATATTCTAAAGATTTTGAAAATATTTTTGAAAAACATCTGTCAATTAATTAGTCCTTAACATATCACCCATTCTAAATGTCTCAATACAAGCAAGCATGGTTGCCTTATGGGTGTACTGTGAGATGCTTGAATAATTTTTCTCAATTTATTTAAAGACTGATTGATCTTGAGTTAGATTCAATTTTAATCAATTGGTAATCTAAAAGTATATTTCAATAATCGGCTTCCAGGTCTTGGCGAGGCACAGAGGCCTTCTTTGGTCGTAGCCTTATTGGATCATCAACCCTTTCCTTAGACAAAGCCTTTTAAAGAAAATAATACCTTTATTTTACTCTTTAAAAAACTCTGGTCTAACTAGTCTAGGATGTGGCCTGGTAGCTTCGGCTAGTTCCACTTAGCTAAGCCAAGCTTCCCTAATGTACTATCATCTCGCCCACCCTGGTACTAGGTTAGGCAAGTGTCAGTCAGTCTTTTTCCTATCTATCCGTTGTAAATCATGTGAAAAATTAAACATGAATGACATGTCATATATTTTAAAAAATAAGCAAATACATGTACATGTCAGTTATGCATGAGTCAAACAAGTCAAAACATTTTACTTAAGTTTCTAATAATGTATCAAATTCTCGATTTGGTACATGTTGTGTGAATCCGCGAATATGCAAACCCACTTTAACATATTTAAAATTATTAAGTTGGAGGTTTCGGTTGGGTAGAATTTTATTTAGTTTCATACTTAAGGGTAATTAATTTGAGTTTTTGTTCGATTAAGGATTGAATAAAGATTTAATTTGTAGAATTAATTAGGTGTAATTCTTATGAGTTAATTAAAGTTGAAATCACTAAAAGTTGAGGTTATTTAAGGATTAATTAATTTAAGTTATTAAGATTTAATTTATGTATTAAGATTTAATTTTATTTAAGAGTTAATTTGAATTAATTTGTTAAGGATTAATTAGAGGTTAAAATAATTAAGATTTAAATTAAGGTAAAATAATTAAGATTTAAATTAAGGTTAAAACAATTAAGATTTAATTAAGGTTAAAATAATTAAGATTTAATTATGGTTAAAATAATTAAGATTTAATTAAGGTTAAAATAATTAAGATTTAAATTATGGTTAAATTAATTAAGATTTATTTAGGTTAAAATAATTAAGATTTAAATTAAGGTTAAAATAATTATGATTTAAATTATGGTTAAATTTATTAAGATTTATTTAGGTTAAAATAATTAAGATTTAAATTAAGGTTAAAATAATTAAGATTTAAATTAAGGATAAAATAATAAGATTTAATTAATGTTAAAATAATTAAGATTTAATTAAGTTTAAAATAATTAAGATTTAAATTAAGGTTAAATTAATTAAGATTTAATTAAGGTTAAAATAATTAAGATTTAATTAAGGTTAAAATAATTAAGATTTAATTAAAGTTAAAATAATTATTATTTAATTAAGGTTATAATAATTAAGATTTAATTTGATTTAAGTTTTAGAATTTCTGGGTTAGTTAATAGTTGTGTGTCTAACTGCATCATTTTCATTAATTCAAAAATATCTGACTTATCTACTATTTCTTTTTCATTTACTTTTTCAATTTTTTCTAATACTTCTGCTTTGTTTGAATTTTTGTAGACTTTATTAACTATAGCCTTGATTCTAAATTTTTTTTTCTCCTCATCCTCATCATCAAGGTTATATTCTTATACATCTTCATAGTAGGTAGAATAGTTTTCAGGGTTGTTAATTAATGTTTCATAATTAATTTCAAAGTTATCATGATTATCTAAGAAATTATTAATTAAATCATTATTATTATCTACAAAGGTTTCATCTTCACCATCCTCAGAAATATCAGAGTTAATAATAGTTTCATCCTAATCCTTAGAAATATTAGAAATTAAAGGATAAATATTAATTTCATCATTATCAACAATATTATGAGACATATTATTATCCTTAACATTATCTGATAATATATTAGAATTAATTTTCAAAATTGTTGCATTGATATTAAAGATTAAAGAATTAATTTATGATATTTTAATATTGTCTATATTTGGTAATTGGTCATGCAATATATTAAGTTGATTTTGCAAAAAGTCTATTTTATCAGAAAAATTATCTAAGTTATCAGCATGCTTACCTAACTGTGCAAAAATTTCAGAATTTTCAAAATTATCACAATAATTAATTTTCCGTACCATGGTCGGACACTGGTTCTTGTAGTGTCCGTTCTTTTGACACCTGAAGCACTTGTTGTGGTTGTTGTCCCACCGGACTCCTAGCGTTGGTACCTCCTTTGCTGCCGGTGGTAACGACCGAGTCTTACAAGTAGAACACTGGTTTTTATAGTGTCCTCTCTCCCTGCACTTAAAACATATTATGTGAAATTTGAAAACAGACATAATTGAGAAAATACCTGATTCACCCCTGGCTCCCCCTAAACTCCTAGCTTCTTTGCTCCGTCAGTTGTTAGTCCAGTGAAGAGCAAGCAGGCTCTGATACCACTTGTGGGACCGGTGCCGTCGATAGAGGGGGGGGGTGAATATCGACTTGTTAAAACTTCTTCGTAAATACGTCAGAAACTTCGATGTTCGTTCTATTTAGAGAGTTAGTAGCACAGCGGAAAAATAAAATGAATGAAGCAACACAGACGACAAGCGGGTTTTACTTGGTTCCCAACCCCCCAGGGTCAGTACGTCTAAGGCCTAATTATGGGTAGCGCCCGTCCACTAATGGTTTCCTTTCCGGACTTTCCGGAGGTGGAGAAACTCATCTTACAGTGCAAGTTTTATAATCAAAATGATAAGGAAATTATGTGCATAAAAGTAAAAGCAAACCAAACAGGAAAGTTGATGATCCCGGCCGATCTGAACTCCGAAGTGCCGCGCACTTCCTCCTGGAGCCTCCTTGGTCACAAAGCTTCATCTCTAGCGCTTTTTCCTCGCTTGGAATGCTTAGAACGTTGTAGCGAATGATGTTCTGAGTTGAGGGGTCGAAGCCCCTTTTATAGCTTCTTGTCGGGCGCCCTAGAGCCTTTGGGGCGCCTCTATATGGTCAAAATTCCATCCGAAATTGCAAACTTCATGATGCTAATAAGTTAGGTTGTCTAGGGCACCTGTATTAACACGGGTGCCTGTATTAACATGGGCGCCTGATCTTTAGGGCGCCTGTAAGCATGGGGGCGCCTGTATTAACACGAGCGCCTGGATGTTGTTTTCCAGCCTTCTTGTGTTTGCTTGCCTGCTTTGCCTCCAACTCTAGGTACCTGCAAGATACACAAACACAAGACAAACAAATATATACTCTTAGCCTTAACGATTTGGTTCTGACTTTGGATTTCTTGCAAATCCTAGGTCGAACCGACGCCTATGTTCCCTTCCCGGGGAACGCGCCTTTCACCTACTCCTCTCAGGACAAGTTTTGCCAACCGACTCCTCCGGTTGGACTTTTGCCCAGCTTCACTCACCAGGACTTAGTGCCCAGCTTCACTGACCAGGACTTCGGTACCCAACCCTCAGCTAGGACTTATTGCCCAATTCCTTGAATCAGGACTTTGTGCCCAGTTCGCGACCAGGACATATTGCCCAACCCTATGTCAGGACTTAGGTGCCCAGCCCTCGGTCAGGACTTATTACCCAATTCCTCGAATCAGGACTTCGTGCCCAACCCTCGGTCAGGTCTTAGGTGCCCAGCCCAAAGCCAGGACTTAGTACCCAATCCATGATCAAGACTTAGTGTCCAATTCCTCGAACCAGGACTTATTGCCTAGGTTAACTAGAACTTTTCTTCACTTTGGTACTGATTTCATGACTCACCTTTCCTTGTTTAGTGTATCACTAACTTAAGGATATTGTTAAATATTGAAACACTAGAGGAGGGCATCACTAATGCATCTTGCACGAACAAATAACAGTTCTTGTCCACGGAGTATGAAATCGTCGGCAAGAGAAATGGTCATCTAGAATGAACAGGAAGACGATGTGGTCAGAAATCTAGAATCATCGGATGGTGGAGGGATGAGTTTCTACTCTGTGGAAGGATTGCGTGAGAGGCGATGGCATCCAGTTGATGGCATGAGAGCCGATGGCTTCTAGGGCACTTTCTTCCCCTCTTTAATCTCTACTTCCCAGCCATTGATTCATGTACCTGATCAGATCTAGATCCAATGGTTGGATTCTCTTTCTTTGCAAGAAGGGTCTAGATTAAAAGGTCATATTTGAGTAGAGGGTCTTTATCGCTCCATCTTCACATCAATAGATGAAATTCCTCCTCAAACTTCTAGATGAATCAACCTTTCTTAGTCCCCCACACCTTGACTCCACATGGCCTGACTCAAACTCAAGTCCCATAGCTATCATGCTTCCCTACTGTCAATATAAAATTTGTGAAATAAGGATATAAATGTAAGGAAATTGCACAACGATTCAAAATATATCCTATCATAATTATATCAAAAATAATGAACAATTGTTTGGCTAGACCAAGGAGTATAACCGATGCTAACCTCATAGTATTGATGATGTTCGAATGCATTAGTTCATCGGCTAGGGATGATTTCAATATATTCATAATTATACATGTAGAGATGCTCACTAGTTATGATCCTATCACGAGTTCTCTCATGCTATGAATCATATTGCGCATATTTAGTAAATAACTTTAATATTCAATCATACATATAAAGACTGTGCACCCAAATAGTAAAACTATATTTATCCAATAAATAATACATTCCTTAAAGCGATTACCTTAAGACACCTCTCAGATATAACTTACTCTCACTTGGCCTAATGTCAATCGTCACGGTGTCCAATACTGTAGGCTTAAACATGACTCCTAAATTTGCTTTGTGGTAGAACCTATTGAGGCAATCGGCCCAAGAATGATCGGGAAGATCATGGTTTTGATGTGTGTGTCAATAAGTTTAAGGTTAGGGTGTTATGTTGTATTTGATATATGTGTGATTGAGTTTGCAGGACTTGGAGAATCACACATGGAGAACACATCCGAGGGACGAGAGCCGAGGGAGGAGGACTCCAAGGGCAAGCCGGGAAGTGGACTTCAAGGGCACACGTGAAGGGTGGAATGGAGGCAAGCCAAGGGAAGGCTTGTGTTCGCATCCGAGGGACGAGAGCCAGAGGAAGATGACTTCAAGGGGTGAGCCAAGGGAGTGAACCTGAAGGCACACGTGAAGGAGAGTGTTAAGAGTGGCTGTAAGTGAGTGGGCAGTCGACTGGCTAGAGGGCAGTCGACTGCCAAAACTCACAGAAGGTTTTTAGCCTTCTACCAGTCGACTAACCTAGGGGCAGTCGACTAATGACCCCCCAAAAACTAGCCATTGGCTAGCAATTAATTCTAGGCCAGTCGACTGGTGCGGGTCTGGACAGTAACGAAGTGCTGTTTGTGCATAGAGTCTTCAGATCTTCCTCTCTCTCTATTCATTACATTCTGTAAAGAGGAAGACTACGCCTATGTAAAGGTTTCTCTACCTGAAGGAGACTTTTCATAGTGGAGGTGGAGTACGCGCGTGGATCCTTGGATTAGTCACTCATTCGGGTGGATACCAAGTAAAAATACTCTGAGTTAGCATTGCTTTTTTGCTTTCATATATTTTTATTTGTATTCCGCTAACAAGTCTATAGAGAAATTCGACAAAGTGCTATTCACCCCCCCTCTAGCAACCTCTTCGATCTATCAATTGGTATCAGAGCCGGTTCACTTCGGAAGAACTCACCGTCAACCGGAGTAAAGTAAATGGCGTTTCAAGAGGGATACAGCACTACACGACCACCTTTCATCAACGAGAACGACTTCGCGTACTGGAAAGGTAGAATGCAATACTATCTAATGAATGACATTGAAAACTAAATTAGTATTGTAGATGGGTTCGATGCACCCGTGGACGAAAGAGGAGAGCCAACGCCAATGAGATCGTGATCAAAGGATGTCATGAAGAGGGCACAATCAAATGCAAAGGCCACCACCACACATCAGTGTGGGCTCTCAAAGGAGCAACTCAACAAGGTGGGGCCATTCAAGAGTGCCAAAGAGTTATGGGACAAACTCGTTGAACTGAATGAAGGGTCCAACGAGTCCAGAAGGGCAAAGAAGGACTTGCTCGTTGCCCAACTCCAATCCCTGTCCATGAAGACCAATGAAACTGTCTGCCAGCTGCATGGAAGGGTGAAGGAGATCATCAACAAACTCCATGTGATTGGAGAGAAGATTGAAAATCGGGATCTGGTAAGGTACGTCTTGCAATCTTTCCCAAGAACAACTTTGTGGGCATCAATGGTTGATGCCTACAAAGTATCAATGGATTTGTCAATAGTAAAATTAGATGATCTATTTTGTGAATTTGAACTGCACGAGCAAGCTAATGTGTCAGCCAAAGTGAAAGGTATAGCCTTTATTGCAGAAAAGGAGAAGAAGAAGAGGAAGGAGAAGAAGAAGGTGGTCTACTCCTCTTCATCCGACTCAGAGGATTCCAGTGCCTCTATGGATAGCGACCAAGAGGTCTTCATGGTAAGGAAAATGCGTAGGGCTTTTAAAAGTTTTTCTAACAAGTCTTATGCTAGGAAAGGATCCAAAAGCAAGGGCAAGGCAAAGGACATCATTTGCTACAACTGCCACCAAGAGGGACACATGAAGAATGAGTGCCCTCAACTAAAGAAAAAAAAACTAAAGAGAAGAGATGAAAAGAAGGAGGAGAAGAAGAAAGGTGACAAGAAGAGGTCAAAGGGAAAGGAGAAGAGTGGCACCAACCTCAAGGCGACTTGGGATGATTCATCATCCTCGGAGGAAGAAGAGGAGCATGTGTCTCACTTTGCTCTCATGGCAGTGGACCACTCAGAGTCATCAGATGATGAGAGAAGCTCAAGCAGTGATGAAAGCGACTCATCATCATCCGAGTCAGAAGCTTCGGTAAGTGAGGTATACAGCTTACCCTCCTCTACCTTAGTTAAAATTATTTCTAGTACCAACATGGATTTAGCTAAAGCTAGAAGTAAGATTAAGGACTTGAAAGATGAAATTGCCATGCTTAGAGTAGAGTCTACAAAGCTTAAGGAAGACTTGCATGCTTGTTCTCTTATATCACATGATTCATGCTTTGAAATTGAAAATAGGGAACTAAGGAAAAAGGTAGAGGACCTCACAAAGACACTTAGGAAATTTCAAGTGGGCTCTAGCAACTTAGATATGATAATTAACAGTCAAAGAGCCGTCTATTAACAAAGG